>VDFB02281492.1:693141027-693250024 GCA_007258455.2 Sequoia sempervirens
CACCCCCACTCCGTGAATTTTGTGTACATTGTGTAATTACTTTTTTGTGATTTACTATTGTTTCTCTTAACGGTAAGAAGGGTGCCTCCCCTTTCCGAGAGGAGAGATTCATATCTCACATAGCTGTGGCTGAAGTCCAAGTTGTGTAATCTGTCGAGAGTTGATTACATAATTTTCACCCAACACAGACCTGAATCATGTTTATCCAGTGGTTAATCTGAGCAGTTTGGAAGGTGTTAGCAGCAGTTCGTTGAAGAATCTTGAACGTTCAGGGTTGCTGGCAGCGGCATCCATTCCTATTACTACTTTTGATCTCGAGTTCGTTCTTGCTTGCATTAAGCATTAAGCATTTAGTCTCAAACCAAAGGACATAGAGAAATTTTTTGCTATTCCTCCTCGCTCGGATAACTTCACTGTTGTTCTTGAAGCTTGTGAGAAGATATGGGATGTTGATCCACAACGTTCACAGAGAAAGGTTGCTTAGAAATGGTTGACAGTGCAGAAAACTAACTTGCCTAAGAAGGTTGGTCGTGGAGAATTCAAAGAGGAAGCTGCTGTTTTGATAACTTTACTCAACCGAGTTACCGGTCAATCAGATGCTAGCACTTTCCGTCCATGGATGTTTTACTTGATTACCAGAATTCTTGATGGTACAGAGCGTTTTGATTGGGCTATGTTGATTAGTGATATCTTACATCAGCAAATTACTAACTTTCTCAAGTATCATGAATTTCATATGATATCCTACTTGGTGTACTTGGTCGCATTTCAAGGTAGCTACAAACTTCTAAAAACTAATGGCACTCTCGGTGTTCAACATGTTCATGAGTATTATTCTCAGTTGGAGTTTTCTCAATCCGAGCAGTCAATGATCACTTTTCCATGAGAACCGTGAGAGATCTTGATGATGAAATGCACATTCGTATTTCAGCCGAGGCCAAATCAGCGATGGAAACTTGGGCAGATTGGTTCATACAGTTTCCTACTTTCACATACCTTTGTGTTTATGGGTATGTTGGAGAGCCCCTGATGTTGCCAAGATATCCGTCAGACAAGCTCATTTTCATGGAGTTCCTCAGACAGATGCAGCATGTTCACTTCTTTCTTCGTAGTCGTCATAAGACTGTTGCTAATTTTCCATTCACATTGGGAATTTACACATGCAATGCGGCGACAGATGCCAGGCTGATGTCTACTGAGATAGAAAGGTTTAAACTCAAGCCTTATATTGAGAGGCGTTCCTATGATCCTCTCAGTCATTATGCAGATCGGTTAGAGCGAGGGATTGCACACAAGCCATCACTTGAAGATTTCTGGGCTAACTGTGAAGATGAGTTCGAGGTTCGTCGTCATCACTATTGTAGACTTATTGTTGGACAGCTCTCTGATTACCTGTCAAAAGATGTTGATGGTTTGTCGGATGATGATGGAGAGGTTCTTCTTAATTCATATGTCAAAGATCA
The DNA here is from genome assembly GCA_007258455.2 of Sequoia sempervirens. Taxonomy (NCBI): domain Eukaryota; kingdom Viridiplantae; phylum Streptophyta; class Pinopsida; order Cupressales; family Cupressaceae; genus Sequoia; species Sequoia sempervirens. Next base: position 693,142,491 of record VDFB02281492.1, read on the forward strand.
AGTTGCACGGCAGCCACTTCGCTCACCTGATTGGTTCGCCAAGGAGAGTACTTCTATTGAAGAGGTTTCCAGATCAGTTATCAAGACTAGCAAGTTGTTCTTGGAGAGCAAATGAACGCGAAAGTCAGTTCCTGTAGCAGAGCCGCCAAAGGATTTCTCTTCGTTGCCTTCTACTTCTAGAGCAAGACCCAAAGTTAAAGCCATTATAATACCTCCAGAAGGGGTTAAACTCAGTGGAAACACGGGGAAGAGAGCTACTCGTAAGAGGAAGCAGAAACAGGTTGAGAATGTTCCTGAGGTTCCGGTAGAGACAGTTATTCAGACTGAGCCTCATGTTTCACCTCCTAGTTCACCTCATGTGCAACCTATTGACATAGATTCTGAGCCTGAGACACCAGTTCAAGCAGGATCGGAGACACCTGAACCACCACAGGTTGATACATCAGGGACAGTCTCTCCTCGGATTGAAAATATTGTTCAGTCTTGTTGGCTTGAGAAATCTTTAGGGAGACAGAGGCGTGAACCGTCATACAATCTTGATTTATCTGAGTTTGGTGAGCCTTATCAGAAAAGGTCAAACTAGAAGATAAAGAAACAGGTACATATTGAAAAGACTCCAGAATCAGAAATTGTGATCGAAGTTGCCGTTCCTCCAGAGGGTAAAAGCTTAGATGAGGTCGAAGTGGGTGACTTTACATTTACTAAGGCAAATCTTGGCAGGACCACTAGAGAGACAGACGTGACTCTTCTTAAGATTGTCACTAATAATCTTGAAGAGCGCATCAGGAAGGATGGAGAAGATAAGGCCTTACTTAAGGCTGAAAATAGTCAACTTCGTCAGTACATTTCTGATCTTGTTCATGGGAATCCGAATAGAGCACCTGTTCTTCCTCAAAGTACACCTGCAGAACAACGAAAATTGGATCAGTTAGTCAGTCATGGCAGACTTTTGGACAACTGGATTGACAGTTTAGTTGCTGCTGGTCGGTGTCTTCTTGCAGATATGTATCAGTTGAGAAGTGATGCACATAAGCTTCGTCAGGGTGTTCAGTCACTTGAGATTGCAGTTGCAGAGAGTTTGGCAAAGGATCATGTTCTCGTATCTCAGTTGTCAGTTGCATACGATGCCTTGGAGATGGTCAAGGATCAAGATAAAGTTTTCACTTGGAGAGAGCAGCACCTTCTCAGAACGGAAATATGTGAGAAGATTTCTTCCAAGTTTTCACTCAAGGATGATGTAGTTGGAGTGCTCGCACTTGTCAGCGGTTTCGTTGTTCAGATTCCGTGTCATTATCTTCTCGAAGATGGCATGTATGTTGAGTTGGACAAAGTACATGCAGAGTTCTAGAAGCTGATTCATGACAGCCTTGAAGGTGAACCTATGCCGCCTAAATTAGAGAATATTTCAGTGATTGCAGCCAGTTTCAGAAAGGCGACTGAAGATTGTAAAGATGGCATGCACACTATTACAGAAAGTGGCAGAGAACTAAAGAAACAGTCTGTTATTTTTAGCAGCGTCAAAGTGCCAGATGACAGAGAGATCGATGAGTTCTTGGTCGAAGTGTTAGACCGAGTTGACATGGAGTGATCTGCCAGTTGGAACCTGCAGTTAGTTTCAAGGGTTGAGTCATGAGCACCAGTTAACTTGACTTTCAGTCTTCAGTTCACTTGCTGACTTAACACATGCTTATCTCATTCTTGGAATTATCAACACATGAGTTAGGGTTAGGGTTTCCAGTTAACTGAAGGTAGTGGCCAGTTAACTTTGCTTTAAATAAGGACGTGCATGCTTGCACATTGTCCAATTAGGTTATTTGTACCAGTTAATTGTATAGTTTACTTCATTAGGGTTTGGCGCATATCTTGCATGCATTGCAAGAACTGTAGTGAACTCAAGGTGATTTTAGGGTTACCTACACCTTGATGTATATAAATAAGAGCTTTTGCTCATTTGTAAATAACTTTTGCTTGAGAGAGAACTATATGCTGCGCCTACCTTGCCCTCAATATTGCTCTTTTGGTATTTGTTCATGTGTCTTCGCTATTACGATTAATTGTTATGCCACATGGGGTTTCAAGAGATGTAATGGTGGATTCTTTCCTTAGTTTAGATAAATCTGTCTTGTGAATCTTTTATTTGTTAAGGTGTTGCCACATCGGTTTCGATAAGATGATGATAAAAGCGTTTTGTGAAGTCTTTACTATGATCAAGTGTTATGCCACATAGGGTTTCATAAGATTGTGGTAAATCTTCTAGTTTAGATAAATCCTTTTGTGAATAGCATTCGTCAGGTCAGTGTTACACGGGGTTTCATAAGATTTTGATGATAAGAGCTGTTTTGCGAGTCTTTACTTGTTATGATCAAGTGTTATGCCACATAGGGTTTCATAAGATTGTCATGGTAAATTCTCAAATCTGTTTTGTGCCCAATAAGCTTGTTTAGATTGAGATGATAGTTGCGCCACCTTGCCTTCAAGTAGAGAATCTAAACACGTTTATCGTCAGTTAGTCATAACCTTGCTCCGTTTCCTCATGCTCTGATTTTCTTGAGGAGATTGGATAGATTAGTTTAGTTGTAGTTGGTAGATCTGCAAAACCAGAGAAAACTCAGCTGCAACGTATAAGTTCTTTCAAGAAAGTCTTGTGCCTCTACAGCTGAAACAAAAAGACAGGATTTAGTTTAGTTTATTTCCTTGCAAATACTTTGTCAAGCACAACGAGGGAGCTTACCCTCCTAATTTGAAGAGCACTCATTGCGTAGTGTGCATAGGCTGTGCGTATCAACTCTTACTCCAGAGGTGCTAGTTCTTCAACAACAGGAAAAGCAAAAAGGTGACTGGTAAGGGCTATAGAAAAGGCCTCTTCAAGGAAAAATATCTTGAGATCGGTAGGAGTGAAGACTGAAGATCCTCCAAGATGTATTCAATTGAATGTGAATTGCAAGAAATCAGTGACTCTAACACCCCTGCAAGCAGTTCAAGTTTGATAATGAAGTTGGCACTTAGATCCTTCTAAGTGTAGGAGATTGTCTACAAGTTCAAATGGTGTTAAGTCCTCCAAGGTGAAGCACAAGGAGGGAGACTCTTGTAACAGAGTTGAAGCAAGGCTTAGTTAATGACCTAAGTCTAATCAGAGCCTAGAAGTTGTCAGGTTCTTGGTTGAAGACATAGAGAAGTCTTCTAGTAGGTTGGTGCAAGCAAACCCTGGAGCATTATACACCACTCTCCCACTTGAGGCCCATGGATTTGGCTGACTTGATTGCTGGGAAAATTATTGTTTCTTATTGGCAATCTCTATGTTGACCTTTATCTGTACTGCAGACATTGTTTCTCCTGTAGCAGACGGTACATTGCGTGGTCATTTTGCATTTGATCACCCCATAGTTTTCGGATTTTTTGGTTTTGGTGATCGAAGCAGATCTACATCTATCTCTCGTGAGGCGGTGATTGGTCTTGAATGCTGTGAATCTGTTGATTGGATCCCATTTCTAACAAACAACATTTTTCATCGCTCATGTGGAGTGATTCAAATTTTTTGTGCATCATCCAGTTGATGAGGATCGTATGGAGTGCTTGGTGTTTGTCATTGAGACGACACTCATTCTTTAGCGGAGCTGAGGTTAGTTTGCATGATGAAGTTTCCTGTGAGTGTTCATGGTCAATAGCCCAAAGGCTAGCTTAATTTGGTCCGCTTTGGCTATATTGCGGGTGTTGTGCTTCTTAGAGTTCTAGTGGCCTACATCACAAGTTTTTTTTTTTATTTATTTTTAACTATTTTTCTGATAAATGGTGGACCCAAGCTAAGTACTTAAGCGCCCGACTTTGTCTAAGCATTGTCTTGGATGTGGGTACATTTTTTATGATATTTTTTTAATTTTTTTTTTTAATTTTCATACGCTTATGTCAAATTTTGACATTGACATTTCAATGCCCCGAGTTTTATGTTAAAACTAGAATAGGAGGGTTTCCTAATGGATTACAATAAAGGCTATAAAGCTTAGGGTTGTTCTTTTTCAACTTAGCTATATACATGAGATATTAATTTTATTCCTATATTATCCTCTCTTTTGTTCCGAAGAGTAAACAAAATAGTGTCTATATCTGGCTAATAAAATGGCAGGAAGTTCTCCAAATTTTTGCCTTCCAGATTCTCAATTGCTGTGTGGGAACAATTATTTTGCATGGAAAACCAAACTCAAAACTCAACTTGAGTTTGAAGAAGTTTGGGATGTGGTCAGTGGAACCACACGTCACAAGACAGATGCTGATGAATAGAAGAAATTTGATCAAGTCGATAGAAAGGAAAAATCGATCATTTTATTCAGTGTGTTTGATGATGTCCAGCCCTTTCTTCACGACTCGTCCACAACCAAAGATGCATGGGACAAGCTCAAGACGGTGTATGAGGCGAAGAATGAAAATTAGATCCTAAATTTGCAGAGTCAGCTACATAGCCTGAAGATGAAGAACAAAGAACAGTTGGAATCCTTTCTCAAAAGGATTGCAGAATTGAGAGCCTCCTTACAAGCATCGGGAGAAATAATTGATGATGTAATATTGGTGCCTATTGTTCTACTGGCACTACCTTCGAGGTATAAAGTTTTTGTGACGACTATGAATGTCACAGAGATGACACCCACTTTTGAGAAGCTTGCGAATCCGCTCCAGAAAGAAGAATCTTTAATGCATGAACATGAGGAGGATCATGCTATGACCACTCGTCATAAAGGAGAGAAGCCTATGAAGGAGTGTCCAATATGTGAAAGAGTTGGACATGATGTGAAAAATTGTTGCTACAATTCCTTCAATAAAGGATCATCCAACAAATCACATCAAAAGAAGCCATTTGAAAGTGACAAACCACAATGGCAACAAAAGGACAAACAAAAACAACAAAGCAATGTTGATAAAGCAGAAGATTCTCCAGATGAGGAATTCAACCCACACTTCAGAAGATGGTTCACATTCCATCTCTATATGGTATGTGGACTCAGGTGCTACCAAACACATGACTGGATAGAAGAAGTGGTTTCACACGTTAAAACCTCATCAAGGTACAATTACTCTTGGCGATGATACCACCTACGACATTATAGGTATTGGTGACATATCTTTGAGGTTTGGCATACGCAGATGTAGGCTTACTAATGTCTTGTACGTGCCAGGACTTACCAAAAATCTTCTTTCTGTTAATCAGTTTGTTGATCATAACCTTAGAGTTGGATTTGATACAAATTAGGATAAAAAGGTCTGTCTTATCAAAGATAAGTCAAGAAATGCAAGGATTGTTGCTAGTGCTACTGAGATTGGTAGAATGTTTAGGCTTGATACAGTTGCTACTCATCAGGCCTTAGTGACTAAGGACAATGATCTTGCTATGTTTTGGCATCGTAGATTTGGTCATTTGAGCAATAGTTACTTGCTAAAACTCAGTCAAAAACACATGGTCAAAGGGCCTCCATCACTTGAGAAGTCAAGTGCTATTTGTTCTAGTTGTCTTGCTGGAAAACAACACAGAGCACCCTTTTATCCCAGTGAGCATCATGCCAACCAACCTTTACAACTGGTGCATACCGATCTGTGCGGCCCTATGACGCCTAGCAATAAAGGATACAAGTTTTTTCAACTATTTGTTGATGATCACACAAGAAAAATGTGGGTATATTGTTTGCAGCATAAAGATGAGGCTTTCTCCTACTTCAAAGAGTTTCGTACTCTTGTGGGGAAAGATACAAATCATCGCATTTGTGTCCTCCGCTCAGATCGAGGGGGCCAATACACCAGCACAAAATTCTCCACGTACCTGAAGGAGAAAGGAATTCAGCCTCAATTGACTGCAGCATACACACCTTAGCAAAATGGAACTGCTGAATGGAGAAATCACATTATTGTGGAGATGGTCCGAAGTATGTTTAAAGATTCTCAACTAGAGCATGCATATTGGGTTGAAGCTGTTCACACAACAGTTTATCTTTTGAATCATGCACCAACCAAAGCCCTTGATGGCATCACTCCAGAAGAAGCATGGACAGGGGTAAAACCTTCTATCTCTCATCTTCGTGTGTTAGGATGCACTGCCTATATGCACATTCCTAAACAAAAAAGGAAGAAGCTAAATGAAAAATCAATGAAATGTATTCTTCTAGGATATAGTAATGAATCCAAGGCATATCGCCTTATGGATCCAAATACAAAGAAGATTTACAGTAGTAGGGATGTAATTTTTGATGAGAAGAGTGAGTCGAGCTCTCCTTCAACTTCATCACCCGCTTTAGATAGTGCTCCTTGTTGATGAGATTTTCGTGACCGCACCAACAGAGAATAAAGTTGCCAACGACTACCCTATTCTCTCTTGATCAAAGTATCCAGCAGGCTAAGATTGCAAGAGAGTTCGCGCGTTCAACTCCAAGGTTCCTTCTAGGCGGTGGATAGTCTCATTTGGCTCGATGTGATTTGCTGGTATTTCAAGGGGACTTATGCAATTGTTCAGCAGCGGACAACAGACAACTGATTAAAGGGTTTCACGTGGTTCGAAGGATTTGCACTAACTAGAAATGAATTGAATTTAAATGAGTGCAGGGATAAGAGATGCTATAATTCTACTCTAAGGTGTGGGACATGGCAATCAATTCGCGCAGACTTCAACCGAACTTTGCTTTGCCTCACTTCAGACAACTTCCACAAAACTGGTGCAATCTTCAGAGGAGTAATCGAAGATATTCCAATCATGATTCAACATGAAGACACCATCACAATGACGCATGCCAACATATAAACCGTAATCGAAATTAAGTTCACAATATTCCAGTTGACCACGCAAGGCGAACCCACTGTCAGCGAGCCCGCTAGTGGTATGGATAAGCGAAGTTTTGTTCAAATTAAGCACCACATTCCACAATTGCCAACTACTGGCATAAAATGCAATCTACTTTACTTCAAGATACTTCAAGATTCTAAGTGAATTGGAAGGACGAAGAAGCCTCGCTAGCTACTCACAACAAAAGAAGAGATCACCAGTAATGAAAACTCTTTTTATTGAGAGAGTGTTCACAACAACTTCTTACAAAGTATTCAAATGGAAGACTTTCCTTCCTTTTCAATCTAAGCTAAACTATCAAACTATGCTACCTTCTATTCTATCAACCTCTCCCTATTCCTTCTCTGCTATTCTAATTTTTTTTTGTACAAATGAGGGGGGATGCCCTTTTTATAGTTGGCCCAGTCCAATGGACTGCTTAGATTCAATTACAATGAAGGGCTTTGATTGAGCCACATAAACCCTAACCCTAAAAATTGCCACCAAGAAGAGTGGGGTAATAAAAATGCAATTAATGTCCACCATCTTCTAGAAGGCTCTTGTCTGGAAATGTGTTCGCATTGTTCTTGTTCTTCTTCTCGACTGTAAACTGGATGAGTCTGGTTGCCACTGCTTCAATTTCTTGGACTGGTATGGCAGGCACGTTCAACTGCTCGATGATGATCTTCCTTTCTGTTGTCATCATTGGAGAACATCTTCTGGGTCATTGCCGAAGGAGTTTAGACTAAAGAAGAATTCCTTTATTCTGTCCTTCAATTTGTCATGTTGTCAGTCTCCAACACCTGGGCCTTCATCCTCTCCCTTGTTCTGAACTTGAAAGATTTTCTTGATTCAATCATTCCCGCTTGCCATTCGCCTAATTGCGTTGGGTGCATATTGGGTCTTTGAGGAGAAATTCCAACACTTAGCCATTTCTGATAACATCTCCCTTCATGGTTTGGATGCAAGTGAGACATCATGGAGAGGCTTCAGGTGAATGCCACTCTCTATCGTCAAATGATTGGAGGTTTGATTTACTTGACATATACTAGACTAGATATCAGTTTTGCTGTTAATTATCTTTCATGATTCATGGAAGAACCAAAGAAATGTCATTGGCTAGCCACAAAAAGGGTCTTAAGATATATACATGGTACAATGGATAATAGTTTGGAATATAAAAGGAGTGATCAGTTCTTCTTGACAGGGTATATAGATGCAGATTATGCTGGTTCAGGTGATGATAGGAAATCTACATCTGGATATGTTTTCTTCTTAGGTTCAAGTCCTATTTCTTGGGGAAGCAAGAAGCAAGCCACAGTTGCTCGTTATTCAACAAAGGCAAAGTATCATGCAACAATTTGGTTACGTTGCATATTAGAAGGATTGGGGGTATCACAAAATCAGCCTACAGTCCTCTATTGTGATAATCAGAGTGTTCTCAAGTTTGTTCGTAATCCAGAGTTTCATGAACGGACCAAGCATATTGAAGTTGACTGTAACTTCATACGAGAACATGTTCAACAAAACAACATCTAGCTTCAATTCTGCTCAACTCAGGAACAACGTGCTGATATCTTCACCAAGCCTCTTGCACGTGTGAAATTTTAAAGTTTTAAGGGTTCTCTTATTAGTACTTTAAAGGAATGATGTAATAAGGGGGGAATATTGGGTATTCCATCATTACTCCACGTATATAGTTTGTTTATTCTTGTTATTGTTGGATAGTGTATTTAGGATATTAGTTGTTATTTTGTTAAACCTAAAGTTCATGGGGTTCATCATATTTTAATGTATAAATATGTCTTGTAATGCAATAGAATTCAATTCGATTGCTTCACAAAATCTGATAGGTCATCTTGCCAGCCTGTGCTTTCAGTGTCTCAGTTGACAGATGAGTGATAGAGAAACCAAATACTACAATAGAGAGTTGAAGATACAATAGTTTTAGACCCCATCAATTCTTGTTGAGGATATTTTTCAGAGGCTCTTAGGAACTGCGATATTGTAGTTGAGAATATGGTAGATAAGGAGAAGGGACCCGCATGTGATGAAGATGCAGATGCTAGAATTGAGAGGAAGTTTGATATCATGTTGGAAATGATGTCTTAGTTACTTGCTAAGATGAATCGGTAGGTAACTTTGGTGCAACAGAACCAAGAGAGTGAAACCAATGGCTCTAATTCAAATCCAAGAGGGAGAACTATTGGTCAACATGTTGAGGTGACTAGAGGATCATCCTCTAGACCTCTTCTTCCTACCTTTACCCGAAGGGAGGAATCTCTTGCTAAGCTTGAAGTACCTATGCCGAATAAGGTGAGAACTAGCTACATGGAATATGCTTTCCTTCTTGTTGAGATTTGTGAGATATTGTCCTTAGAGCAATACATGAATTAGAAGAAAAGGAGAGGAGGCAGTAGAATTGAGAATCTTGCTCCTATGCCTCCAAGAGATTTCCAACAAGCAATGGGGTTTAGACTTTGTAGGTCCTATCAACCCATGTTCCACTAAGGGGCATGTTTATGTCCTTATAGCTACAGATTGTTTCATGAAGTGAGTTGAGGCTATTCCTACCAAGCAGGCTACCTTGGAAGTTGTGTGCAACTTTTTGAAGGAGAATATTATTTTGCGCTTCTGGGTACCGCACAAAATTGCGATAGACAACACAACAAGTTTCTCATCTGAGGAACTATTGGAATTTTGTTTTGATCATGACATCACTTTGTCACATTCATTAGATTATTACCCTCAGGGTAATGGACAGCTGAGTCATCAAACGAGAACATCGTCACAATCATACGCAAGTTAGTTGATTCCGATCAATGATCTTGTCATAAGAAATTCTATGATGCTCTCTAGGCTAACAAAATTACTCCCAAGAGAGCCATTGGTACTTCACCCTTTATTATCATGTGTGGTATAGAGGCTATGCTACCTATTACATTGGAGTTGTTTGCTTTGGAGCTGGCATCCGCAGTGGAAAATAGTGAGTTCAAAAATTCAATTGAGAAAACACGTCTTGTATCTGATGAAGCTGGAGGAAGAAAGGGTGGAGGTTGTCGATAGAATTACTTAGGCATCAAGAGCAAGTAAAGAAAATTTTTGATAAGAGGGCTCGTCAACGAGACTTTGAGATCGGAGATTAAGTCTTGTTATAGAACAAGAGACATGAGCCCAAGGGAATGCATGAAAAATTTGATTCCTTGTGGCTAGGGCTGTTCAAGATCCACTAGTTCGCAGGGGAGAATTCCTATATTCTCTCGCACTTGGATGGAAGGCTCTTCTCGCTGCCATATAGTGGGCAATACCTAAAACACTTCATTCCTTCGGGCATGGAGTGATTTTCCTTTTTAGTTTTTTAGTTTTTGTAATGTGTTTCCCCTTTCCGTAATGTTTATGTTTTGTCATGATGTATTTCCCCATTTTGTAAAGTTTTCGTCGTGTTTTAGGTGATTAGGTAGTCTTGTTTTAGGTGATTTTAGGGAAGTTCCAACTGATAGGTCATTAGGAAATCATCCTGACTCTGGTGCCCAACTAATAAGACACTGATCTATGCTTAAAATATCCAAAAATGGTTCTATGCCATAAGTATTCAAAATGGTCCCCAAATAGAGCCAATTGTTGTACCCAAAATTAAAATTTTTGCTTCATTAAGACATTTTGAAAAGTGGTTAAAATCTTGTAAAAATTGTCGTCAAAAGTCAAAAAAGGTCAAAATTTAGAAATTTCTAAAAATAATCAGACCATAGGGTTTTTCTGGGTTTCTTGTCAAAAGGATGCTCGCAAAATTTTCTAAAATTAGAAATTTGCTTGTCGATCCCTATTTTTTGAGGAAATCACGCATGTGCAGAAAAAAAATCAGCTTTTTCAAAATCTAACAATCTGGGTCTCTTCAAAACGAAATTGTCTAAAAATAGAATCTTTGCAGAAATGGTTCAAACTGATTTTGATTGGTTGAAAATATGTCTTGATTAGGTTGGTTCAGTTAGAATCATCAAAAATTCTATTTTTCTCTGGTGGGTCTTTCGCTTTTTCGAAAGAAAAATTAGGACCTCCAAGGTCATCAGTGGAGGATGGCCGTCTGCCAAGTGTCAAAATCAAATTCTTAAACACTGCACAGATCGATCCATGGTGAAAGATGCTAAAAAAACGATAAACAGAGGAGATTCTAAATATAGCAAAATTTGCAAAAATAAACTGTCTGGTAAACCCAGGCGCCTTATTTCAAGGGAGGCACCTAGGCTTCAAGTCCTTAGTCATTTTTCTCACTTTCGTTGATCATGCACGTACAATGGTGAATACGGTGAACGCATCAACGACGGTCGATGTAGTTAATGAAGGTGGTGAAAGGTTGGCGAGGAAATTTGAAAATCTTCAAAAAATGGTTAAGTTTGAAGAGGTTGGGCGCTTTTTTTCAAGGAGGGCGCCCATGAGCTCAAGCTTGAGAAATTTTTTTGCCATTTTTCAAAAAATGTGTAATTTAACTACTTAGCCTGGTTCAAATCTAGTCAAATTAGTCAAAAATAGTTTTAGGGTTGGGAAAAGCAAGAGACCAACTCAGATATGTTCAGGGTCTTCAACGAATCCATCATCTAGTTCACATGATTTGCCAGACAATGGGAATTGCAGATCGAACAGAGGTGAAAACATGAAAAACGAAGAAAGTCTCAAAAAGTTGAAAATTAAAAAAAAAAACTAAGTCTGGTAATCTTGGGAAATTAGTCGATTGTAGTAACGATGAGGTATCATTCTTCCCAGATTTGATCAGGCTTGCTAGAATGACTGACTTTCAATCTTGGCCATTCACCAGTTGGCAAGAGATGACGTATGAACATGGGTTGTCAGCTTCACGCGAAATGGAGAAAGCAAAAAGTTGAAAATCTTAAAAAACAAACTATCTTTGGTGAGGTTGGGTGCCTTTTTTCAAGGAGGGTGCCCAACATCCCAACATTTAAAAACTTTTTGACTCCCTCTGTGTTTTCTTCATTTTAGTCTTCATTAGCAGCTTCGAGGGTTTGCAAATACAATTAGATGACGTCGGATGCCTAAACAAAGCTGGGAATCACTTCAATAGTGGTCATAGATCAGATTTCCATGGTCAAACAAAAATTATCAACTGATAGTGCCAATTTGACGGATTATCAACGGCAAAAGCAGACTTCAACAGAGGCAGAAACGAGGGAAATTTGAAAATTTCGAAAAATAAACTATCTTTGGTGAAGTTGGGCACCTTATTTCAAGGAAGGCACCCAAGTCAACTTGACTTTCAAAAATATCCTCATATGCATGCTTTTTGATGCCCTATTTTTGAGGAATTCTTTGTGGTGATGCAAACGAAGTAAGATATTTTTGTATGCGGGCTCCAAAATAATAGGGTTTTGCATGAAAACGCCTTTTACCTCCAAACTTTATTTAAGAAAGCTTTGAGCATTCATTTTTCATAATTTACAGGTTGGCTTTCAGAGGAAGAAACATAAATTTTTTTTCTCATCAAGTTTTGGAGGCTCAAACAAAGTGATTTTTTAGCGTTCTTTGTGGATTTGAGATTGGGAAGTAGAGAAGCTCACTTTTTCATGGTCTATTTTTCTAGGGCATCACTTTAAAAAAATAGGTGCTCAAAATTTTCAACTTTCATCGATTTGGGTCTACTTATTCTTCACTCCTCTTGAAGATTGGAAAACTTTATAATTTTCAAGAGAATCTACTTTTTCATGCATGTCCAATAAATTCTTAGATTTTTCAAAATCTGACGATCTAGGTCTCTTCACGATGAGATTATCTACAAAACTTAGACCTTAGCCTTTTTTGGAAAATTTGCATGCCAACCCCTATTTTTTAGGAGATCTTTCTTTTTTAGGAAAAACTCAGATTTTTGAAAATCTGACGATCTGGGTCTCTTCACAATGAGACTCTCTAGAAAACCCAGAGTTTAGTTTTTCGGCCCTACTTTTCAGGGAATCTTGCATGTTTTTGAAAAAATTAGCTTTTTAAAAATCTAATGATTTGGGTCTCTTTAGAATAAGATTATCTACAAAACCCAGACCTCAACTTTTTTTCAAAAATCTGCCTTTTTTTGAAGAAAAATCAGTGAGCTATTTTTAGCTTTTGTGCAGAACTTTTCCGAACATAGGCATGTTCATAGTCAATGTAATGTCCCCTTTTCCTCAGTGATCAGCTTATTAGTTTATTAGCCTATTCTGGAGGCCCGTAGGCTGGTTTGTGTTGAAATCAGGGTTTCCTTGCTTGGAGGTTTGTGGCTTTTCTAGTAGTTTACTATTTATAGTAAATCCTATTTCTAGCAGTGTGCAGTTGTCAGTCTTTAGGTCTTCTTTTTCAGTTGGAGCAATTTTATGAGTTCAAGTTTCGGCTTCTAAAAGCTTTATTTTGGTGAAATTCTTAAATAAAGGCATTAGTGTTATAAATTGCAGTTGACCCCTTGGCCTAGTGAATTAACTTCAAGTTGTTCTTAAAAGGTGGACTTGAAGGGGGACGCCTTCATAAAAAGAAGAATTAAATATTTATTAAAGTCTTTTATGCCTTGGAAAGTGGACGCCATTTTAAGAGGGATTTATACTTTTTGGAAATTTGAAAAGTCTTTTGTGTCTTTTGGCGTGCCTTGAAGGGAATTCAAAGAGTCTTCTCCTTTTCTATAAAAGTGAAGCTTGGCTCCAACTTTTGTTATCCATGAACTTTGCTACTGTTATGCTGTCAGAATGACAATTGAATTATTGCTTCGAGGAATGCTTACCTCCTAGCCTCTCACCAATTTCGTGTTTGAAATACAACACCTAGTTGGTCATTTGCTGCTTCTCAAATCAGACTAGCAGATTGAGCTCAATAGTTGATGATTTTGATGATATTTCCAGTTTGAAGTTGCTGATACAGTCTACAGCTGAAGTAGATTTTTGCATTCAACTCCTTCAATAAATTTATTTTGGTTCAGGGCATTTTTGCTAAGTATTTGTTGACCTAAGGCGACCCTCTTTGCAAAGTATGAGAATTTAATATTGAGAATTTGATTTTTGGGAACAAAATCGCCCTCAAGTTGGGTCGTACCATTTTAAGTACATTGGGAATTGTGCCATTAATTAATGGATGAATTTTGGGGCTGTTTCTTCATCCTATCCTGGGCGCCTATCCTCCAGAGGAACATTGCATTTCGTTTCACGCAATTCGGATGTATTTTGGTGAAGTTATGAACATTTAATTGATTCTTAGAGTTGCTGATTATTCATTTCCAGAACTGCAGATTTATATCAGACTTGTTTCAGTTTGAATTTTCAGTTCTTTCTTCATCAATAATGGCTAATATTCATCAAGGAATCATCCAGTATTTTGGTGCTTTGAAATCATTGTAATTCTCGTATAATTTGCAGCTCTTTTTCTATGTTGTAAGACTGGAAATATTAGTACTATTCCAATCCTTTATTGCTGCAATTATTTTCTATTTCTCATATTAAGCACCCCTGGATGGTTTACCACTAGTGTGGAGAATTGAATTGTATCTCTCTTTGTACCCATTGTCAAGTGGTGAATCCCCACTCCTAAGTGGATGCCCGCCGCAATGGACGAATTATTATTTCAGTTTCTATTAATTACTCCGTCATATGTTAGCACCTCGCCCTCATTGGGATCTTGAGTGCACATTCTTGACATTGAGTTTGATTTCAATTTCAGCTGCATTCTCTTTCTGTATCAAGTTGAATCATAGGGATTCTCTGACCATACGCGCGCCCCTCTTCCTTAAATGGTTTTAGGGCTCATTCTTGGTTAGAGTTGCTTTTATAGTGTTTGGGTTTGGCGCTAACGCTAATCAAGTGGCCAAGTGCTGGTTTGTGTTGTGTAAATTCAAAAAAATTGGTTAGCATATTTCAATCAAACTTCAAGTTTTTAGACATGCAGTACTCTCCAATTGAAATCAAAACCAAATCTGTGTTACTCCACGATTTCCTGCAAAAATTCGAAACCGACTTGCATCATGTGCATCTAGTGTTTGATTTGCATGTTTTGGAGGGCGCAGGAAACACTATAGTCAAAAATCTTGATCATTCCGGGTTGCTTGCAGCAACTTCTATTCGCATCTCAGTGCAAAGCCTCAAATTCGTAATTGCTTGTGTCAAGAATTACAATTCATCTTCACGAGAAATCATATTAGCAGATGGGTGTATAATTTGTAGTCTCAAGCTAGAAGATATTGAGAAGTGTTGTGCAATACCACCATGGATGGAAAATTTTATCGTATCTATTGAAGAATTCAAAAAGGTGTGGTATGCGCAAAAGGATAAGTGCCGAAAAAGAATGGCTCAAAAGTGGCTAAAAGAGAAGCATAATACTTTTCCAAGGAATGTTGGGCGTAGTGAGTTCAAGGATGAAATTGCAGCCATGATTACTTTGCTTAACTGAGTCACAGGTCAAGCAAAAGCAAATAAATTTCAGCCTTGGATGTTTTACGTCATTTCCTAGATTGTTGATAGAACAAAACACTATGACTGGCCAGCATGGATTAGTGATTTTCTCCATCGTCAGATGACAGTGTTCTTCAAGGCCCATGAATTCCACATGATATCATACCTCGTATATATAATGGCCTTTCAAACCAAGTTTAGAGATTTGACTGTCATTGGAACCCTGGGTGTTCAACATGTATATGATTATTACCCACAGCTAGAGTTTTTAGAGTCTGAGCAGCGTTACATGTAATAAACATTGCAAGTTCTACCCTCAAATTGCTGAATATCAAGGTATTTTGTCAAATACTTCACATGCAATCTTTGAACTTGCTGGTCTGATTATTTCAGTCTGATATAAATGCTTGTAATCGATGATAGATACACAAGTAATGTTTACAAATGCTTTCCTTAATATCTAAATGAGTTACTAGATGCAATGCAATCAAGTTTTGTGTTTTTAAAAAGCATATCATGAGATACTACTTGAGATAACTGTATAAACAGCTTGTAGGCATTATGTCAAACAGTTGGCATACATCCTCATACATCATTCAAATGATCATTACAACAACATCTAACTCCAACTGATGATATCTTCTATTGAGATGCAATCCTACAACAATTAGTTCAATGCAAACGCCAAGACTCTTGGCTTACATCCAAATAAATTTTTTAATAAGATCTGATACAAAGTGTGCACCTACAACAACTAACATAAATGCATCTATGTGATTATTAAAATGTATGCAAATTACAAAGGAACCTGATTTATAATAGCGCTGGAAGTTGAAGATGAAGGAGCAATGAATATTAAATGTGTTTTGAGTCTTTCAAGCCCAAGTCGAAATTCTCCTTCAGCCGCCCCTGTTTCAGCTGTTGAATGCTGATATTAAATAAATCGCTGCCTTCTCTTGTCTCAGCAGGCGTCAAATAATATCACCAAACCCTCATAAACCAAGCGTTCCTATTAGAGTATAAAATCGTTGTGTATGGATGCTTTCATAAATTAATTTCCAACCTCTAGGCTAGCTGCCCCTGTTTCAGCAATTAGACTTCAGAATAAAATGCTAGATGCCACGATTCTCCTTCAAATGGCGTAAGATATCATTTTCAATCCTCAAGAAAAGAAGCGTTGCAATGCAATGTAGAAACCGATGCCCAATGGAGGAGAAATGGACAAAATCGTGGCCTTTGTGTAGACTTTAAGATGACTATAATTTCTGATATAAAAATCAGATTTCTTCAATGAAAGTTGTCCTCCCAAGTTAAATATATGGCGACCACAAACTCCAAAATGTCTCCAAAATTCTGCAATGGATCTCAAATCAATACAACCAAAATTTGGGCAAAGGCCATGAAATTTTGCTTTGAAGTACAAGTAGAGAGTCTGAAGTGACTTCCTCCAGTTGCAATAATTTAGGTGATATTTCACACCCTCAAAATTTCTTACCAATTGAGAGTTTTCGTTCTCTATGGCCAACTAAACATCTGCAAAACTCCACAACTGAAAATATCAAATCAATACTCAAATGTGGATGATAGGCAAAGAGCTCCTCATGTCTATTTATTCTTTTCTTCAAGAGGTCGGCCTCCTAGAACTTTTCCAAGTCGGCTTCTAGAAGGAATATTATAATATTATTTTATTATTGCACTTTATAATAATATAAATATTAATCAACTCCTAAAGTGCAATATAACACTATAATATAAAAATAAGGTTTCCAAAAATAGAAATATCCATGGTGATAATAGGAAAACCTTCATAAAGTCACAAAGTTAGCTAACCAATTAATTGGGTATTTGCCAAACAACCCTCTTATCAAGTCTCATTAGCCTACGAGGATCAGGAATAGGCTAATTCCTCCAAACTCCAACGTTCATGAAAAAGGGGACATTACATTACACAGTGGTAAATGATCTATTCTTGATTCATATAGTGCGAGATTTTGATCATGAGTTGCATATACAGATTTCAGTGGATGCCAGATTGGCAATGGTAGAGTGGGCTGATTGGTTTATCCAACTCCCCACGTTCTCCTACATAAGAGTATATGGTTTCACAGGTGATCCAGTCATGCTTCCTAGATATCTAATGGATGAGGTTGTGTTCATGGAGTTTCTGAGGCAAGTACACAAGGTGCACACATTTTTGCGTAATAAACACAAGACTGCATTCAACTTCCCATTTGAGATGAGTATATACAGATGTAGATCGACAATTGATGCTAGGTTGATAAGCGAAGAAATGTCAAAGTTTGGTCTCAATCTTTTCAAGGAGAGATGTTCATACGATCCTCGTGGTGTCTTTGTAGCTCTTCTTAGTCAAAATCTTGCACATGTACCTATAGTTGAATTTTTTTGGGTTAATTGTGCAGATGAGTTTGAAGTGTGCAAACGCAACTACTCCAGACTTACTCTTTGGTAGATGGAAAATTTCTTATTAGAAGATGTGGAGGGTTTGTCAGATGATGATGGGGAAGTTCTACTTCCCATGTATGTCTGAGATCGGGTCGATTAGTGGCCACTTCCACAAGTTGATTGGTTTGCCAAAGGGAGCACCTCAATTGAGGAAAGAACAAGTTGAGTTGTCAAGAACAACAGGATGTTCCTCAGCAGTAAAAGAACACGAAAGGTAGTTGGAGAGTTGCCAATAGTTCAAACTTCATACATCTCTACCTCCTTCTAAATCAAAATCGAGAGCAAAAGCTATGAGCAATCCTCTAGAAGATACAAAGATTAGGAACATGACGAAGAGCTTGAAGGAAAAGGTAAATCAGTAGGAACAATCAACAGATGCACCAAAAGTTCTAGTTGAATCAGCATCACGAGTTGAAGTAGAGCCTTTATCTCCTATTCTTTCGCTATCACCGAGGCCTTTTCCTATTCATATAGATTCAGAAGGTGATTCACCAGTTCGGAACGTTTCAACATCGAGTGATCCATCAGGAGTTGCTAGAGCTGGAACCGATCCTCCCAGAGAAGATAGCAGAGACTCCTTGTCTTGGCTTGAGAACTTACTAGGTAGGAAGAGGAGGAAACTTTCTTATCAGTTGAACTTTGCATAGCTTGATAGCTTCTACCAAGACACAATAGAGAAGAAACTTAAGAAGCAAGTTCATATGGAGAAGAATTCTGATGGAGAGATCATCCTTGAGTTTGCCACCCCTCTAGAGGACAAGAACATTGATTTGGTTGAAATTGATGAATTCAAAGCTGTCAAGGCCAATCTTGGAAGAAGCACCCGACATACTAATGTAAATATCTTCGAGGTTGTAGTAGATAATCTAAAGGAATTAGTGCTTAAGGATGGAGAAGATAAGGCAGCCCTCAAGGCTGGGATTTGACAGCTGTGGCAGTATGCTTCCAATTTGCTTCATGGTACTTCACAGGCCACCTTGTTGCTTCCACAAATTTTGGAGTCACTTGTAGATCATCACCAGCTAAGTCAGTTGGTCATCTATGGAAAACATCTGAGAGATTGGATAAAAGAATTTATCACTAGGGGCAGATTTATACTTGTAGAGATGTACCAATTGAGGTACGTTGCCCATGGTCTTTTCTTATGGATTTAGGAGTTTGAGCATAATATAGCGGAAAGGAAACCAAGAGACGAGATCGTCATTTTGGACTTAAGGACGGCTTATGATTCAGTCACTACAAAAGAACACAAGAAGCTTTTTGTTTGGAGAGAGCAACATCTTTTCAAAGTAAAAACCTATGAAGGAATATCTGTAGAATTGAATGGATATAGAGAAAATGTTGCTAGTACGCTCAAGTTCGTAACTACGTTTGTGTCATAGATCCCTTGTCAATATCGACATGAAGATGGCACTTTGATCTTGATGAAGTATAGATGAAATTTCATAACCTTGTCTGTGGTAGTTTTAATGGTGATTCTATTGCCTGCAAGATGAATCATTTGCAGCAATATTAGCAAGATTTGGTGAAGCAGCTGAAAAGAGGAAAGAATTGCTAAGTTTGTGTATAAGAGTGAATTTGCACCCCATGTGCAATTCCCCATTTTGCCTTTACCCACCTTAGAAAACCAAGTTCAGAGGCTTAATTCCACCTAAGCCCGCTGCTTGCATCAGACTTGGCGTCTGTTTTGAGTGTCGGTGGAGGCGTTTCTATCGGGGACGCCCGCACGGCACACTTACGTCCTTGACAAATCCCCGTTTGGAGCCTGCAAAGGCGTTACACTTCCCATTGGGAGTCGATTTGTAATGCCCTCCTCGGCCAACCGACCCGAATATGGCCGTTTCTCTTCATCTCTTCTTCATATTCACTCTTTGAACAAGCATTCCATCTTCTTCCATATTTTAGATATCTCTTCACCACTTCTGGACTTCATCCACAAGCTTCACAATCTCTCTACAAGCTTGAAGCAACTTCTCCACCATCTCTTCAATCTCCAAACACTTTACACTTCACAACAACATCATCAACACCCCACCACTTCAGTAGAGCAAGTATGGAACATAACACCATTGCAGCTGAGGCTTGAGCTCCTCTCATTTTCTCCCCCAAGCAGCCTTGAGTGCTTTTGGTGGAGGTGGTAAGCTTTCACTCCTCTCCTCTATTACTTGGTTGAGTAGCATAACATTGTTTTGTAGTGCTTTAAGTGCTCTTTACTTCATTTCTACTTTTTTCTCTATCTATTTGGTTGTCCATGGAGGTGGGAACACCAAAACGGGGTCTCACTGAGGCAGACCCCTATACAACCACTAAACAATTTTTCTCTCCCTCTTGTGTGTAGGTATTGAAGACACCCACGAGCTGGAAGCTTCATCACTCGCACGGTCGTAAGTATATACTTTCTCCTCCTTATCTTTGTCATTTCTACTTCTCATCATTTCATTTCTATCACTTTATCACATTCTGTCATTTTCCTACACTCTGTTAGTTCTTAGTAATCTGTTTGCTAGTAGTCATTTAGGCATTTTTGAGACATTCTCACTTTCTGGTCCGTATGAGACGCAAGTGTGCCTCTAGGATGCCAGCGCACTGCGCTGTTGTCCGTTTCTTGCACTAACGTCCATCTGTCGAGAGTTTATCAGTCTGTCTAGAGAATCTTTGTGACCTACTCTTTCTGATTCTAAAACTCTCGTCTGTCACAACCCCCCCTAGAACTTAATAAGTTATGGTATTGATGACATGGTCGTTATTTCCGTTATTGAAACATTATCCTTCTTATGAATATGAATTAAGGGATTTAATAATTGTTCTAGTTTATTTTATCTCTTGGCAATGAATGAAATGATGGATGATTATTTAATTGCGTAAATACAACTATAGATGATGTTGTTACGTATATCAATGAGAAACAATATGTTAAGAATAGTCTAACTCTGGCTTTTGGTGTCAAGTGATTGCAGGACCATCAACGCAAGAAAAGAAAAGGAATCGTCATCAGGGAGAGGACACGGTTGACAAGGATCCGATTGTTATCAAACTCTGGGATGCAAATAACGACACAAGATGATCTTGGCCTTGGTAAAATAAATAATAAATAATAAACCTTAAAAAGAAAACATTTAGATATTTCACTTAATAAGGAATTTTAAATATTAAGATGACAACTTTTAAAGACTTCAAATATTAAATCCCCGAATCTAATGAAGGTGAAATATAGTTAAGCGGCCAAAAGAAAGAAATGCATTTTGTAGTGGTTGCGGTAAGGAGAGAGAGGGAGAGAGCCGATGAATGGAAACCGGAATGCATCACCAGGGCATCGGCTTGCATGGTAACGCCTTGCATTCAAGAGGCTCGATGGGGAATGCGAAAGGGCATCCATTTAAACGTCGACCTCGTCTGGGAAAGGGCATTCGATCTGTTCATTTGATATTTTTTCTTTTGGTCTTCGTTGTTTTGAGGAGGGAGGAGATACCAATCTTCCGCCAAGGTTAGGGTTCGGTTATTCTGCTGTTTTTTTGTTTACTCCTCTCTGGGAATCGGGTGGGAAAATCTGTCTGAAGCGAGGGTGGTCTTCATACGCTTTTCTCTCTTCCTCTGTTTCGCGGAAATACCTCCGGTGGCTCATGAGTCTCTTCTCGGGAAGCAAGCAGAGTGGAATTCGTGGTCAGTGGCAACCAATACCATCAGGCACGTAAATGTGTTCATCACCCTTCTATCTCATTTGTGTAGAATTCATTATGAGAATAGTTCTTCTTTGCCATAATGAATGAATGGTTATAATCTTGTTTTTGTTTATTTCGGCTGTTCTCAATACTATTCTTGCTCTGAGAATTTAAGGTAGGGTTTGTTAGTCTAAACCATAGCTCTTGCTTAAATCTGAATGCCGTTTAATCTTTCCAACTGGGGGTCATACAGTCAGGGGTAAACCCAAGACAGTCCTTCCTCTGTTCAAATTCGTGATCTTGCAATATTCTCATCGAGCAAAGCCAACCTAGGGAAGTTCCCTTTTTCTTGTATTCTGGTATACTTTAGACAGACCATGAAGCGGCAATTGTCTCCTCTTTTCTATTCTTAGATCCTTGATGTACTGAACGGTACTCCAGAACAGAACATCAAACAATGCCAGTAGTAGGAGCTCAGTTGCTTAATGTTGGAAGCTATTCTGAAGATGTCCTGCATGTAACTAAAATAAAAATATAATAACTGCAGAACAGCTGGGAAACTGTCACACCATCTTCATCCAGCAATCAAGCAGGGAATGGTTCAATCCTTTTGGTTAACCAGTAGATTCCAATACTGCATTGCAAATACTTAATATTTGATTAGAGTCTTTTCACGGTTATTGTCTTCTTACAAGCATAAGACCCTAAAACTTGAACTGTTATGGAGACTAGTAGGATATGTCTAACAGATCTGAACATTATCTCTTCCTGAAGGATAATCGATAAATTCTTTATTTGAACCAATGAAATTAATAGCAAACAGTAAGAGCTTGAACTTGAATATTTGATGTTCTTGAATGTAGAAACCTGAAACATACCTAGTGTAAACTTAATGAGCAAGGATGCGTGCTGACGGCACAGTGATGCCATAAATAATTAATTAAAATCCTTGGCCAAGGTAGATGCCCATTCGGCAACGTCAGCTTCCATGGCCAGATATACTCTGATCAGGATGATTCTTCTGATAGGAGGTACCTATAGAGGAAGGATCGATCAGTAGTATAGGTTCGTGGACATCAGGCTCAGAGAACTGATAACAATTGATCCTTGTTAATTGACCTCGTGAAGGGCGGGTTCTTCAGTTGAAGAAACTCGGGAGACCAGCAGGTCTTGGTTGGGCGGTAAAGCCCCTGATGATGATTTCTTTTCCTTTCTGAATAGTATTGCCAATGAAGATGGTGTCAAATACAAATCTTTCTTCTCGCTCTATTCCAGGTACAAAGATCTGAATGTTACTATTTATTGTAATAATATTCATCTTGAAATTTGAACAATGTTTCTAGCTGAAATTGTGGTTACTTGTTAGTTACTGTTATGTTATACTGTATAGTTGAATTCTGCAAGTTAGATGTAGAAAATTTATGATAACCATTGTAAGTAAACCCTAGAATGGTAGTTATATTTTTTTCATGATAATATGAAACAGTTCTGTTTTTGAAAAATCAGTTAGAGACGTTGGAAAAACACTAAACCTCTTGAAAACAATTAGTTACAATTCAGCTGAAGGTAGTTACCAGTTAAACCATCATAACTGTAGATTAGTTGGATGTTACATCGTCATTGTTCCATTCAGGTAGTATAGGGCAATTCGCCCCGTGAGGCTCTCTGAATGAATAGAACTCATGAGTAGCGAATCCCCCTATATTATAGTTTGATCGCAGATGGTGAAGAGGTGTTGGAGAAGCAGTATGTTGTTCTGGATAGTATCAGTGTTTCTGATGAAGAGGCAGTTAATGGCTTTCTGGAGGATATGATATCCCAAGTTGTCAATGAGTGAACTTGTAATGACCCCGACCTCTGGGGCTAAGAATTATTGTTGTTTATTAAAGATTGCCCTACTTTGATAATGTTATTTGTCAAGCTATTTTGATGGCACGGTTGGACCTTAAGATGATTTGATCACTGTAGATGAAACTTCAAGCCCAAAATATATTGCACATATATGTATGCTCAGGTACAATACATTTTCATGTATAAGACTATTACATTATCTTGAAATAATGCAGTAGAATGTATAATGGAGCAGAGTGTTTCAGCAGACCATACAATCACTCCAATGAGATAATCAGAACAATTTACTAGACTCAACGATACTCAGAACACAATGTAATCTTCACTATACATATACTCAGTGTTATATTCATAAGGCAGTACACAAAAAGGCACAAATTTTCACACAGTCCTATATATGCTTGAAATGTAGAAAATTACAGGAAATGCATAGAATGCTACAGAATCCTACATACCCATTCCAGTTGCCACTCCAGTCAGCAGATAGTCCTGATAATGATAATGAAATCTTCAATGAATATGTAGCCCCGATATGCAAAGGAATGACGTCCAGCGTATGATTGAACACCAATGATATGTGTACTCCGAGTCTTGTTTATATCCCGAACATTCACATTCACGGCAGTGTATGGATATCTTTACTTCCGCCTTTTCATATTCCTCGACACACAAGTGGCCTGGGACATATAGAAAGACTCAACTCCAGCAACGCCTATGCGAGTCGCTCAGAAATAATATATATATCTACAAGGTCCACTTTAGCAATATAAATCATTCACAACACAAATACCATTATCGGAATGCCTCTAATGACGCAACCCGATGATATGGATTGGTCACACATACGGCACCAGCACCAAGGAATCAAGACGTGTAGGCTTCAATGCCAATCGACATTATTGATAAACTCAGAAAGAGATGTCCGCCAGCGATATGGATTAACCACAGATTTTTACGACAATGGTTCCACATGAATACCATAATGAACAACTCCCGCTATCGATGCTGCTTCCTGTAAGAGCCGATACATATCATAAGATGCACGACAAATGTCCGCAATTACTGGTACTTGCAAATATCGATATTACATATAGAGCCGGTCTATCAGTCCATTGCTGCCTTCAAATGTAGGTCCCGATATCCCTTCCGACTCCTTCCACTAGTTAGTATCATGAACAGAGTATTGACGACAACAACAAACACAATCAACGTAGATAATTAACGGCACTATAGAATATCA
Source organism: Sequoia sempervirens (assembly GCA_007258455.2). NCBI lineage: Eukaryota > Viridiplantae > Streptophyta > Pinopsida > Cupressales > Cupressaceae > Sequoia > Sequoia sempervirens. The sequence continues at coordinate 693,166,905 of VDFB02281492.1, forward strand.
TCCCGACATTTGATTGGTATTAGAATTTTTGCCAATACAAAGCCCGATAATTCAAAGCCATAGCCGTTCATAGTCTTTGTCCATTGCATACTCAAAAATATAAATCCTCCGCACCATCAACAAGGAATATGTAGTCCCGGTGAGAAAATACACGATGGAGTATGATAGCGATGTGAACAAATCAACTGTCTATCAATACTCTGTATCCAATCAATATCATGCAATATCAAGTGACTGGGACAATAGGAATTTCATATACAAGCATGCCCGACTCCACCAAATGCCTTCTGCCACTATGGAATATGTTTCTCCATTAACATCTGTAGACAATGCTGTGTATGAGCAAACAGCTATTAATTTGTACAAGAACACCATGTTGGGGTTTTGTCCAACACAGCAAGGGGTTCTGAGAGTTCTCATTCCCAGTATTCCCAAAAGACAAAATCCATTCAATTCTTCGTGATGCTCTTGTGTCGGCCCTCAAAGCCCATGTAACGTCGCCATATTCAGTTTTGGTAACTGATTTATTTAAATATAAATGGCTTATAAAACTTTAATTTCAATATCATAACATTTCTTATAGCCATAAATATTAATTAATTAATTAATTAAATAATTAAAATGTCTTCTAAGATAATTAAAGACAATTTTAATATTTAATTAATTAGACCAATTCCTCTTTTGGGCGTATAAAATTAAGGGACATCACGGTCCTCCTTTTCCGAAGATTGCTTGTCCCAAGCAATCAAATACCAATCCGCTGCTCCACTCTGATATACAAACCGTTAAGCCACAAGATACGACACAACTCCCCAAGATCCATGCTGGCAATGTAATCAACCATGACAATACCCGGATCCCAAACCAATCTCAAAAACACTGCTCTGCCAATTTGTTGCACCAATCTGTTATTGGTCACCCTGTTATGCCTCAACAACTTGTGAAGCACTTTGTTTGCGAAACAAATTTCTAGTTTCCATACTGTAATAATCTCGTCATGCCCAAAGTTGTGAAGCAACTCAACAAGATCCAGAAGAAGCAATGCACTAATCATATTAAGGCTAGAATCCTAGATTATCCTTGGTGCATAATCAATCATGCCAATCTGCCATGTGTTATACACCCAAACATCATATATCCAACTGAGAACCTCACTCCAGAAGAAGCCACAAATACCTCTAATGTCAGAAGATGATAGAAGCTCATCATTGTGTCTACCTCCATCATGGAAAGGATGATGTAAATCCCTCCGACTTCTCCAATCAACTGCTGAAAGAAAATACCATTCATCAGGAGGAACAATGATCATGCATGCCCCATACCTTGGGAGTAGAATAGCTCCATATAAATCAATAGCCTCTCCAAAAGTGTTAGCATGCTCAAACCGATCTGATCCAACAATTCCACCATTCATGCATACCCCTTCATAAGCTGGTCTAAAGGGCATAAACTCTACCATATGAGTCTCTAGAGAAGAGAACTTCCCAAACTCATCATGGAAAATCAAAGGCTCAACCAAATCTTCCTTCTCTAAATCAGTATGTGCAATTCATGACAAGATATTAGTGGCTGGTCCACTTATTGTATGCTCAACTTTACAACCCACTTATTGTCTCGTCCTGCGCAGAACACGAATATGGTAGAAGAGGTGCCTCACGCGCCATTTGACACTTGGGAAGCTCCGCAACAACCTCAAAACTTTGTAGGTATGGTACAAGGTTCTTCAAACGCTCCTGAAAATTCATGGATCGAAATTAAAAAGAAATGGTTCAATATTCCTGCGGAGCAGAGGCAAAAACAAGTGCAAACGCAGAATCCCAGAGAAGTTGTCCAAGACAATCAATTTCAATCAAGTAGAAAAGATGAAAGTAAGAATGCCTCAGCAAATGAAAGGAAGAAGCCAGTGGTATTTTATCAGGGAAAGGGTGAGCCAGCCCCATTTCTGGTTTCAGTTAAAATTTTTGGAAGGTTATTGCATAATTGTTTGATCGATTCTGGTGCATCAAGTAATGTCATGCCTTTGAAGGTATGTCAGGCATTAGATATAATCCCGCTCCAGACCAACAAGAAAGTGACTCAGATGGATAAGACTGAAGTTCCAGTTGTAGGAGAGTTGAGTAATATCCATATGCAGCTAGCGGCGGATCCCAGAATTCAGAGTCGCATGGACATATCAGTTGTGGATATACTGGATGGTTATGGCATGCTATTGAGCAGAGATTGGTCCAAAAAATTGAATGGATACATTGCGACTGACTTCTCCCACATGTGGTTGCCTTGGAGAGGGGTTCCGAATCAGATAAAGATCGAGAGTACACCACGGCTCAAATTAATGATCACAGAATGTGGTGAAAATAGTGATGTTTTATTTGTGGAAACTGATTTGGGTTCATACAAGCCTGTTAAGAAAGAAGTCCTCACGTTGCAAAGCTCGGAGGGAGAGGAGTTTTCAGAAGATACGCCTGCCTTCACCGGAGTGTTGATTGAAAATGATTCAAATGAGAATGAAGGAACGTTCAGAAATTCTGCGTTGAAATATGTAAAGGAAGAGACAGAAAATGCCTCCACCAAGGATTTGTCATTACCCAATCCATGTAGAATTCACGAAGCTTTCCATTCAGAGAACACAGGTGCCATGAGTAATATCTCCTTGGAGCAAGTTCCAAAGATGACTCCACAAGTCACTTTAGAGGAAGAATGTGAAGAAGTCAATTGGGGAAAGGACCAGACTCAAACAAGGCTATCTCAGTTGACGCACTTGTAGGAGAAAAGAGATGAAGCTTGGGAAAGTTTGATTGAGCATCAAGGAGAGGTGAGCAGACGGATCGATAAATCATGGTTGGACCCTGGTCAAGCTTCTGAGATCCTGGGAAATGATGCATTTAAGTTAAGAACAAGAACAGGAGGGGATATCCCATTGCCGGACGATGGGAGATTCCTCAAGCATTATCTCCAACCTTAGGTTCTCTCCGAGAGCCTGCTTTGTGATATAGTTAGATTAGGTTTGCTTTCGTTTGCTTTTTTTTTGCTTTTTGGTTTGTTCCGTTTTGGTTTTTGGTTTGTTGCCCTTTGGGTTTTTGGTTTGGCGTTTCCGTCCCTTGAGTTGTCCACTCAAGTGGTTTTGGTTTGGAATGGGCAAGGATTCAGGGTTTTCCCCGTTGCGAAGGGGGTGATGATGGTTTTAATCTTCACAACGAGGTTTCTTTCCACTGGAATTTGTGCAAATTTTTGAAAAAGACTAAGATTGTTTTCCTCTTGTCATCATTCAGTTTGGATCAAACTCGTCTCGGGAGGTTAACCCGCTATTGTGTCTTAACACATGAGTCTAAAGACCTTAAAAATCTTACCTATCTCCATTCTGAGTCATTTTGGTTTTTTGGGAAAGGTCTTGGCAGGTGAAGATTTTACATCTTGCTTCAGCGCCACTACAATTCTCAAACCCATTGGAGGCTTCAGTGCCTGCCGGCCATTGAGGAATTGACGGAAAAATCAAATGAAGAAAAGAAAATGTGCTTAAAATAAATATCTGAAATATCAAGAAACGAGAAAATGAGAAAATGAAACATTATGAAATATTGGTTTTGGGAACATGCGAGTAACTCCACCGGGGCTATGGACGCTCGGCCGACAGTGGAGCAATATTCGTGAGAATTGTAGCGATAACCTCGTCGGGGCTATGGACGCCTGACTGGCATCGAGGCAATGTCCAGGATGCTTTTGAAGTTAAGATATTGTATAACTTGCTGTGGCCGATTCCGGAGGTCGACATATTTTAGAGATGGAACGAATACACACACTCACAGGGTCTTAGATGAAAGTGTTTTGATCCAATATCGGATTCTTCTCCCCTTTTGAGTAAGTGTCTCTTCTGTATGATGGTTTGAGGAAGAGTAATCAAGGTTCAATTCTTAAAGTGTTTTTCAACACTTTCCCGTGGGGATGCCAGATGTTGTGACCTTTTTCACACATCGCCCCATTGCAAATGGGGACCCCTAATTTTTGCTCCATTATGGTCTTTTTGGCTTTGGTTTTTGGTCTCTCTCTCTCCGTCTGTCTCTTTTCTATGGTCTGCTTTCCGAGATTTCTCCGCCTTTGAGCTTAAAACGTGAAATTTTGGCCGAGTTTGAAAATTAGGGTTTCATCTTTCCTGGTCAGTCCGAGGTCAAACGAAGTGAATAAATTGAAAAATGAGACTAACGTTGTTGTCAGTATGCTTCCGGCAGGTTCTCAGCAGACTTTCATCGAATTCTGAGGGACTTACTATTTTTAGTAAGTGTGAAATTACAGGCAATTTGTCAACATTTTTGAGATTCCAATAGTCACACGACATTCAGAACGCATCAAGTTACTCATGTGCAAAATTTGAGCGAAAACAAACAACTTTCTATTTTTAGCAGTCCAGCTTCCGGGACAAATTTCAGGGTTCAGATGCAGAGTTTTTCTTTGCATGTCTGGATATTCCTTCTGGGTTTTTCAAGACCTTCACAACGATATAACATGCAAAACGAGACGACAACTTTCAGAATTCAGTCTTCCAAGGCTATTTTTAGGGTTTGCATGTCAGGGTTTCTTTTGCATGTCGGGTGATTCTTGGTGGGTTTTTCGAGAGCTTCGCGATGGTGTGACATGCAAACAGAGATAATCACTCAGTGAGGAACTTGCTATTTTTAGCAGGTATGTCCCGGCAGCCCCTTCCCAGCAGTTCAGAATCACGAGCTGATCGCAGTGCCACAGAAACGAAGAGAAACAGAGATCTTTTGATACGCATGCAGAGCGAATTAGGGTTTCCAACTTTGGAGCCTGAAAAGGGGTCAAAAGTCAAAATTTTCAAAAACCGGTGTAAACCACCGCGATCAGCATCCTTCAGGCTATCTGCTGGTAAAATTTCAAGTCAAACGGAGCACTTACTATTTATAGTAAGTGAATTTGGAAACTGGCTAAAAATAGTAAATTGAGTGCATGCGTCAGTGTCAGCAGTCAGGTCACGTGGTGAGGGGCGCCTCATTCAGATTTCAAGTCAATCGGAGCAATGGAGCTATCAAAAACGAACAGTTGCTATTTATAGCAAATCACCACCAAAAATGGGCTAAAAATAGCAGGGTGACTAAAAATGGCAGTGTCGGCAGGGTAACAAGGTCATGAGGATGCAGTGTTCAAAATTTCAAGTCGTTCTGAGCTTCAGAGATGCAAAATCAGAGGGCTTACTATAAATAGCAGGGCATGAAAACTGGCGAAAACGAGGAAAAAATTCTAAGTCTGGAGTTCATCCTTCACCACCATCAAAATGCGCCCACTTCAGCTGGAGGCCTTGAGAAAAATACAAAATGTTGAACTTCCTGCAGGAACTTGAAAATGCGCCCTCAAGGTGAAAGCATAAGAAAAAATTTCTATGTCTAAGACTTTGTCCACCTCACAGGCTAAAATGCGCCCATGCAAGAATAGGCTGAAAAGGTCAAAGCAGTCAACAAGTTTTATCCTGCTCCCTAGCCTAAATGTGCCCAGCTCAAGGTGGTGGCATTAAAAAAAAATAAATTTGCTAAGTATGAAATTCTTATCCTCCTCCACTGGCAAAATGTGCCCAAAGTGAGAAAGGTCAAAGAAGTCAAATGTTTTCATCCTGCAGGAGGTGTAAAATGCGCCCAAATAGAGGCATGTGAAGACAAAATCTAGGAAGCTGAAGAGTCACTTGTTGAAGGCGTTGAAAATTTTCATCCTCCTCTACATGAGAAATGCGCTCAAGCGAAGGAAGGAGTCAACAAGGTCAAAGGGGCGTTGGAAACTTTATCCTCCTCCTATGCTCAAATGCGCCCAAATGAGGGCATGTAAGGACAAAATTAGGGAGCTCAAAGGTCACATGTTGGGCGTTGGAAGTTTATCCTTCAGCACATATGAAATGCGCCCATGCTAGGAAGTAAGAAGAGGAGTCAAAGAAGAGTCAAAGGTGGCATTTGAAGTTTCATCCTCCTCTACATGCAATATGCGCCCATTCTCTTGCCTATGAGATATGCGCCAAGTAAAGAGTAAGTGTGGTGGTGAAATAAAAAAATTACTAAGGCGTTGGAAGCTAAGTCTTCTTGCAAGTGTAAAATGCGCCTAAGGTGTTGAGGATGATTGCTAGGGCGTTGGAAATTTTATGGAGAATAAAATACAAAGGATGAATAATGCATGCCTAGGCGTTGAAATTGCCAGATGAAAAATAAATTAAGTGTGATGCGCCTTTAAGAAAAAATTTCTAAGTAAGTTGATGAACTGAAATTTTCCCTCGCAGGCAAGGTGGACAGAGTTGAGTAAATTTTCCTAAGGCAAAATTTTCAAGGTGATTAAAAATTTTCTAAGGCACAAATATTTCCTCCTCTAGAAAATACGCTTGGACTCTGGGGAGATAAGATTTTCCTGTAGTCCGAGTGAAGTTGCCAGAGGTGAAGTCAGTGAATGCTAGCTTCACAGGGTCAACGAAAATTTTCAAGTCAGAGCAACAGGATGTTCCCAGAGATGAAGAAATGAAATAAATTGTTGAAAATTATTTTTCCAAGGTTCAAAATTCCATAAAATTAAATGAACCCGTTCGTTGGGTACCCATGGGTTCGATGCGTTCTGAAAGAAATTTTCTTTTGGGTATCGAAGATTATCGATGAGGGAGGGATTTTAAGGTCTTCCACAGCTTGTCGAGGATTCTGGGATGAAGATTTTTGATGGGCACCAGGTTGATGAATTTTCCTAAGGGGAAACTTGAAAATTTTCTAAGGCAAAATGAAGAAAATGTGTTTTAAAGGTGAAATTCTTTAGACGATGAATTTGAAAGGAACTGCCTAGGTGAATTTGCTCAAATTCTTCGTGAAGATGGTCTTCTTGAGCCAGAGATGAATAAAATCAAGGTTGTTGGAGCTCCAGCAGGCGAAATGAATTTCTTGAAGATGCAGTTGAAGTTAATATTGTCGAAGATGATACGCCCTTGAAGAGGATGGATTGAAAATTTGGCTAAGGCATGAATCATCTTGAAGGATGAAGTTGACTAAGGAAGGCGATGAACGCTTGAAAATTAGAGCGTGAGAATCAGGTAGGTAAGTTAAGATTATATTATGAAGTGTTCTAATACCATTCTCCTTGCTTGTTTTGCAGGAGGAAGGTCGAGACCAAATGGTGATGACTTAGAGTGATGAAGCAAGTGATTCGAGACGACATCGCAACCTCGAAGGAAGAAAAGTTGCGAAAAATGGCTAAGTGTTGAAGAAACATTTTCAAAGCTTAAGATGGAGAAAAGAATGGAAGCTCGAGCAAAATTGAAGAACAACGCTAAGAGAGAAGATCAAGGATAATGTGAACACATCTACAAATGGAATCTTCTAGAAGGAATAATGGACATTATGGGTCATTTATTACCCCTCTCCTTTGTGGCGGTTTTTAGGGCAAATCTTGTTTAGAGCTGAGGTGGCACGATTTTAGCCACTCTATTGATTGTAACCCGAGCCGTCTTTTGGGACTTGGCTAGCTATATAAATGGGGAGTCCCCCTCATTTGTAATTCATTAGAAATTAGAATTAGAAGTAGAGGCAGAGCTTAGAGGAGTAGAGAGAAGTTGATAGAGTAGAGAGTAAAGTAGTGTAGATTGAAAAGGAAGGAAAGTCTTCCCTTTGGATACTTTGTAAGAAGTTGTCATGTATGCTTTCATAATAAAAGAATTTTCATTGATGGTGAATTCTTCTTTGTTGTGAATAGTTGTTGAGGCTTCTTCGTCCTTCCAATTCACGTAGCATCTTGAAGTAGCTTAAAGTAAAGTAGATTTCATTTCATGCAAGTACTTGGTAATTGTGGAATGTGGTGCTCGATTTGAACAAGACTTCGCTTGTCCATACCACTAGTGGGCTCGCTAACGGTGGGTTCGCCTTGCGTGGTCAACTGGAACTTTGTGAGGCTTAACTTCGATTATGGTTTATGTGTTGGCATGCGTCGTTGTGATGGTGTCTTCATGTTAAATCGTGATCTGAACATCTTAAGCCACTCCTCTGAAGATTGCACCAGTTCCGCGGAAGTTGTCCGAAGTGAGGCAAAATGGAGCTTGGTTGAAGTTTGTGAGAATTGATCGCCATGTCCCACACCCTAGAGTAGACTAGAACACTCTTATCCCTTCACCCTTTAAATTCAGTTCATTTCTGGTTAGCTTTAGAAAACTTGTGCTCATTTGCCAAATCATTCGAATTACACGCAAAGCCCTTAGTCTACTGTCTTTTGTCTGCTATCGAACAATTGTGTAAGTCCCCTCGTGAGAACACAGCAACTCACATCAAACCAACTGAGGGTATTCTAAGTATTCGGAACCTTGGAGTTGAAAGCATGATCTTACTTGCAATCTTAGCATGCTGAATACTTTGTTCAAGAGAGGATAGGGTATCCGTTGGGAAACTTTATTCTGTGTTGGTGCGGTCTCAAAAACCACGTGAACAGAAAGTAAACTATTGTTGTCCCAAATCAACATTTGGGATTCCTCCCTGCTTTCTTTGTAGTCACTAAACACCACCAAATCTTGATCTTCCTCTTGGTCTTTCCAAGTGAGCGGTGGTAGTGTCACACCTAACTCATCATCAAATGATGCCACCAAGCTGCAAGCTGTTTCCTCATGAAGCTCTTTGATTCCTCCATCAAGTTGTTCGCATTCTATGCAACTTGCATTGTCATTTTGCTTCATAGTAGAGGCTGCTATAGAAGATGCATTTTCTGGTTTACACCATGAATGATGAAACATATTCAACTGAAGACGAAGATCCATAATTTCCCAATCTTGTATACCCACTTTTGATTTTTCAACATGTGTAGGAGTGGTGCCAATTTGAGAGTCACTGATCACAGTTGAAGATGCATCCATACCATTGCCCTTGGAGTCCAAACTATCACTATCCAAATCAACCTCATGCTCTTCATCAATTTGCGATACAAAATTAGACTCTGAGCAATCTGAATATTCATCAAGCTTCTCATGGATGACCTCACTACAAGATTCGTGTGACGACAAGGAATTGCCGCCCTATTGATGTGGTTTTTGTGACTGCACCAACACAGAATAAAGTTTCCCAACGGATACTCTATCCTCTCTTGAACAAAGTTTCCTGCATGCTAAGATTGCGAGATAGATCATACATTTAACTCCAAGGTTCCTTTAATGCGAATAGTCTCAGTTGGCTTGATGTGATTTTTGCTGGTATTTCAAGGGGACTTACACAATTGTTCGACAGTTGACAGCAGACGGCGGACTAAGGGCTTTCGTGTAATTAAAATGATTTGGAAAGTGAGCACAAGTTTCCTAATCTAACCAGAAGTGGACTGAAATTAAATGAGTGTAGGGCCTAAGAAGTTTATGTTCTATTCTAAATGCAAGATATGTGGAGCTCGACTTCAGCAGACTTCAACCGGATTTCACCTAGCCTCACATCGGACAGCTTCAACAAAATCGGTGCAATCTTCAGGGGAGTAACGAAGAATATTCAAATTATAATTCAACATACATGTACCATCACAATGATGCATACAAGCATACGAATCACAATCGAAGTTAAGTTTGAAATGATGTTCAGTTGACCACACAAGGCAAACCTGCCGTCAGCAAGCCGCTAGTGGTATGGATAAAAATGAAGTTACCCCGATTAACACCACAAGTCCACAACTAACATCTACTTGCATGAAAATGAAAACTATTTTAAGTTACTTCTTGATTCTACTTGAATTGGAAGGACGAAGAAGCCTCGCTAGCTACTCATAACAAATAGGAGATCACCATCAATGAAAAAATCTTCTATTATGAAAGTGTTCACAACAACTTCTTACAAAGTATTCAAATGGAAGACTTTCCTTCCTTTTCAAACTACACTATTCTAAGATATTACAACTAAAGTGTCTCTGCTCCACTCTCTATTCTGATCTCTATGCTCTACTTCTACTTCTAATACAAATGAGGGGGACTCCCCCTTTTATAGCTGGCCAAGCCCAACGGACGGCTCAGATTACAATCAACTGGATGGCCCAGATCGTGCCACCTCAGCCCTAAACAAGATTCACCCTAAAAACTGCCACAATGGAGAGTGGGGCAATAAATGAGCAATTAATGGCGACCATCTTCCAGAAGATTCCCGCTTGTAGACGCGTTCACACTATTCTTGATCTTCTTCTTGACGTTGTTCTTCAACTTCTTCTTTGTCACTTGAGTTATACTAAGTCTCAACACTTAGCTATTTTCTTGCAACTTTCCTTCCTTCATGATTTATCATCTTGGACTATTTTCTTCATTACTCCAAGTCATCACCGCTTGGTCTTGACGTTCCTTCTGCAAAACAAGCAAGGAGAAGAGTATTAGAACACTTAGAATATAAATTCACTTTACTTACCTGATATTCATGCTTTGATCTCCAAGGTCTGAGTGATTTCTGGATCCAGTAGAGTTTACCATTTTTCTCCAGTTTCACTTCACCTTGAAATTTCCCGTGCCTTGGCCAAATTTCTTCCGTAGAAATTTCATTACAAATCACCTAGGCATCATTCTTCAATATTGCACATTCTCAGACTTCGAAAATTTGTAGCCTTTTGCCTAGAAAACTTCATTATCCAGGCGCCCATCGAAAATCATCATTTTGAAATACCAAAAAGAGTGTGGAAAGTTTGGAAATCACCTCCTCATTGCGAAAATCCAGTACCCATAAAATTTCTCGTTCATAAAATGTGAAATTCATGTGTCCCCGACAAACGGGTTGGTTTTAATTTTATTTTAAACTTTAAATTTCTAACCTTAGGAAATATTTCCTCCGCCAAATTTTCCATGCTCCAACAAAATTTTATCAAACTCACACAATTTCATCCACCTCTGGCAATTTTATCACTTCTGGCAATTTCATCACTTAGAAGAATTTCATTACCTCACCCTTCAGGCCTAGCATACTTGACTAGGAAAATAGATTTCCAACACTTAGAATAACATATTTCTCCACGCCTTGATTATTTTTTTTACCCACTCTTCATAGCCAAATTCCCACTTAAATTTCCTTAGGCGTACATGTCTTAGAAAATGTCAAGTCAAATATTCATGACTTAGTGTATTCCTCATTTCTCCAAGTTAGGCGTACATATCATTTGTTTTTACATGCCATGGCCGACTTTTCACTTGTCTCCATTCTTATTTTGTCTTTATGTGAGTCATCTTGGGTGGATTTTGGAGGGTAGAAGGACTTAACTTAAGTCCGCCATCAACATTTTCATTTCTTCATGCTTTGAGCGCCTTAGAAATATTCCAACATCTTTATTTGACTTAAGGCGCATATTGAGACCCTCAACCTCTGGCTTCTACCACTTAGAAATTTTGGTTAACTCTCTTCTCTTTACCAGGCGCGTTCAAGGGTGGCTATTACAAATTCACGTGCCTAAGAAATATTCCCACACTCCAATACTTCAAGCTAGGGCGCAAATAAGGCTATGGGCTTTTAGGCGCAAATGACATGATCTTCTCCAGGTTTCATACTTAGAAAAATTCTTTGAAGTTTATTTCCTTGTGTTTAAGGTGCATTTTAAACTCCACTTCAAGTTGCCACACTTAGAAATTTTAGCCTCCTTCCAAAGTTAAGGCGCAAAAGGTGGTCCGAGCTTTGAATTTCATGCACTTAGAAGAATTTTTAAATTATCCATCTTTCCTTAAGGCGCATTTGACCTGCCTTACTTTGAATTTCACGCCTTCGAAGATTTCAACCTCCTCTCACATGAGTTAAGGCGCAAATAGCATGGTGTGCTTTGAGTTTGAAGTAATTGGAATATTTTCTAACTCCCCTCAAGACTTAAGGCGCAAATGGGGCTTCATACTTGAGTTTCCTATACTTAACCAATCTTCAAGTCCATTTCCTTGTCCAAGGCGCAAATTGACCCCATTCACCTTAAGGCACATTTGATGCTACGTACTTACAGTTTCATTGCCTTAGCCGTTTTTGGAAGTCATCTCTTGGACTTAAGGCGCATTTGACCTGTCTCACTTTGAATTTCATGACACTTAGAAATTTTTTAAACTTCTCTTCCCCTTGGGCGCATTTAGCCCCTCATGCTTTTAATTTTCAACACTTAGTGAACTTTACTCCAACTTCAAGTTCAAGGGCGCACTTCACCATGGAGCTTTTAATTTGTGCACTTAGAAAATTTTCAAACTCCACCTTCGTCTCCTTCTTAGCTGAGCGCAAGCAAGAGGGCAAGCTTTAAATGGGGGCGCATATTAACCATGGAGGTTCCAATTTTCGACACTTAGAAAAATTTAAAGCTCTTTCAAAGTGGGGCGCATTTCACATGTCCTCCTTCAAGCTTACACCTTGGGCACATATAGTACCTTGAACTTTCAATTCGCTGACACTTAGAAAATTTCTGCTCTTCAATGCTCAGGGGCGCAAATGGAGGTATGTGCTCTTAGGCGCGAATGCAAGGGGGAGCTTTGAATTTTCACTGCTTAGACAAATTTTTCCAAGTCAAAAGGGGGCGCATTTGACCCATGGAACTTTCAATTTTCAACCACTTAGAACTTTTTCAACTTACTCCTCAGGCTGGGCGCATTTCCCCATGCCAACTTCCAGTTTTCATGCCTTAGGAAATTTTTTCACTCCTCCAGCAGCTGGGGCGCACTTGGGAGGTGGTACTTCAAATTTCTTATACTTAGAATATTTCCAAGCTCTTCTCCTTAGCTAGGCGCATATCATACCTTGAGCTTTCAATTTTGAATACTTAGAATATTTCTTGGAGCCTCTCATGCAAAGCAAGGCGCATTTGGAGCCCTGAGGTTCAAGTTTCGTGCCTTAGTTAAATTTTCAACCTTTTGCAAGCTAAGGGCGCATTTTGACCTGTGAGCTTCCATTTTCAATGCCTTCACTAAATTTCCTGCCTCGTCTTCAACTTCTCAAGGTGCACTTGGCCTGTGAACTTCAAATTTCAAGTGCTTAGGGAATTTCCACCAACCTTCAGCTTTTAAAGGCGTTTTTCATTGGCTGGACTTTAAAATTTATCAACTTCAGTGAATTTTATGCCATTCGTCAAATTTGGAGCAACTCGATCATGCTAACCCTAATTTGCTATTTTTAGAAAGTTTGTCAACTTTGCACTTCAAGCTAATTTCAAGCTCCAAAAAGGCTGGCTTTTGTTTTGTTCTGAACCTCGGGATGTGTTTAAGCTGCTGATGCCTGATATCTATCTTGAACCTGCTATTTTTAGCAACTTACTAAAAATAGCAATTGCTTAGAATGTCTTCAAATTTCGTGTGTTGAATGCTTGAAGTGTGGTGATCGTGGTTGGACGCTGCATTTGCATGATTGTCGTGTTTCGCCCTTGAATTTAGGAAACCCTAATTCCTCTGCACCAGCCTGCTAAAAATAACATGTGTCTGGTTTTTCATCCTCTGCAACTCCGTTTGACTTGAAATTCGCACCATGGGGTCCTCATCATCTGCTTGACCCATTCATACTGGCGCTTCATGCTGACCTGCTATTTCTGGCATATTTTTGGAGGTGGCTTGCTATTTATAATAACTGCTTGTTTCTGATAACTCCACAACTCCGTTTGACTTGAAATTCGAATGACGCGCTCCTCACCACGTGACCTGCCCATTGACGTCGGCGCCTACTGCTGACTTGCTATTTATAGCCTGTTTATGAAATGACTTACTATAAATAGTAAGTGCTCCGTTTGCCTTCAAATTTGACCAGTGGATAGCTTGAAAGATGCTGATCGCGGTGGTTTACATTGGTTTTCAAAAATTCTTACTTTTTACGCCTCTTTTTGGGTCCCGAAGCTGGAAACCCTAATTCATCTTGCATGCATATCAAACGATCTCTGTTTGTCTTCGTTTTTGTTGCATTGCGATCAGTTTGTGATTCTGAAGTGCTGGGAGGCGGCCGCCGAAATGTATCTGCTAAAAATAGCAAGTTCCTTAATAAGTGACTATCTCCGTTAGCATGTCACATCACTGCGAAGCTCTCGAAAAACCCACAAAGAATATGCAAACATGCAAAGAAAACCCTGACATGCAAACCCTAAAAATAGCCTCTGAAGGCTGAACTCTGAAGGTTATCATCTTGCTTTGCATGTTATACCATCGCGAAGGTCTTTGAAAACCCAGAAGGAATCTCTAGACATGCATTGAAAAAATCAGCATATAGGCCTTGAAATTGGCCCCAGAAGCTAAACTGCTAAAAATAGTAAGTTGTCTGTTTCAGCTCAAATTTTGCACACGAGCAACTTGATGCGTTCTGAATGCAGTGTGACTATTAGAATTTCAAGAACGCTGAGAGAATACCCCGAATTGCATACTTACTAAAAATAGTAAGTACTCAAAATTTGATGAAATTTCCGTGGAAACCTGCTGGAAGCATACTAACAAGAATGTTAGTCTCAAATTTCAAGTTATTCACCTCATTTGACTTCAAGTTGAGTAGGAAGTTCAAAACCCTAATTTTCATACTTGGCCAAAATTCACGTTTAAACTCAATGACAGGCACAATCCCGGAAGGCAGACAGAAAAGAGACCGGTAGAGAGAGAGAGACAAAACCAAAGCCAAAAAGACCCAAAAGACCAGAATGGAGCAAAAAAAATTAGGGGTCCCCATTTTGAATGGGGCGATGTGTGAAAAGGTCACAACATGGCCAAACTCAGGAAATCAGAATTGTGTTCATCAATTATCTCTCCATGGGCTACTGCTCCCTACCAATTGCTTGAGGCTACAAACTCTTCCTTCACATCTTCCACCATGAATGAAGGAACAACGTTGTGGTTAACCAGACCCACACCTTCATATGATTTAACAATTGAAATCTTTATGCCACCCACCATAAAACTTTTGCATTCTTTTGCCACACGTGGTTCTTCTAGTAAGATTACACCAGATTTTGTCCTTTTGCCTTCATGAACCGAATCTACCTGTCTTTCAAATCCTTCACATAGATTTTTGCAAACCTCACTTGAAGCATTCATATGAATTTTCTTTCCTTGTTCCAAACCATCATCATCAAATTGTTCACGTTCCATCTCTCTTGCATTGACTTCTTGCTCTTGCAAAGTGGCTGCAACACACAACTGATTTTCTGCTTTGTGCATTGCGTTATGAGCCTCTCTCAATTGAAGGAAAAGATCAACAATTTCCCTATCTTTGTCCTCCACCAATTTGACAGCCATATCTCTTTCTCTTAGTAATTGCAAGTAATCATCTTTTATGAATTCCAACGCTTCTTTGATGGACTGCAAATGTGTATGAGACATAACTGTTACCATCCCTTTTCGCCTCTCCTCAATTTGTGTTGACCAAATGAGGTCTTCAATATGTTTATGAGTATCATCCATCGTCGATAATGCTTTCGCAATCTTTTCTTCCTTCACCATAAATTGACCTTCCAAATCTTCCACTACAAGAGGTTTTTGTTTAAGGCTGCCATGCACTAAGTTTTCTGATCTGTCTTCATGTGTAAAAATTTTGTCAACATTGAAATTTTCCCTTTCACTTGAGGACGCATTACACTCATCAACCATCTCGCTTGTGGATGCATTACGATCTTCCCTCAAGAATGACTGGACAGAGTTGTGATCAAACAAGTGTTCATCATTACAAGAATCTTTCCTTTTATCTTCATACACATCAGCATGTTTCTCAAACTCTTCATAAAGATTTCTGCCAACTTCCCTTGAAATTTCACTATCCTCTTCCTGCACCAATAAATCATGCACTCTTGTACCTGTAGGTGTGGATGAGACATTAAATTCCATTGATTTCCTTGAGAGTGAGTTTGCAAGACGCTGCAAATCGCGATTTAACTTTTGATGTGTTTCAGTCAAATTGCATTTTATCTTTTCTTGAGATTGAGCAAGGTCTTTTAAAAATTTCTCCATGCTAGAGTTCTTTTCCTTTGCTGGCAAATCGGGAAGGAAGGTAGGAATCAATCTTTTGTTTTGTATTCTATCCATTGTCGTAGCTGAATACCCTTAGGCTGGCAGGATAGTGGCTCTGATACCACTGTAATGAACCCGACCTCTGGGGCTAAGAATTATTGTTGTCTATTAAAGATTTCCCTAGTTTGATAATGTTATTTGTCAAGCTATTTTGATGGCACAATTGGACCTTAAGATGATTTGATCACTGTAGATGCAACTTCAAGCCCAAAATATATTGCAGATATATGTATGCTCAGGTACAATACATTTTCATGTATAAGACTATTACATTATCTTGAAATAATGCAGTAGAATGTATAATGGAGCAGAGTGTTTCAGCAGACCATACAATCACTCCAATGAGATAATCAGAACAATTTACTAGACTCAGCGATACTCAGAACACAATGTAATCCTCATTATACATATACTCAGTGTTATATTCATAAGGCAGTACACACAAAGGCACATATTTGCACACAGTCCTATATATGCTTGAAATGTAGAACATTACAGGAAATGCACAGAATGCTACAGAATCCTACATACCCATTCCAGTTGCCACTCCAGTCGGCAGATAGTCCTGATAATGATAATGAAATCTTCAATGAATACGTAGCCCCGATATGCAAAGGAATGACGTCCAACGTATGATTGAACACCAATGATATGTGTACTCCGAGTCTTGTTTATATCCCGAACATTCACATTCACGGCAGTGTATGGATATCTTTACTTCCGCCTTTTCATATTCTTCGACACACAAGTGGCCTGGGACATATAGAAAGACTCAACTCCAGCAACGCCTATGCCAGTCGCTCAGAAATAATATATATATCTACAAGGTCCGCTTTAGCAATATAAATCATTCAAAGCACAAATACCATTATCGGAATGCCTCTAATGACCCACCCCGATGATATGGATTGGTCACACATACGGCACCAGCACCAAGGAATCAAGACGTATAGGCTTCAATGCCAATTGACACCATTGATAAACTCAGAAAGAGATGTCCGCCAGCGATATGGATTAACCACAGATTTTTACGACAATGGATCCACATGAATACCATAATGAATAACTCCCGCTATCGATGCTACTTCCTGTAGGAGCCAATACATATCATAAGATGCACGACAAATGTCCGCAATTACTGGTACTTGCAAATATCGATATTGCATATAGAGCCGGTCTATCAGTCCATTGCCGCCTTCAAATGTAGGTCCCGATATCCCTTCCGACTCCTTCCGCTAGTTAGCATCATGAACAGAGTATTGACGGCAACAACAAACACAATCAGCGTAGATAATTAACGGCACTATAGAATATCATCCCGACATTTGATTGGTATTAGAATCTCTGCCAATACAAAGCCCGATAATTCAAAGCCATAGCCGTTCATAGTCTTTGTCCATTGCATACTCGAAAATATAAATCCTCCGCACCATCAACAAGGAATATGTAGTCCCGGTGAGCAAATAAACGATGGAGTATGATAGCGATGTGAACAAATCAACTGTCTATCAATACTCTGTATCCAATCAATATCATGCAATATCAAGTGACTGGGACAACAGGAATTTCATAGACAAGCATGCCCGACTCCACCAAACGCCTTCTGCCACTATTGAATATGTTTCTCCATTAACATCTGTAGACAATGCTGTGTATGAGCAAACAGCTATTAATTTGTACAAGAAAACCATGTTGGGGTTTCGCCCAACATAGCAAGGGGTTCTGAAAGTTCTCGTTCCCAGTATTCCCAAAAGACAAAATCCATTCAATTCTCTGTGATGCTCTTGTGTCGGCCCTCAAAGCCCATATAACGTCGCCATATTCAGTTTTGGTAACTGATTTATTTAAATATAAATGGCTTATAAAACTTTAATTTGAATATCATAACATTTCTTATAGCCATAAATATTAATTAATTAATTAATTAAATAATTAAAATGTCTTCTAAGATAATTAAAGACAATTTTAATATTTAATTAATTAGACCAATTCCTCTTTTGGGCATATAAAATTAAGGGACATCACAGAACTACAAGTTGGAGCTTGCAAAGATTTGCAAAGATAGAACTCAAGGAAAGACAATATTTAACTTGATGCCTGTTCCAAGTTAACTGGCTGTTCTCTTTACATGCATATCTATTCTTTGGAAATATCTAATGGTTATTTGGAGCTTTTCTTGCAGTTAAATCAGTTAACCGATGTTTGTAGTCTAGTTAACTGTTAGTTATCTTTTGTTTAGACTAAGAAATAAAGCTTGCATGTTTGCAAGTCTAGTTGTTAAAAACAAGGAGATTTTAGGGTTCCCTACTCCTTTGTGTATAAATAAGGGTGGTGTTGATGTGATTTTCATGACCGCACCAACACAGAATAAAGTCGCCAACGACTACCCTATTCTCTCTTGATCAAATTATGCAAGATGCTAAGATTGCGAGAGAGTTCATGCATTCAACTCCAAGGTTCCTTTAGTGCGAATAGTCTTAGTTGGTTCGATGTGATTTTGCTGGTATTTCAATGGGGGCTTACGCAATTGCTCGGTAGCTGATAGCAGACATTAGATTAAGGGTTTCACGTGGTTCAAATGATTTGGCAGGTGAGCACAAGTTTCTTAACACTAACCAGAAATGAACTAAATTTAAATGAGTGTAGGGATAAGAAGGTTCTAAATTCTACTCTAAGACTGGATGTGGGATTAATCTCAACTGACTTGAACCAAACTCTGCTCCGCCTCGCGTTGGACAGCTTACACAAATTTGGTGCAATCTTCAAAGGAGTGGCAAGAGGTTTTCAAGTCGCAATTCGGCATCAAGACACCATCAAGACGATGCATGCCGAGATGTAAATCACAACCGAAGTTAAACTTGTAAAATTTTCCAGTTGACCACACAAGGCAAACTTGCTGTCAGCAAGCCGCTAGTGGTATGGACTAAAACAAAGTTGCCTTGATTAACACCACAAATCCACAGCTAACATCTACTTGCATGAAAATGAAATTATGCTACTTTACGCTACTTGAAGTAGGAGGGATGAAGAAACCTTGCTAGCTGCTTATAACAAAGATGAATTCACCATTGAATGAAATATCTTTTATTATAATAGTTTTCAGAACAATCTCTTACAAAGTTTTCAAGGGAAAACTTTCCTTTTCCTTCAAACTATACTATGCTATGCTATTACAACTAAAGTCTCTCTGCTCTACTCTCTAGTCTGATTTAGTGTCTAACTCTACTAAGGTAGAAATGAGGGGGGATGCCCCTTTTTATAGCTGGCCAAGTCCAATGGATGGCTGAGATTACAATCAGCTGGATGGCCCAGATCATGCCACCTTAGCCCTAAACAAGATTCACCCTAAAAACTGCCACCAAGAGGAGTGGGGCAATAAATGAGCAATTAATGGCCACCATCTTCTAGAAGATTCCTGCTTTGAAACGCGTTCACACTGTTCTTGTTCTTGACTGTAGACTTGATCAAACAACTTCAACTTCTGGCATGGCAGGCACATTCTCATAAAACTGCAACCTCATTCTTTTGCTTGATGATGATTTTCCTCTTTAATGTTGTTCTTCAACCTTGAAGTACTTGAGGATTATTTCTATCCTTTGGGCCTTCATCTTTTCCAATCCTGGACTTGATCATTTCTTCCTTGCCACCCGCCTGACTGCGTTGGGTGCACATTGGGCCTTTGAGGAGAAATTCCAACACTTAGCCATTTCTTGCAACTTTTCTTCTTTCATGTTTTGGGTGCAACCGAGATCTCGCGGAAGAGCTCGAAACTGATAACTTTATCTCCCTTCGAAGGTTGTAATATCATCGTACTTCATCACTTCAAGTCATCGTGCTTTGGCCTCGACGTTCATCCTGCAAAACAGACAAAAGGAAGAGCATCAAAACACTTCATGATATAAATTTACCTCACTCAATGTTCGAGTGATCTCTTCATCTGATAGGGTTCATCATTTTTTTTTCTAGCACAACTTTTTCCTTCTTCATGATTTTTCGACATCTGTAGGTTGGGGCATATAACACCTGTACATCATATTTCAATGCTTTAGACAAATTTCATCTTCCTCAAGGGTGCATTTTTTTTAAAAAAAACATCTTTTAAAAGTGTTAGCTTCAACTGCATCTTCTTCAATTTTCTGGCTGAGGCGTTCACTCTGACATTTCATCCAACTCTGGCTCGAGCAAAATGTTTTCATCAGGAATTTGATCAAAAATTATCTAGGCACCCAACTTCAAATTCATCCGCCCAAGCATTTTTATGTCAACAACACATTTTATTCCTTGCCTTACAATTTTTTTCAAATTTTCCTTAGGAAATTCATCAATTTGGTGCCTATCAAAAATCTTCACCTCGGAATCCTTGGCAAGTTGTGGAAGACTTTGAAATCAATTCCTCATCGAAGACGTCCAGTACCGAGAAGAAAATTTCCTTCAAAAAGCATCAAATTCATGTGTCCATGAACGAAGAGGTTCATTCAATTTTTTGATTTTCAACCTTAGAAAAATATTATGCCAACAAATTTATTCATATCCAGGTGAATTTTCTTGCTTTGTCTTGAAAATCTTCATCAACTTCATGAAGTTGGCACCTCCTGACATATTTCACAGCCAATTCATCCCTGCCACAGAAAATTCCATCACCCCTGTCAAGCTTAGGCGTAATTTCCTCTAGAGGTGGAATTTTATGCCTTAGAAAAATTTTATTGTCTCAATGAACCTGGGTGCATTTGGAGGTCTGGAAGGAATTTTGAATACTTAGCATTTTATTCACCACCATCTTTCTTCACTTTAGGCGCATTTAGCTTGGGGTGGAGGAATTAACAACATTCATCAACCTTTTCCTAGAATCATTTTGGACTTGGGCGCATATTGCATGTCTAAGAGGAATTAATTTCCACGCCATAGAATATTTTCACTTTATCCCTTAGTCTAGGCGCAATCAAGGGTCCCCACTTCAAGTTTTGAATACTTAAAACAAATTTTCAATCAACTCCTCAAGCTAGGCGCATATGAGGGGTAGAGCTTCAAGTTTCACATATTTAGAATATTTTCCAATCTCTTTCACAAGTCAAGATGCACAAGAGGGGGGCCCACTTTGAATTTTCTATACTTAAAATGTTCTCAAGGCTCTTCTTCCAATCAAGGCGCATATGGGGAGTTGGACTTTAAATTTTCTATACTTAGAATATTCTTTTGTCTCCACAAGTTAAGGCGTGCATCAAGGGGACCTAATTCAAATTTTGAATGACTTAAGGATTCCTCAAGGCCTTCTTAAATAGCTAAGGCGCATGCATGGGTTCAAACTTCAAATGTAGAACACTTCCTTCACAAGTCAAGGCGTATGGGATGGGGCCCACTTCATGCATGCTTTTGAATATTCCAAGTTTTTCTCTAGTCAAAGGCGCATTCAAAAGGGGGGACTTCAAATTTTATAATCACCTTTACTTTCATCTTTGATTGGGCGCATTTCATGCATGGAGGAGGATGGGCGCATTTCTCATGTGGTGAAGGATTAACCTTTCAACGTCTTTGACTTCTTTGACTCCTCTTCAAGCATGGGCGCATTTTGGACCCCAAGGTGGATTTAGAATTTTGTCTTTTTCTAGTTGAGGTGAGTGCGCATTTAGCCTATGTAGGAGGATGAACTTCACTGCTTAGAAACTTTTCAATCACCTTCTTGAAGTGAGCGCATTTGACATGTCATGGAGGATGAGATTCAATACTTAGAAATTTTTAACACCTTCAAGGTAAGTTGGGCGCATTCTGGGGGGTGGAGCAGGATAAACCTCATGCCTTAGAATTTTTCTTAATTTCTCCACCTTGGATGGGCGCATTTGAGGTATGGAGGTGGATAGTTTTCATGCCTTAGAATTTTTATCAACCTCCTCTTAGCATGAGGGCGCATTTTGGGGTGTCTGCAAGATAAAACTTCAAACTTAGAAATTTTTTATCCTTCTCCATCCTTGAAGAGGGCACATTTGGAGGGTGGTGAAGGATTTTGTTCAGACTTAAACTTTTTCAACCCTCTGTCTGTTATCCTGGGCGCATTTGGAGGGTGGTGAAGGATTTTTTTTAGACTTAAACTTTTTCTTCACACCCGCTTTTGCCAGCTTATCCATGCTCTGCTATATATAGTAAGTCCTTTGATTTTCATATCTTTGAAGCTTGGATCGATTTGAAATTTTAACCTCAGGATCCTCATGACCTAGTTAATCAGTTCATACTGTCATCTTGAGCTGACCTGCTATTTTTAGCCAGTTTCTGAAGGTGGTTTACTATTTATAGCAACGGCCTGTTTCTGAGACCTCCACAACTCCGTTTGACTTGAAATTTGAATGATGTGGTCCTCATCGGGTGACTTGCCCATTCACACTGGCGCCTGTTGCTGATTTACTATTTTTATCCAGTTTCTGGAATGCCTTACTATAAATAGTAGGTGCTCCTATTGCCTTCAAATTTTACCGGTGGATAGCTTGAAAGGTACTGATTGCAGTGGGATACACCGATTTTCGAAAATTCTGGCATTTTACCCCTCGTTTTGGGTCCCAAAGCTGGAAACCCTAATTTGACTTGCATGTATATCAAATGACCTCCGTTTGACCTCGTTTCTATTGCACTTTGCCCCGTTTGTGGTTCTGATGCGCTGGGAAGCTGTCAGAATGGACCTGCTAAAAATAGTAAGTCTCTGAAAATTGATCATCTCGCTTTGCATTTCACATCACTGTGTAGCTCTTGAAAAACCCATAAGGAACCACCTAACATGTGTTAAAAACTTTGACATGCAAACCCTAAAAATAGCCTCGGAAGACGGCTTCTGAAATTTTTTTGATCTTGGTTTGCATGTTATATCGTTGCGAAGGTCTCAAAAAACCCACAAGGAATGTGCAGACATGCAAAGAAAATCTCAACATGCAAACCCTAAAAATAGCCTCTGAAGGCTAAATATTGAAAATGATCGTCTCATTTTGCATGCTATATCACTACGTAGGTTTCAGAAAACCCAGAAAGAATCTCCCGACATGCATTGAAGAACACATATAAACCCTAAAATCTGCTTCGGAAGCTGAACTTACTAAAAATAGACAGTTGTCCGTTCTAGCTCAAAACTTGCAGACGAGCAGCCTGACATGTCCTGGATGTAGTATGACTAAGAGAACTTCAATAGTGCTTTGAAAACGGCCTAAGTTGAACACTTACTAAAAATAGTAAGTAGTTGGAATTTGATGTAATTTTGCTGGGAGCTTGCTGGAAGCACATTGACATCAACATTAGTCTTAGATTTCAATTCATTCACTCCATTTGACCTCAAATTGACCAGAAAAGTAGAAACCCTAATTCTCAGACTTGGCCAAAATTTCACGTTTAAGCTCATAGACGGGCACATCCCTGGAAAGCGGACAACAGAAAGAGATAGAAAGAGAGAGAGAGAGAGACAAATCCAAAGCCAAAAGACCAGAATGGAGCAAAAATTAGGGGGTTCCCATTTTGAATGGGGTGATGTGTGAAAATGTCACAACAGGTGGCCTTGCCCATTTTTTTTTTTAACCATTGTGATAACAAATTGCTGAGCCTAGTTTGCCTGCAACTTTGCTATTCAGTGTCTGTTCAACTTTTGTTTATGTAGTTTGGTTTGATCGCATATTGTATGCCTATCTTTGCTACAATCTGCTATCTCAGAAGTGTTATTGCTGTTAGAATTTGAGGAAATAAATCTCATGCCTACTTTGCTTTGATCTATGGTCTCAATATCTTCCAGTGTTTTGTCTTATATGTTTAACTTACATAATCTTTATTTCAGCATACATCTCAAAAGTACAATGAGTCTTCGAGTATGTTTTGAAAGAAAGTTTGTTAAGTTTTTGTGTTATCAATCATTCCTTGTTTACTTCTAACTCTCAAGCTCTAAATTTACTTGAGTTATTAGAAGCATCATTAGTTTAGGCCTAGCTGTAGTTGAAAGTTTACAAAATCAGAGAAAACCTCAGCTACGACGCAAAGAGTTTTATAATCTTGTGCTCTTAGCTGAGAGAAAAAGATTGGCAATTAGTGTTAGGAATTAGTGCTTAGCATAGATTAGTTAATAATAAATAAATTAACATGCTATTGTTATTTAATAAATAAATTTAGTTTTGGTAGTTATATTCTTGTAAATAGTTTCATATGGGATAATGGCCTTTTGAGGGCAATACAGTGTAATAGTTTTTGGTGGAATGTGAATGACTGAATTTTGATTCGAGAGCAATCTTGATTTTTCTCTCCCATTTCAATATGGTATCAAAGCAGGTTTCTTCTTGGACCTTTCTCTGATCTCTCTGCATTCATTTGTTTTCCTCATAGCGGTGTTTACAATGGTAGTGAAGACCACGTGCAACTGCTATTGTTTTCTACCTTTCTTGCATTCGTCAACAGGTGAGCAATGTAGACCATGTGCAAAACCCTTTTTGACTCCACCATTCATTTGCATTTCTTCTCTTTCTCTCCATCGTGTTCATTCTTGCCATTGTTTTTATCACTTCACTCTGTTCATTGTTGTTATTCTAAATTTTTAAAATTTAAAATTTATATATCCCCAATCTATTTCAGAGGTGTGATTATATCCGGGTGTTAAAAGCCAACTGAAAATTTCAAAAATGAATATTTAGTTTTTCAGTTGCTGTCCTGCAAAAGCTTGTATAAGTTTCTTTTTGGTTGCCCTAAACCATTAAATCTTTCAATGGTTTCGAGAGATAAGAGTTGAAGATTTATAAATAGAAAAAGGGAATCGCATTTTATAGTGTTTTGCAAATTTCTATAGATTCTGTCAACACTATCTTGGCAGATTAATCTCTTCATGCCAAACATTATTCTTTATATCATTGCCTCTGGATAGAGCTGTTTAAGCCTATTGCCTGAGTTTATGAAGAGCATCACTTATTTCTGTTGTAGTGGAAGATTCAAATGGAGATATGATGGGCAACATCAGACATTTATTGAGCCCTTCATAAGTTTTGGATTGGTGACAAGGTGAAAATGCTTTTTCCTTGAGCATGTTAAAATGGCACTTGAAAAATGCGAGTATTGGCATTTATCTGATCATAAGCGCACACCCCTAGGTGTGGTTGGATGGTGGCCATCATGAGCAGTTACCTTTATTGAGAATCATGATACTAGGTCAACACAGGGACATTGGCGGTTTCCTGCTAGAAAATAAATTCAAGGTTATGCATATATTTTGACACATCCTGGGACTCCAACTGTCTTCTGTGATTGTCTGTTTTCACATAATTATGATAGAATTGCTGCTGTTGTTGCTTTGAGAAAGCATGCAAGAATCCACTGTCGCAGTGTGGTTGGTATAGAAAAGGCAGAGAAAGATGTTTATGCAACAACTATTGATAAGGAGGTAATAGTGAAGTTTGGGCCCGAGCATTATCAACCCCCAAATGGTTTTGCAAAATGTATTGTGGCAATTGAGGGCCAAGATTACAAGGTTTTGGAGGCATCATGAGAATTCCTTATGTTCCCAAAAATTAGTTGTTGCTACTCAAAACCAAGGTCAACCATCGATATGTTACAGCATAGAAGAAAAAGGTTCCTATGTTAACACTAAAGGGGGGTATTAGGAATTAGTGCTTAACATAGATTAGTTAATAATAAATAACTTAACATGCTATTGTTAATTTAATAAATAAATTTAGTTTTGGTAGTTATAGTCCCATAAATAGTTTCATACGGGATAATGGCCTTTTAAAGGAAATACAGTGTAATAGTTTTTTGGTGGAATGTGAATGACTAAATTTTGATTCAAGAGCAATCTCGATTTTTCTCTCCCATTTGAATAATTAGTTTAGTGTTTCTTTTTAAGCATCATCAACGAAGAGGGAACTTTGAAGAGCACAAAGATATACTGAGAGGGGGAGAGAGGAGGGGGGAGAGGGGTGAATCAGTATATCAACCAACTTTTACCCTGTACAACCTTTACCAACTTCAAACTCTAACACAAAACAACTATGCAAGAATATCTCAATATGAACAAGTTGACACCAAGATTTTACGTGGAAACCCTTTCGGGATAAAACCACAGCACAAATAATGTACTTTATGAATTATATAAGCTTTACAATGAATGTAGGCACCAACCTACTTGAAACACCAATTTTGTAGTTTAGTAGGCACCAACCTACAAAGAGCACCAACCCTTAATTCTGATTTAGTAGGCACCAACCTACAAGGAGCATCAACCCCTAATTCTGATTTAGTAGGCACCAACTTGCAAGGAGCACCAACCCCTAATTCTGATTTAGTAGGCACCAACCTACCGGAGGCACCAACCCCCACTTGCCAAGCACCAACTTAGCAAAAATAATAACTTGAAGAATAATGTTCCACCTTCAATGTTGCTTCTTCAATGGATGATGGACAATTCTGCTCAAACACTCTTCTTATATATCTGGTATAATCTTCTCGATGGATCTTGACAAAAATTCTTCCTCACAAACTATGTCTCCTTCAATTGATGACAACCTCTTTCTATGCCTTCATCAAGATCTTCTTGTTAATGATATCTTCTTCACAACTTGATGCAATCATATATATCTTCCTCTTTAATTCGACCCTTTGTCAAATCTGCTCTTATGCTCTTCATGGATGTGCTGTTATGCTCAAGAAAATTCTGCTTTTTCAATGTCTGATCTCTTGTGATAATCTCTTCTTTGTGTTCCAAGAATACTCTCCATTCCATGACAAAATCTGATCTTGGACTGCTTAAATTCTTATTGCAAAAACTCATATGCTTCCCTTCTCTTCTTATATAATTTTACAGTTGTTCCAACTCTTATTTGTTATTAGATGATGCACTACATATGCTGTCTTTCACAAATCAACATATAGCTTTTGTTCCTCAACACACACCTGATTGTGACTTAGAGATAAAGCATTTATTCCACTCACCACACACAGCACTTGTGTTTTTATGATATTGTAGTTATTCCACACCTCTCGATTCACCGTCTTCTACATCTTATATTATTTCAAGGAATATGTCTGGTTGTATCTCTTACCAAAAGAGATGTCTTTGCAAGGAGTCGCATCACTTCTCAAATGAATCACAGCCCTTTGTTAATGACTTAACTACATTCTTAACTTGTCTTCAACGTACCGTCTCATAAATACAATAAATAAGACTCTTGTCTCATTGTATAGAGGTCACTGCTTTTATTTGGGAGATCGGCCACTTGTTTGATGTATTTAATATTTCTTCATAAAATGATTGCTGCCCATTCAGGAAGAAATTCAAAACGGTTTGAGTGGTCAAAACATGCCTTTTAAGATAATCTCAAATCTTCTTTTAAAAACTACTCTAGTGATTAAACATGTCCTTTCAAAAGTGAATCGATGCATGACACTTTAGGAGAAAGACGTCTTTGTTTAGACAAACTTGATACATGACTCTTCAAGAGAGTCGTTTCACTTCTCAGCAAACACATCCTTGTTTCTTTCGTTTCTTCTTAACAAAACCCATCTAATAGTTTGTAATCTGAATGTAGTTTGTAATCTGAATGTTAACAAATCGGTTCAGCCTGAAGGTTCAGATTATGTTAGTCTGAAAGTTAAAAAATTGGTTTAAATGCCAATCTTGAATGTTACAATCTAAATGTTAACACAACAAATAACTGAATGATGATGATGACTAGATTATCTAGCTTGAGAGATGACTTGCTTGATCAAAAATTTTGAACATCATCACAAGCATCATCAATGGCAACTTGTCTTTTCATGTTTGACATCAATGACAATTCCCACAAGCTTCCCCTCCTAATTTGAAGAGTAGTCTAACTGTGCATAGCTGTCCGTTTCAAATCCACATTCCAGAGGTGTGAATTGAAACGCCAACAGGGTTTAAATAGAAATTAGGGCTCCAGAAATTCAAATGCCTTTTCCCTCCAAATGGGACACTCAACTCAAAGAAATGATATTTTATTTTAATTTTTACTAAGTCCTCCAACTTTGGCGTCCAACTTCATGACCAACTTTTAAAACAACTTAAAGTTATCATCTTAGGTGAGGGGGTACAAGGGTGTCCTTTTTGAACTTTATAACTTTAGTTGTAATATTTCCTTTTCGAAGACTTAAGAGATGGAGGATGGATGACATGCCAAAAATGTCAGAACTCACCACTGAAACTGCCAACCCTACCCGAATTGGAAACCTTGCACTGAATTGTTGCCAAGACCAAATGCCCAAAATAGCACTTACTAAAAATGGCAAACTACTAAAAATAGTATGTGCTAAAAATAGGAATTTTGCCTCGCAAGGTTCTCAGAAAACCTTGAAAAACCAAGAAAACATTCTAGTAAACCTCTACAAATGTACCTTGAAAGTGATGGCAAGAATCTTCCAAGAAACTTAGAATCCCCTGAAACACCTCCGTTTAGCCGATAGGACTTGAAAATAGGCTAACGGTCATTAGAAAGCTTAAGATTGAGAAGGGGACATTACAAGGAAGACCAATGATCTAGTGCTAGATATCTCCACAACAGAGCCCTCTAATCACCATTATTAGCCTACGAGGACTCGGTTATAGGCTAAACCACCAAACTCTGATGCTTGCTAAAAAATGGACATTACATAGGTGCTGATCTTAGTGCTCTACTAGAGGTAGATGAAGGGCTCGAGGTGGTGGTGGGTTTCCTTCTCACACGTGGACCATGAAGAGAGGTCACTATTCTTGCTACATCATCATCTGACTCAAGGTTGACTGGAGCGCCTTGAGAAGAAGCTGTAATGTCCCCATTTTGGCCATACAGTCTTCTTTTGGATTTAGCCTATTTTCGGAAATCCGTGGGCTAAGCTAAAGTAGAAAACTAGGGTTTCCTCTTTCAGATACTACTCAGTT
This sequence comes from Sequoia sempervirens, assembly GCA_007258455.2. NCBI lineage: Eukaryota > Viridiplantae > Streptophyta > Pinopsida > Cupressales > Cupressaceae > Sequoia > Sequoia sempervirens. The sequence continues at coordinate 693,195,719 of VDFB02281492.1, forward strand.
GGCATTCAGAGGATGTTGTGCAGACTTATTATTTATAGCAGTTTGCTATTTTTAGCAAGTCTATCTTTTGGCAGTATCTATCTTGCAGCAATTCAATCCTTTGCAGTTCAATGTTTAGTTTGGCTTTCTGATGGTTTTGAAGTTAACTTACTATTTTTGGCATTGCTATTTTTAGTAAGTTCATTTTTGGCAGAAGCATCATCATCAACTTGGTTCAGTTTGGCATTTGTCAGTTTGCTATTTTTAGCAATTCATCAGTTGCAGCTTGGGCATTGTATTTGGTTATCTCCTTGGACCGAGTTTCAAACTTAGTCAATTTTCATGTCTTGAAGTTGTACCCCACTAGGCTTGATGACTTCAAGTTGTTTTAAAGAAGGGGACATAAGGGTCAGTGAGCATTTAATTATTTAATAAATGCTTTATTGTTGCAATATGAAATGGATGCCTAAAGGGGAAGTTGAATGATATTTTATTATTTCAAAAAGTAAAAGGCAAAAGGTGGCGTCCCTTTTGGAAGTTGAAGTGATTCAACTTCTTGGAATTTGAAGAGTTCTTGTTGCTTCATTTGCCAACTAAAGCTTATATATTGCTGTTGTTTGAAGAGCTGATTATCCAATATTTTTATGCTAATGTTATGCTGTCGAAATGACAACTTGTTTAATACTTCGAGGGATGCTTACCTCCTAGTTCCAATCCAATTTCGTGTTTGAAATACAACACCTAGTTGGACATTTGCTGCTTCTCAAATCAGACTAGCAGATTGAGCTCTATAGTTGAAGATTTTGATGAAATTTCCAGTTTTGAAGTTGCTGATACAGTCACAGCTGAAAGTCGAATTTGTATACAGCTTTGTGAGTAATTTTTATTTTTTTCTGGGCATTCGAGAATCTGATTTCTATGCTTTGGGCGACCCCTTCCACAAGTTTCTAGATTTTTATTTTGAGTTGCTGATTTTTAATGACAAAATCGCCCCTCAAGGAGGGCCGTACCATTCTTGAAAGCATTGGAATTCGTGCTTGAATTATATGCTGAGTTTTGGTGCTGTTTGTGATCTGTTTTTGGGCGCCTACCTCCTAAGAAGACACAGCAAAAGACGACATTCGATTTGGAGGTGAATTAAGTGAGTTATGAACTTTTCATTGAATTTCACAGTTGCTGATTGACATTTCCAGTTTACTATTATTTGTATCAGACCTTTGAAGTTCTGATTTTTGACTCATTATCAGTAGTAGAGAGAAATAATTGTATGAGATCATCTATTACTCATGTGTTTGAAGACTATTGTAATTCATATGTAATTTGCAGCTTATTTCTTATTTGTAAAGGCTGTAAACAGTAGTACTGTTCCAGTTCTAATTGCTGCAATTAATTCTTCTTCTCACATAAGTACCCCTGGATGGTTTACCGCCAGTGTGGATAATTTGATTGTAACACTCTTGTACCCACTTTCATAGTGGTGAATCCCCACAATTCTGTGGATGCCCGCCGCAGCGGATGAATTGTTTTATTTGTAATCTTTTCCCCCCACTGTTTGGTGGTCGTGTGGAAATGATCTTCATGGCTGGTGATCCGACTGTTAATTTCTAGCTTTCAATTTAAACACTCCGTCATATGTTAGCACCTCGCCCTCAGTGGGAATCTTGTGTGCACATTCTTGACGTTGAGAAGTTTCTTTCAAGTATTTTTCATTTAGCTCCTCCGCCATATGACAACACCTATCCCTCATTGGGATTGAGTGTGCATTCTTGGTGTGAGTTCATTTCAAGTTTGGTTTTCTATTTGGAGCTAACGCTAATCAAGTTGGCTAAGTGCTGGTTATGTTGTGTTAATTCATCGAAAAAATTGGTTAGCATATTTCAGAAGCTATGGCTGCTTTCATTGCTGTTTTTGCCTTCTCTCTTTGCAATTTGTTTTCTTTTACAGTTGCAAGTATGGCATGCATTTTTCTTTTTATTTCCTCATTGGTGTTTGGACAAGCCTTAGCATCACATGGAGGGATGCCTGCAAAGTGGTATTTGAGGCGATTGATGCCTCCATGGTATACATTTTTACATCTAATGCAAAATACTGATCCAAGTTCGGGTCCTTGATATGCATATTTCTAAGCAGGATCTCTGGCTCCTGCTGGACGAGTGCCTACAAATCCCCCAAGCACGGATGGGGTTGAGCTTGAGGCAGATCCAGATTTAGAAGCCATTATCAATTAGCCTACACACACAATGATAGTGAAAGCACAACTTCTTAGTTTTTTGATCGAAAATTTAAAAACTGGCCAAATTAGATTAAATCAAAATAGATTACTTTAAATTAGTAAAAATCTAAACCAAACTAATCTAAGATTCTAAACATTTTCATTAAAAAGAAGGATTAAAAAAAGAAAATAATAAACTAGGTTTTCAAAAAATTGTGAAAGAAATGTAAAAAAGCCGAAAATTACTTTAAATTAGTAAAAAGTAAAGTTAATCTAAGATTGTAAACATGTTTTCAACAAAAAACAGGATTCAAAATAAAAAAAATAACTAGTGTTTGAAGAAAATTTCAAAAAAATGAAAAAATCAGCAAAATATGTAAAAAAATCAGAAAAATGTGTCAAAAATTCTTGTTTTGATGAATCTAAATCTTCTTTTGAACAATATAAATGTATTTAAATGTTTTTTACACTACATTCATGATGATATTTAAACATAGAATTAACAAAAGTGAAGAAAAAATAATGAAAAAAATGAACAAGAAAAATTAAAAAACCTACCTGGAAATGCAATTTGTCTTCAAAATTTGATGAAAATCTACTTCAAATCTTGTCTCCTTGATGCAAAATCACTAAAATGTGGTGCAAAATGGTTTGGAGTGGGTTTTTACTCAAGCAAGAGTGAAGAACAACTGAAAAATCGAAATGAAATGCCCTTTTTGCCAACCGGGGACTTCATTCCCAGATCGTACGAGTTTTTTTAAAAACTCGCCAAGTTTTTTGCAAAAACTCATGAAAAAGTTGGCGAGTTTTTGCACCAAATACTCGTTTTTAAAGAAAAAGATCGCGAGTTTTCCAACTATGGTTGAAATCATACTTGGCTAAGATGACAGCTGATCCAGAGAAAGAATTACAAAATGAGGAGTTAAAATCAAAAGTTGTTGATGACAAGAATGCCTTACCTCATGACAGGTGTTTGACAAACCCCTAGGTTGATTCTTTGGAAGTGCATGCATCTATACATATTGAGGATGTGTGCAATTAGATTAACAAAACTATAGCCTTGAATAATCCTTTAGAGCTATCCGATGAAGTTGTAGACACTAGTACCAAGGTTGGCATCGTTGAACTTGAGATTATTTATACATCTTCAGATGATGGACTTGTTGAAGGCAAAATGGATGAAGTTTTCAAAACAACAAGCAATGACGATTCTTTATTTCATTACAGTGATGGAGACATAGATGGTTTTTGTTTTGATTACCAAACCAAGCTTATTGAGAGAGATACTTAGGTTGACATTAGTATTGGTGAGTTGAAAAGTGACTTATTCAAAGATACAACATCACAAGAGGAGCATAGTGAATGCATATTTTCTGAACAAAGCAATCAACATTTTAACACATGGGATTCAGGTGTGTTGACACCAAAGTATAATGAGGATCCTACATGGAATGAATTTCTTTTTGATTGTGATGATGTTTTGATTTTAGAGCTCAATTCATGCATGGAAGATGGCATTGATGGTGTTGATTTATTTCTTGAAAACAAATCTAACTCATCAACACATGAAGCTGACTTTGAGCAGAGGTTTAGTGACTTCGATGATTTGGGTCCACAGTTTACTATTAAAATTGATAATGGAAAGGTATAGGTGATTTGGGACAGCGTTGGAGTCATTAGTGACAGGTATGAAGGTTCTGATCATAGTTATGAGACTCGGACTCGACTCGGGCTCGGTTAGGGTGACTCGAGTTGTGACTTGGGACTCGACGCCGACTCGGCACAAACTCGACAAAATGAAAAAAGTTGAAAAAACCCTAGAAATTTAGAGATTTTTAAGGATTTAAAACTTGTTTGAAGCACCCTTTATTGAATAAAACTTAAAGATAGAAGAACATTAAATAGAAGCAAATTTGACCACATACACAAGTATACAACGATCACATAAGTATAAAGTACACAAATTGTAGTTGAGTTGCTGAAGGAAATAGCATAATTAGATATATAAATATAGTCAAATGTATACAAAACTCATGGAATATGAAATCCATGACATCAAATGTTCCATATAAATATGAAATATCAAAAAAATAGCCACAAGTCTATGGCTTAGTGGAGCCAACATCCTTCCTACGAAGGCTTGTAAGGGTCCTCGATGATGTAGCAGCTGCAACCATAGTCTCTACTTGTGTCTCCATGCCATTCTCACCAACAACAGTTGTGTCTCGTCGTGCTCTAGCCTCCTCCTCAGCCTCTCTCTTTGCCTGGTCCACCCAATCAAGGTCCTCGTCACTAAAGACTGCACCTGTAGCCTTAGTGATCCACTCAAACTGTTGATCAACCTCCTCTAGCCTGGTCGGGGTGGAGTCATGGTAAAAAATCTTCTTGTATCTGAGGCGAAGGTTGTAATTAACATACACCAAATCATTCATCCTCTCCACTGATAGTCTATTGCGCTTCTTGGAGTGTATGTGCTCAATCATACTCCAATTGCGCTCACAACCAGATGAACTGCATGGCTAGCTCAATATACGAATGACAACTTTTTGAAGGTTCGGTGTATCGGAACCAAACATATTCCACCAACTATCTGAAATGAGAAAAAAAACAAAATCAATCTCATTTCCAACTTTAATTTTCAAGTTTCAAGTTTCAAGTTCAACATTTAATAATAAATTATAATATAAAAAGATGAAAATTATGCCCTTAAATATATTTTTACCTGGCAATAATGTCGTCCTACTCTCTTTGCAGAAATGACATGCAAAGAAGTTTCCTTGTGCCTTAGTGAAGGCATCTATCTCGTGCACTATTTGTGTAGTAACAACAGGCAACATCCGCTCTATCGTCGAGTAGAGCCCACTAAGAATCTTTCGATCTGCACGTAGATCACGACTGAATTGGAAGGTTGGATTTAGGAAACATGCAGCTGCATGGATGGGCCTATGAAGTTGGTGGTGGCATCTTTGATCAATGATCTCCCAAATGGGACGATACTTCTCCTTAACTCCGCCATAGATGGATCTAATGGCCTCTTTGGCCCTATCCATGCCCTTATATATGTAGCCCATTGCGGGCTTCTCCCCATCAACAACTCGTAGGAGAACTACCAAGGGCTCGACAAATTGCAAAGTGTAAACATTGTGAAACATTAACTTAAGTAAGTGTGAAGTTGTGGATGAAAATAAAATAATAAAAGTAAAATATGAATAAGAATTAAAAGTAAAACATAATGAAGAATTAAATTTTACCTTCACAATCTCCTCCATTGGTTTCCAAAAACTTGGCTCATCAAAAATGAAATGGGCCACAACAATCCTTGTAGTGCTTGTAACATAGGATGACGAAGACCACTCACCAACAAATATGCGCCTTAAAGTTGCCCTTGACCGAATCAGGGATTGCAATGTGATAAAAATTAGTAGCAAACCTAGTGATGCCAGGACGAGCCAACTCCCTCAACCCCGTGTATTGCCTCATAAGGTTAGGCATCCATGTGTGATTGTATACAAATTTGCAAATGTTTTTTGCGGAACCCACACATGTTTTGATCCATGGGAGCTTTCCGAGATCCTCCAATATGAGGTCAATGCAATGGGTGGCAGATGGAGTCCAAAATATAGTAGGGTGCCTCTCCATCAATAATCTACCAGTAGCAACATAATTTGCTGCATTATTTGTCACCACTTGAACTACATTCTCTTCTCCCACCTCAGCTATCACCTCCTCTATAACCTCGCAAAGGTATGTGGCATTTTTGATTTGGGTGGTGTTGATGTGATTTTCGTGACCGCACCAACTCAGAATAAAGTTTCCCAATGGATACTCTATCCTCTCTTGAACAAAGTATTCAGCATGCTAAGATTGCGAGTGAGTTCATGCTTTCAACTCCAAGGTTCTGATAATGCAATAGAATACCCTTAGTTGGTTCGTTGTGATTTTGCTGGTATCACGAGGGGACTTACACAATTGTTCGACCGCTGATAGCAGACAACAGATTAAGGGTTTCATGTGGTTCGAATGGTTTGGCAAGTGAGCACAAGTTTCCTAATTCTAACCAAAAATGAACTAAATTTAAAATGAGTGTAGGGGTAAGAAGGTTCTAATCTACTCTAAGGTGTGGGACATGGCGATCAATTCTTGCAGACTTCAACCAGGATCTGCTTTGCCTCGCTTTGGATAACCTCCACAGAACTGGTGCAATCTTCAGAGGAGTAGCGAAAGGTGTTCAAATTATAACTCAACATGCAAGTACCATCAAGACGATGCATACAAAAACGTGAATCACAATCGAAGTTAAGTTTGAAAAGTAATCTAGTTGACCATGCAGGGCGAACCCACCATTAGCGAGCCCACTAGTGGTATGGACAAGTGAAGTCTTGCTCAAACCGAGTACCACATTCCACGATTACTAAGTACTTGCATGAAATGAAATCTACTTTACTTAAAGCTACTTCAAGATGCTACGTGAATTGGAAGGATGAAGAAGCCTCGACAACTACTCATAACAAAGAAGAAATCACCATCAATGAAAAATTCTTTTATTATGAAAACATTCACGACAACTTCGTACAAAGTATGCAAAGGGAAGACTTTGCTTCCTTTTCAATCTAAACTATACTATCAAACTATTCTACTTTCTATTCTATCAATTTCCCTCTATTCCTTCTCTGCTATTCTAACTCTACTGAGTACAAATGAGGGGGACCCCCTTTTATAGTTGGCCAAGTCCAGTGGACGGCTCAGATTACAATTTGCTGGATGGCCCAGATTGTGCCACCTCAGCCCTAAACAAGATTCACCCTAAAAACTGCCACAAAGAAGAGTGGGGCAATAAATGAGCAATTAATGGCCACCATCTTCTAGAAGATCCCTGTTCTGAAACGCATTCACACTGTTCTTGCAATTTTTCTTCCTTCGAGGTTGGAATGTAATCTTGGAGCACTTGCTTTATCACTTCAAGTCGTCACCGCCTAGTATAGACGTTCCTCTTGCAAAACAAGCAAGGAGAAGAGCATCAAAACACTTCATAATATAAATTTACCTTACTTACCTGATTTTCATGTTTTGACTTCCAAGGTCTGAGTGATCTCCAGATCATCCTTTTCCTCTAGCACAAATTTACTTGTTTCACGACTTAAAATATTTTCACATTATCATTCATCCTCTTTAGGGCGCATCTGGAGACTTAAGCTTCCATTTTCATTCCATAGGCCGAGGCGTTCACTCTGGCTCAAGAAAATTGTTTTCATCAAGAACTTGACCAAAAATCATCTAGTCATTCAATCTCAAATTCATCACTCAAGGCATTCTATCTTCAACAACATCATTTATTCCTTGCCTTAGAAAATTTTTAAATTTTCCCCTTAGAAAATCCATTATTTAAGTGCCCATCAAAATCTTCATCCTGAAGGCCCCGACGAAGTGTGGAAAACTTTGAAATCCATTCCTCATCGCGAACGTCCAGTACCCAGAAGAAAATTTTCTTCAGAATGTGTCGAATTTATGGGTTTACAACGAATGGGTTCATTTAATTTTTCTTGAATTTTGAACCTTAGAAAAAATAATTTTCGACAAATTTATTCTTGTTCTTCATTCTTGTGAGTATTTTGTTGCTCTGACTTGAAAACTTTTAATCACCTTTGCGATGCTGGCATCCAATGACTTTTCACTGGCAATTTTATTCAACTCTCAGGAAATTTCATCACTCCAAGTCTAGGCATATTTTTCCCAAGGAAGAAATTTTTTTTGTGCCTTAGAAAAATTTAAAATCACTTAGCACACTTTGCACCCTTGCCTTAGAAAATTTCATTCGACTTCAATCATTCATTTTTCCTGCAAGGAAATTTTATTAACTCACTTAGAAAAATTCCTGTTAAATGCCTTGAGCGCATTTCACATGTCATGGAGGATATCTTAAATTTCAATGCCTTAGGATATTTTAAGCCTTATGCACCTTGGGCGCATTTCAAAGGGGGTGGAGGATAAACATTCTCAACATCTTTGACTTGTTGACCTCATTCTACACTTGGGCGCATTTTGCATAGTGAAGTGGATTTTAAAACTTGTCTTTTCAACACCCTTTGGAATATTCCCTCCTTGCATGCATACATTTTTTCTCAAGTTCAACGCTTTCCCTTTGACCTTCTTCTAAACTTGGCACATTTGAGCATATGAGGAGGATGGGCGCATTTTGCCTATGGTGAGGGATTAACATTTCAACGTTTAGCACTTTATCAACTTCATCTTCCTTTAGCGTATTGACACTTGAAGAGGATTTCTATTTCCACGCCTTAGCCATTTTATTTCATTTTATCATATCAACTTGGGCGCATATCACACAGGCAGGAGGATGAACTTCATTTCAACGCCTTAGCAATATTTTATTTCACATTATGAACTTTGGGCGCAATCTGCATAGTGAGGTGGATAAGCTTCCAACGCCTTAAGCTCTTTTGTCTTCACTTGCCTTGATTTGGGCACATTTTAGCATATGAGGAGGATAAAACACTTTCCAACGCTTTGACCTTTTGACTTGTTTTGTCCTTACATGCCTTCACTTGGGCACGTTTCCTATGCTATGAAGGATGGGCACATTTTGCTTGTGTAGAGGGAGGAATCTTTTCAACGCCATCTTTGACTTCTCCTTGAGCTTCTTAACATGGGCGCATTTAGGGGTATGAGGTGGATATCCTCATTACTTAGAAATTTTTTTATCCTTTTGCTTGTGAGGGCGCATTTGAGACATTGTGAGGGATGAACTTATGCCTTAGACTTTTTTTTTATCTCATGCTTGTGAAGTGGGCGCAATTAGCATGTAGTGGAGGATTTGCTTCAATACTTAGAAACTTTTTGCATGCTATTACGTTGAAGTGGGCGCATTTGGCCTAGGGAGCAGGATATTCCAACACTTAGAAATTTTTCAATCACCTTGAATGCAAGTTGGGCGCATTTAGCATGTCCAGCAGGATATTCTCATGCCTTAGAAAATTTTCTTGCTTTCGAATTAAGGTGGGCGCATTTTGTATGCTGAGGAGGATATAATACTTAGAATCTTTTTCCACCTGCCAGCCAGTTGAGGATGAGGGCGCATTTGGAAGGTGATGAAGGATGATTTCAGACTCAGAAAATTTTGCCAACTGCTAGCTGACCCTGGGTGCATTTGAGGGTAGGAGGTGGATTTATCTCCAGACTTAGGCATTTTCTCCTTGTCTTCACCATCTTCTCCATGCCTTACTATAAATAGTAAGTCCTTAAATTTTCACACTTCTGAAGCTTGGATCAATTTGAAATTTTAAGCACTGGATCTTCATGACCTTGTCAGTTTGTTCATACGGCTATCCTGAGTTGACATGCTAAAAATAGCACATTTTTGGAGGTGATTTACTATTTATAGTAATTGTCTATTTCTGAGACCTCCACAGCTCCGTTTGACTTGAAATTCGAATGACGTGCTCCTCTTCGGGTGACCTGCCTGTTGACACTGGCACCTGCTGCTGGTTTACTACTTTTAGCTATTTTTTGGAATGCCTTACTATAAATAGTAAGTGCTCCGATTGCCTTCAAATTTTACCAATGGATAGCTTGAAAGATGCTGAACGCCGTGGGATACACCGGTTTTCGGAAATTTTGATTTTTTACCCCTCTTTTTGAGTCCCGAAGCTGGAAACCCTAATGTGACTTGCATGTATATCAAACGACCTCCGTTTGACCTCGTTTCTGTTGCACTGTGGCTTGTTTGTGGTTCTGATGCGCTGGGCAACTACTGGAGTGCACCTGCTAAAAATAGTAAGTCACTGAATATTGATCATCTTGCTTTGCATGTCACATCACTGCGAAGCTCTCGAAAAACCCGTAAGGAATCATCCGACATGCAAACCCTAAAAATAGCCTCGGAAGGTTGAACTTTGAAAGTTATCTCATTTTGCATGTTACATCATCGCTAAGGTCTTTGAAAACTTAGAGGGAATCTCCAGACATGCACTGAAAAACTCTGCGTATAAACCCTGAAATCTGCTCTGGAAGCTGAACTGCTAAAAATAGTAATTCGTTTGTTCTGGCTCAAATTTTGCCAGTGAGCAACTTGATGTGTTTTGGATGCAGTGTGACTGTTGAAACTTCGGTAGTGCTGAGGAAACGCTCTGAATTGCACGTTTACTAAAAATAGTAAGTTGTCGGAATCTGATGAAATTTCAGTGGAAACTTTCTGGAAGCATGTTGACATCAACATGAAGCTTAAATTCCAACTTATTCACTCCATTTGACTTCAAATTGATCAAAAAATTCAAAACCCTAATTCTATAGACCTAGCCAAAATCTCATGTTTAAGCTCAAAGGCGGGCACACCCCGGAAAGACAGACAGCAGAAGAGAGAGACAGAGAGAGGGAGACAAAACCAAAGCCAAAAGACGAGGAACAGAGCAAAGATTAGGGGGTCCCCATTTTGAATGGGGTGATGTGTGAAAAGGTCACAACAAGTGGAAGCATCAATGGATTTGATGAAGATGGTGTCACTTGAAAAAAAAAGCAAAAGTTAAAACCAATTATTCAATAAATTAAAAAAACATAAATCAACCATATTAAATTATTAATGACTAAATTAAATTCAAATTTCAAATTATTCAATGCATTGAGAGAAGTACAATTACCTTAAGAGGAAACTAGAAAATTCAGCAGCGTCCTATTTCTCCTATCGGTCCAACCATCAGTCATGATGGTGCAACCCGACCTTCATTGCAAGTGCTGCTCCTCTAATTGTGCTTTTACATCTGCCACCTTTTGAGTCAAAAGTGGGCCCTTTAATTCATCTTCAGTAGGGGCTTTGAACCCTGCCCCACATGTTGTTATGGCATCAACCATGTTTTGCCAAAAAGGAGACCTAAAACATGTCAAAAATAAATTAATAAGTTACTTAGATAAGTATTGTAAATGTAAAATGAAAAGTTTTAAGTTTTTAACTATAAATTTGTATTCGATAATGAGATACGTCTAGATTCTAAAATTTAAATATAAATTTTAAAACAATTAAATGAAAAAGAATTACCTGGCTACATGGAAGGGAATGGTGCAATAGTACCAGAAGTCTGCAATTGTTTTCTTTGCTGCATCATGTAAGTCCTTGTTCCAACCCATGCTCTCAAGCAACAGTTGGGAACTAGGAGTAGTGTGTGGTACAAAATATGAGTCCACCCTAGATTTATGAACTCTAGGGCCAATGCTAACACTCCCACTACCATTAGCAGTAGTAGCGCCAACAACACTAGGAGTAGTACTAGTAGTAGTAGTACGCATAGCTGGTGTGGTAGCAGAAGCACTAGCACAAGCACTAGCACTAGGATGGTATGGAGACATGGAAGAAGCATCTCGAACAACACCAAGTCCCTGTGGCTGTGCAACTCTCACCAACTCCTCCCTTTGCCTTTTTTTCATTTCTTTTTGCAATTTGAATGTTTCTAATTGCACCTGCACTTCACGAACAACCTCAGGAGGTGCTAATGTGCAGTCCACTGCATCACGGACGGGTATGCAGGCAATATGATATTTCAATTTGTTTATTCCTCCATGATATATTGTTTTGCAATATTTACATTTTGCCTCTCCCTTTTTCATTCCGGGAAATTCTCAGGATGCTCCTAAATAGGGTCTTTTCTGCCTAGTGTTTGACTTTGAGACATTGTGAAAATATGGTTTGATTTGCAAATGAAAGTGGCTGCAATAACAAGTAGGGTTTCTAAAATTATTTAAGTTGCAAGTAGGGTTTGTAAAAAAAATATGCAAACTCAATAAAACAATGATTTTACAAATTACAATGATTTAAAAAAAAAAAAACAAAAAAACCAATTAAAATCAAACTTGCCTCTTAAATCTAGCTTGGAATGCAATGCAAACTCCTCCCAATTGCTGGTAATGAGCTAGAGATGCACCTCCTTGCTGGTATGAAGCTTCTCAAATGATTTAACAACTTGGATTTGTCTTTAATAGTTTGCTGGTTGCCCTACAATGATCTCTTCTTTTTCTTCACAACTCTCTCTTCTCCTCCTATTTTGTCAAATGAATGAAATGAGGTTGCTTTTAGGGCTAAGGAGATAATATAAGTAAAAAAAAAATATAAAAAAACTTTAAGTTATGTTTTCTTTTGGCCTTTTTGGCTTTGGCTGCGCCGGTCGCGTCCAGGGCTCAGGACTCTCTTGGACGCAGCATGTTTGGCATGTCCGGCCAAGATGCGGGCTGACTCGACTGCATTCGGCCAAGACACTGGCGGACTTGGCCGCGTCCGTGTCTGGGCTCCCAGAACGTGGCTAGGGGTGCTCGGCTCGGGACTTGCTGAGTCGAGGCGAGTCTGGGCGAGTCCCATTTCTTTGGTTCTGATTATAGTATTCATCATAGTAGTAGTTCACTTTCTTTGTATGGACATGATTGGAAGAATCAATTTGTGGTGATTGCTGATAACCCTTTGTTTGAGATGGGTGTTGATATGGCGTATGAAAATTCACTTTTTGAGTTGGATGATGAGACTACTTTTGGTTGTAGCTTTGCATTTGGTGAAAATAGCAAGGTATGGGATCTAGGAGAAGATTCAGAACTTGAGTTAGAGTGTGGTTTTCAACATGGTTTTGATTTAAGTTCACATTGTGAGGTGATTGGTTACCCTCCTGGGAGACCACTGGATAAGAAATGTGCTAAGGAGGCGGCAAATGAAGATTGCATAGGGAGTATTATGACACTAGGAAATGCAGTTTCTTCATGGGATGTATTGATTTATGGAGACTTTAACGTTTTAGATTTTGAAAAGTTTTCAAACAATGTTCTAGAGCTTGCTGGAAATTTCAAAACAACATGAAGGAAAGGTGGTTTAAATCGTTTTACTTACATAGTTTTGGAGGAAGAAGGATTTAAACATGACATCTACATGTTTGACAATCCATCCTTTGGATTGAGTGATGTTATATATTATACTAATCTCTTTTTGGGGATGGTTTTGATGACAACAATTGCTCCTCACATTTTAGTTGTTGGTGCATTCATGTATGGGCTACAAGGGATTACTAAAGAAGTGACAAATTTCCATGATGTGCATGTTGATTTGGATGGCACTTGGAGTTATGTTGTGCACCTTTCTAGGCATGTTGGAGATCATTCTTGGTTGGGTACCATTGCTTGGGATCTTCAACAAGGATTGATGAAATTAATTGGGAATGGAAGGTAGGACATTTGGAGGTATAAGGATGAAAATTTAAAAATTAATGATGTTGTTCCTTTCTTTACCAACCATTCGGTAATTCTATTTGTTTATTCACAAATGGATTGGAGAGAGATTTTAAGTAAGAATTGGAGTAATGAACGAATGGTTACTCTTGGGAGTGTTACTTGGCAAAGAATAGATTGGAATTTTAGTGTTGAGCTTGTTTTTGGGTTGTAGGTCAGTCACTTCACCTTTTGGTTTGCTCTCATTCAAGGGAGTTGGTGCTTTCTTCTTTGTCAAGGAAGTAATAGATTTCAGTTGGAGATTGCTTGGAGGTGTTTCCCAACAACTTCTAAGTTATTTTGGTGCAACACAATGTTTTTCACACATGCTTGTGCTTCAGAAGTTACTTGGTGTTGCTGCTGTTCTTTGTGTAGAGCACTAAAATCAGATTGTACTCCATTGCTTTCAGTTTTAAACAACAGACATTATTGTTTACTTCAAACCTTTAGAACTTAGGGAGTTCATCTTATGAAGATTTGTGATGTAAACTTTGATAATTTACACTCGGTGTGGGTTCAGTACAACAAATTTTCTGTATGCTTGGGTTCATCATTCAGTGACCTTTGGGGTTGGAATAGTAAGTGTTTTTAGTAGTCTTCATGGTTGTATCAGATTAGTACAAAGAAGACATGTTAGATCCATATGGTGTCTTGTTGGTGAGTTTGTTGAACTCTTGCAAAGGATTGTTTCCCTTTTTGCAAGAAGATTGGAGGAGTTTGTATCTGCAGTTATGACTTTGCATGATACCTTGAGGAGGTATATTGAGGAGTATGGTTATGGGTTTATCATATATTTCTTCCAGTTGCCTAGGATCATGTTAGATACTAGGATTGTAGTCATGGACACTAGCAGGATGCTTTGTTGAGAGATGTTAATGGTACAGGTTGCAACCCTTGCAAGGAACTAAAGTATGAGCATGATGGATTGTCAATTATGATCAAAGTGGTGTAGCGACAAAATGGTGGGCAGTTGTAGAGATTGACTTGGGATCTCGGGATTACACTTGGGTTTAGTTGGTTTCAATCGGTTGTTATGGTGGATACCATGGCATTTCTTGAGGACAAGCAATCTTTGGGAAGGGAGGATTGTAATGTCCTCATTTTTGGTGTCCTCATTTAGGCTAGTTTGGTTTTTACTCACTATTTTTAGTAAGTACTATATTTAGTAATTGGTCTTGGCAGCAATGCAGTGTAGGGTTTCCTGTTTGGGTAGTGTGTGGCAGTTGTCAGGTGAACTCTAATGTTTTGTGCCAATTTGGTGATTTGGAGTATTTAATATTTTTAGCAATTGCTATAAATAGTAAGTCTATTTTCGGTAATTGGTCCTCGCCAAGGTTACTTCAGTAGTGTCTATTTCCAATTTGGGCGTTGGCATGGCTAAGGTTCAAATTAATTATTAGTTGTATTTATCACTTAAGTTATTTTAATAAAGTTTATTTAACTTAAGTGAAAGGGTCAGGGGGTCATATAAAAAGTACCTTGGAGCCTAATGTAATGACTTAACGTTGTTTTAGAAGGAAACAAAAGAGAAATAGTTTCCTTATGAGCATAGATGCCCAAGGGAGTTATTTTGAATAAAATAAAATAAAAGGACCCCTTGGCGTGGTTGCACAATGTTGTTTTAAAAGAGGGGCCATGTATTTCAAGTGGATGCCTAGAAAAGAGGCTTATTTATCATTTTTAAAGGCTAATGTTATGCCTCATAAGGTGGGACGTCTAGTTTGGACTTAATGTCAATTTTAAATTAAAAATCAAAAGTGAAATTTTGAAGGCAAAAAGTTGGATACCCCTCTTGGGGTAATCTCATGTCATCTCATAAAGTGAAATATATTCAAATTCAAATGCAAGTTGTCCAAATTCTTCCCTCAGTTTATAAATATGAGTTTGAGCTCTTATTTGCATATGATATGGGTATTTTGGCAATTTAAGGAGATTCTACTGGAAATTCTCTAGGATTCAAAGACCACTGGTTGAGGACGAAAAGTTAAAACCCTCTTCTCACATTGTTGGTTTCTGTGGTGAGAGACCCGCCCTTGCTGGTTGGTGTTTTGGCTTCAAAGTTTCAGTGTTTAATCTTGCTGTTGGAGCATTTTGGTGTGGATAGAATGAAGATTTTTTGTAATTTTGTGATGTTGGTTTGGAGCTATGGTTTTGGTTTGTGGATTTCTTAATTTTGGTGAGAGTTTGTTGCTGTTTATTGCCTTTTCTAAAGTCTAATATGAATTTCTCGAGGTCTGAAATTTCATTTTTTGAGCAACTGGAAAGGGCAAACCTGAGTGTAATTTTGTGGTGCTTTGGAAATTACATTTGGGTATTGTTTCTTTGGATTCTACTTGGCTAGGTGTCCATTTCAAGCTGCTGTTTGAAATTTATTGGAGAGCTGCTGATTTATTGGAGCTAGTCGCCTACCTTGGGATTAACACCACTTTCTAGGTATTGGGGCAGCAAGCATGTAATTCTGGTCTGTGCATTTCTATGGTGAAAATTACTGCTGATGTCACATTTTCAGGTTTGAAATATGATTGTTAAACTTCAGATTTCAGTTGTTGAGTTGCAATGTTTAATTGTTGATGTTTTGTAACCTTATTTCCTTAGCATGTTCATGAATATTTCAATGTATGCACTCAATGAAATAAATGGAAATCAAACATAAAACCCTTCTGCAACTTCTGTCTTATTCTGAAAATGATACACACAAAAACAAAAATAAAATCAGGGGCAGTCATTACATACATTCAAAATTAATCGATTCGTACAATAGTCACGTCGGAAAATCTTATGACTCGCCCTCGAAGCTATAGAAAAATGAAAAATGAGTTATAGGCTTCCATGACAGGATATTTGACTTGGATACTTTTGAATATTTGTTTAGAAAGAACAGAGGGAAGATGGGAATAAGAAAGGAAATCATGAGTGGAACTATTTAATGTGAGAATTGCACACATGTTCCGACTGCCATACAATACTTGTCCATACATGATTGAATTCAGTTGTTCTTAGTAATGGTTTGGAACATAAATATTAAGGTCTTTGCCAGCGGTGAAGTTATTCAGAAACAATATCAGAGGAAAAAAGCAAAAATATTGTCCTTTGGTTCACCACCCTACTTATTTTTTTATTGGGAGGGGAAGGGGGCAGGGCAGGTGTAGCTGTTTGTTTTAGAAGGTTGTTGTATTTATTTGAATGACTACTTGATGTTGAAGTATTGAATAATCTCCTAAACCTTGTACAGGTTAGAATAGGCAATTTATTATTGTGTATATTTCAATCTGTTATTCTGCTAAGAAGAAATCTGTGTATATGCAACCTGGCAAAAGTAACATTTTATTGTTGAAGTAGCTGGCCATTGAATCTAAGTTTGTTTTTAAACTCTGAATTTGGAAATTTTTATCTGGTGGTGGTTTTGTGAGCATTAATTTTCAAGAAATTTTTGGGAAACAAAACATTGGCATTTGACCAGTTAAAAATGCAATTGTTTGTTAAAATGCTTGTGTTGTACAATTAGTGGTAGCATATAAAAATAGTTTTTTAAAATAAAAAATAAAAAATTAGGGCAGAACCTTACACATTCAACTTTGGTGGCCATTTTGACATCTTCTTTTTGAAGCCTTGCTTTCTTGGATGTCTAAGAAAGTAGTGAATGATACTGTTCTCTTGAAATTTTCTTGATTTTCTATTGTTTTCTTCAACAATCTTTTCAAGTGCCTCTCTTATAGGATCTTCTAAGGTTTTCTTTTCATCATCATCTTGTTTTAAAAACATAGGCTTTGATGGTTTTGGAATGGGATTCCCTATGGATTTATTGTTTTCAGATGTACTTCCTTCACCTTGATATGCTTTATTAACCTATAGATTCTTCAATTCATTTAGGGTGTTGGTCATTTGTGTTATTATCTTTGTCAGTGTATCCTGCCTTTGATTCATCTTGATAAGATTTTCTTGGAGAAAAAAAACACTTTCTTCATCAGTTAACCTTCTTTTGTCCCTATCATATTTTTGTGGCATTAGGAACTTGTGTTTTCAGTTTTTTTTGCTCTCTTCTCTAATACCTAAGATCTCTTTCACTTAGAAGCATCAACGAGCAAATTTACCTTGTAGGCTAGCAAAATGAAAGCTCTGATACCACTGTAATATTCCAAAATTCATTATTTTGCAAATTTTGTTAAAATATAAAATCATACAACAATTCTGAAGCAAATTAATAATATTCAAAAAACCATTTCAAATGACTTATGAACATATGATGAAATACCCACAAAGATTTATAAATTTCTCCACAAACTATGCATTGGAATTTGATAGTTTTTGCATTAAATACTTGGAATTTTCTTCTACAATAGAAAACTCATTTTCTGAAATATGCTAACCAATTTTTTGCCACAATTTTACACAATCACCAACACTTGGCCAACTTGATGAGCATTAGCGCGAAATCCAAAACACTATCAAAGCAACTCTAACCAAGAATGCGCCCTAAAACCACTTAAGGAAGAGGGGCGGGCATATGGTCAGAGGATCCCTAAGATCCAAACTTGATACAAAAAATAGAATGCAACTGGAAACTGAAGATAAAACTCAACGCCAAGAATGTACACTCAAGATCCCATTGAGGGCGAGGTGCTAGCATATGGCGGAGTACTTATTACAAATTGAAAGTAAACTTAGGTGGATAACCAGCCATGAAGATTCAAACTATCTATTTCCTCCGCTGCGGCGGGCATCCATTCAGGAGTGAGAATTCTCCACTTTTTCAGTGGGTACAATAAGAGATAGAAGCTTATTCTCCACACATGCGGTAAACCATCCAGGGGTACTTAATGTGAAATTTTAACAAGTAATTGCAGCAATAACAATGGTTGGATTAGTACTACTAAATCTCAACCTTACAATCAAAGAATATTCAAATTACAAGTATTACAATGATAGAGAATAATGCTAAGATGTAAAGAATGAATGCTTTACAATGTTTATCCCTCAAATGATGAAGTAAAGGCTAAAAACAGAAAACTAATGCAATCTGATATAAAAATCTGAGTTATGGAAATTCTGATCAACAAACAAAAAACACCATGAAATGCTCATAACTTCATCAATATACCTTCAAATTGACTAAAACCTTTTGCAAAGGCTCTCTAGGAGTATGGCGCCCGATAACAAGTCAGAAAACAACATCAAATCCTCCTCATTTATTGGCACGAATCCCAATGTGCTCTAAGAAGGTACGACTTGGTTGGAAGGGCGATTTTGCTCTTAAAAATCAGGTTCTTTGAATTTAAATCTTATCTTCTATGAAAAAGGTCGCCTAATGTCAACAATCACGTAGCACAAATGCCTAGAATGAAATAAAATTTACTCACAAAGCTGTATACAAAATTAACTTTCAGCTGTAGATGAACTAGCAACTCAAAAATGATAATAAACTCCAAAATTCTTCAACAATAGGCTCAATCTGCTAGTCTGGATGAGAAGCAGCAATAAAACCAATTAGGTGTTGTCTTTCAAGCACGAAATTGATTGGAATCTAGGAGGTAAGCATCCCTCGAAGAAATAATCACAATGTCATTTCGACAGCATAACTTTAGCAATTAATAATGGATACCAAATACTGGAGCAAAGCTTCATATTTAAAGAGAATGAGATGACTCTTCAATTTCCCCTCATGGTACATCAAAAGTCACATTTGAAACTTTTCAAATTTCCAAAAGTTATTAATTCCTCCTCAAGATGGCGTCCACTTCATGGCAATTAAAACTTCATTAAATATTTAATTTTTCCTTTATGAGGGCGTCCCCCTTCAAGTCCACTTTTTAAACACAACTTGAAGTTATCATCCTAGGCCAAGGGGGTCAACAAGGAAACATAACATTAATTGCTTTGTATTAAATAATTGCCATCAAAACTGCATTTTGGAAGCTATACCAAAAATACCAACTGTTCCAATGAGAAAGAACAACTGAAGTACTGCCAACAGGACCACTGCCAAACATAGTATTTACTAGAAATAGTAAACACCAAGAAATGCCACAGAACCTCCAAACAAAGGAAACCCTAATTTCACTTCTGATCAACCTACGGATTTCTGGAAATAGGCTATCAGTCAAAGAAGAGCATATGGCCAAAATGGGGACATTACATTTTCACATACAAAATATACTGCTACAACAACAAATAGAATTGTAACAACAACAGGTAACAATACTAGAAACAATCACTCTTAAATCCACACAAAAACTAAAAAAACCACACAACAATAACACTGAATTGGGCTCCAATTGAAAAATGAAGATTTGCAACACCAGAAGTTGATTGTTATTGAATAATAAACATCATTGATCTACAATAGCAAACTGTTGGCAACATGAGCATGATGGTGTATCAGTATGTATATAGTCCAAAAAAGACCAAGTGTTTTTTTGGGAAATTGGCTAAGTCCTAGACTGAGATAGTGTATTTTCCATATAATAGAGGAACAATTTTGTGGTCTGCATTGTTTCACATTGCATTATCTTGTCATGTAGTTTTGAGGTAATAATGGTGCGTATTGAAGGAGTCCATATTCAAATTTTTAGGGTTTCATGTCTTCCACAACAGAAGATATTAATGATAGAGTATCAGACTAAGTAGAGACAGTGTTACATGCGCAGAGTTCATGTTGGAATGCTCCACATTTCATTGCATATGATCATTGTGTTTTGTGGATTTCAGGAAGTAACTTGGAGATGTCAGATGTGTGTGCATTCCAAGTTTTAAGTGGTGTGGCGATCCATGCGTCAAGTTTTGGATGAACAGTTGGTTCATTCAGTTGTTGCTTTACCAGTTTGGTTGTGCGGTGTCGACCTAAGGTTTTTGGGGTTGTGTGGGACTGAATCGCGTATGGAGCAGATTCATGGGAGTAACTATAGGTCATGCCAACCTATTTTGGTGAAGAACACGCTTTGGTTATTTCCGCAAGGCATGTATGTTGGATGTTGGAGTTTTGAGCCAATAGGTTTTGGGGTCACATGTTTCATCCATTTAGGCCGACCTAGTTGATGGTATGACTGATTGTGGAAGATATATATGTATATATATAGAGAAGGACAATTCATTTTTGAAATACATAGAGAAGAGCGTAATGTGATAGTGCTAATAATCTTGTGCATGCGAATGATGAAGTGTGTAAAGTTAGTCTTCTGAGTAGAACAAGGAACTGTGTCTTCAACATATAATAGATGCATTCTAAACAATTCAAACTCTAGGTAGTGAGCCATTTTTGTATGCTCATTTGCAATTCAGGAAGAAGTGATCTTCCTTGGGCAGTGAGCCCTTCTATTTTCTAGACAGTGAGTCCCTTAAACTGTGATCTATTGTAACTAGTTATGATATATAGTGAGTTAATCCTCACTGTGGTTTTTCCCTTTCAAGGGTTTTCCACGTAAATTTGGTGTTCATTTGTTGAGTGTTGTGATGCATGCTTTGTTTATCTTTTCCATTTCTGCAAGTTTAATGAGATGTTTTTTAATGCACTTTTAAGTTAATGAATTTCAGGGAATACTGATTCAGCCCCCCTACACCCCCGTCCCCTCCACTCTCAGTATTCCAGGTGTTCAACACAAACCACCCTAGAAAATCCACATCAAATCTGAAGATGAATCTCCACACAAAGTTTCTTGAAATCTTGCAACAAACACTCCAAAATGGTCAACTAGAACAACCTATAAAATCTTGCAAATCCTTGAAGCTCATATGGAATCTTTGAGTAAGTTTGCCTCTTGAAACCAATGGGGTTTTGTCCATTGATTCCTACCCTCAATGTGTTTTCACCCAAGAAGGAAATTAAAGCGTAAAGCTTATATAGAAAATTATGATGCAAAAATGATCTAATGAAACCCAAAATTTTTGCAAACTCTTTATTTATACAATTCTTTGCCAAATTTGGGCACCCAAATTCTCAACATCCCCTAGACAGAAATTTAATATAATATTAATTGTTGCCTCCACCACTACGAAAGTTGTCAGCCAAAAATAACTAACACCTTGTTTGGATCTAATTTAATTTGATTTTAATATTTAAATGTACGAAAAATGCTTTGTAATTAGCAAATTTCATTGGGGACAGAAATAAATATTAAAATTATTATTTCCCTATTTATTTTCCTTAGCCCGAGAGATATTGGAACGGGCTACTTAATCACTTGAATCAGTTTATTTTGAATAGGGACATGATAAGCTAAGCACTCAAGGGTGCTTGTAGATGTATTTGGTAATGCTCCTGGCATCTTCCAGCATGGATTTCATTCAATCAAGTTTTCCTATGTCCTTTAATAGAAGATCAAGGCAATGGACAACACGAGGGCTCTTAAAATGTGTTGGGTAACTCTCCTGATGTAGTTTTTTTGTTACATATGTTGCTGCATTATTTGTCACAACTTGGACCAGGTTTTCTATACCAACTTCTAATACAACCTCCTCTAACTTTAGATTTGAATTCTTGACATCCTGACTTTGAGACATAGGTAGACCTGAAGAACATCATCTAACCATTTAAAGCCACTAGAAAGTTGGTGAGTGTGCAGTTCCTTTCCTTTGTCCACTGTAGTTGATAATACGATACATCCACAATTGTCTTTACATTTGCCACTGCTTTGTGGAGGAAGTGGCAACAACTTGCTTAAGTCATGGACTAAGCTGGCTTGAACCCTTTTCCTGCAATGGTCAAGGCTGTGACCAAATTCTTCCAATATGGGCTTCTTGCCACATTGAACAAAAGGGGTTAGTACCAAAAATTGCACTCCATACTTGCTTTGTCACGTTTCTTCTTGTTCCAACTGTACCTTCAAGCAAAGGTTGTGAATCTGGTTTGTTCTGTGGAATGAAAAATCCTTGTGTCTGCATGCACTTGGAGCTTGATGAAGTGGATGTGCTGAGATTTTGTGGACCATAAGAGGAGCTCACAATCTCTGTCCTTGTTTCTACCTTTGATTTCCATGTTATGTTTGGATTCATTGTTGCTGCAATGGTTGTCAATGTCCTCATCCTCTTCAAATTTCTTTGCTTTTTCCAAGTAAGGGCCATAGTCATCTTCCATATAAACTTATGTTCAGTATTCGGAAATATTATGATGTTGAAGCCAACAATGTGTACAAGGTGGTATTCGAGAATTGATGCGTCCACTCATGTTCAACCCACAATAGTTGCAAATGATGGATCTTGTGGTTAGTCTTGGTATGCTTTACTTCGTAGTGGCATCCTTGTTGCCAAATTTTTGGCTTCCACTTCCCTGTGCTGATGCCATTTGATACAAAGTGCAGACACTGACATTGAAAAGTGGAAAAGACTGGAAGCCCTAGCATTAGAAATATATAAAAAAGGTTGCAGGACCCTGGTTTTGAAAAAAACAAAATTTTGAGTACAATAACCATAGCCAGTGTACAGTAATTTGAATGCATGTGAATCACAAATGAATGTGTAAAGGACACTGTATCTAAATGGTTGGAAAATTTTAGAAAGGTAAAACAAATTTCAAAAAACTTGGAAAACAATTAAGAAAAAGAATATACTTGAAAGGTCTTTGAAAATTGCTAAAATATCGCTTCTAAAATTGCCACAAGAGCTCAAAGGAGATGAGAGTGAGAAGTGAGGGTAAGCATGCCTTCAAAATAGAAAAACTGCACATTTTTGACACATTTCTGGTGCATCCAGCATTGCGGATGTAGAGGCGAGTTGTAGGCATGGAATTGCTGAGTACTCCCAGTGAGTTCTTGGACTTGTTTGTTACTTGCCCTGGCCTGCATCTCACAAGTGCTTGCTATATTTTTGAACTACAATGTTAACCATGGATTTATTTTCATGAAAATAAGTTCATGTTTGATTTTCATAATTTGGAAGAAGGTAATGTTAAAAATAAGGCCAGATACATTAACAAAATGTTTACAGATCTGCTGAAATGGAGAGAAAACAAAAATTACATTAATAGTGTTGTATGAATTATACAAGAGGCTTGGCTTAGATGGGCTCCCATATGGTGTTGTGAAGGTCCATATCATCAATTTTATACTGTATACAACTGTAACATCGTAATGGTGTATTAAACTGCTGATCTTAAGAACAAGATTATGATCGTATCCTAATATTAATTTATATCACCTATATTATATCACCTTGGCTACTGCTGATTTGTAAAGCTCGCTTCCCTAATAGTTTCCCTCTAGCAAGAAGTCAATAACTGACAATGACTGATATTTGTCTTCAATCTTGCTATCTGAAATAAGCTCAAAGTTTATCTACTCTGTGGCCCCCAAAGAAGAACATGTCATTAAAACTTGTTAAGGAATCAGACAATCTAATCCTGATTAAAACCTGATCGTCACAATCTATTTCTGATTGTTTATTCTGAATTCAAATTTCTTGTTAACTATGTATACCTTTCATCTTTGCATTAGCTCTTAGTGGTCAGTCTACAAGCAGAACTACTTATCCATCTCCTAGGCAATTATGCCCCCCTCACCCATACATGAGTTTCCACTCGTGTGTTTTATTGTCTCTAGACAATAAATAAATGGATCTGACAGTATCAAAGCTTCTCAAGCGCTTTAGACACACCTGAATTTGATAGATAATAAGTGATTCTTTTTGTACTTAATAGCTCTTGAAGTAAGGCTCACATATTGTCTGTAATATGCAGACTCTTCAAATTGGAGTACTTTGACAGGTTGAAAGTCTGAAAAAAGTTAATACCATCATTATCATAGCCCTTTGCTTAGATACTTACAAAATCTCTTTTGTTTTGATAAGGTAATATATATATATATATATATAAATATAACTTTATTCTTAGTAAGGATGATTCATGGCACTTCAGTGAGTCCGAAAAACATTATCATAGCCCTTTGCTTAGATACTTACAAAATATTTTTTGTTTTGATAAGGTAATATATATATATAAAACTTTATTCTTAGTAAGGATGATTCATGGCACTTCAGTGAGAGTTCCTGCCAGCCATAACAAAGGATAACGTTTAAACACATAAGAATGTTGATTATGGCCAAAAAGGTAGTAGCTGAATAGTTTTCCGAGCTGTAGTTACAAAACATAATTTAGGGCTTTGATATAAAAACCAAGTAGATTCAGACACGATGGGAGCCCTTAGATTGATATGATGTTCCTGTTGATGGTGCAATGACACTTCCTACAATGAGGCTGTGGTGTTTTATAGCTTTCATTGTTCGAGGCCCATCATATTGCTCCTTTATTTGGATCCCTTGGTTGTGCATTCCATGTTTTCAACAGGCTGGTAACCTTGTAGACATTGATTTTTTTGAGATTTGGACCATTTTTGGTGTGGAGCAATGCTGAATGAGCTTAGTGGTTGTAGCACTCTCTCTTTTCGTTCTTTTAGTGTTGAAAATACACTGAATATTGTCGGTTCAGTTGAGAACACTTTGGTAACAAGGGTGGAGCATGGCCAGGCCTTCCTCTTGCTTGATTTCTGTTTAGTTGTCCTTGATGGTTTGCAGGTTATTCAGTAGTAAATTGAAGATTTCATGAGCATGCCTTCTGGGCAGTCTGGAATTAAATGGCTTTGAAAAGGCCCTTGGAAGTGTCATTTATATTTGTTGGTGCAAACCGATTTTTTTTTCTCTGGACTCTTGCCAGCTTTTGAGATGTGTTTTATTGTCCTCAAAAGGGTTGAGATTGAATTTTAAGATGGGTGGGGGAGTAGCATTGGGCTTAGAATTTTCAAGTCTATCACTTAGCATATAATGGCCACCAATCTTGAGTGGAGCTCGGTAGTGCAGGGTGGTTCTATTATCCAGAGACAAAGAAGTGGGAATGCTAGGTCTTATATTGAGAGGAGAAAAGAGTGAAAGCTCTAGCCAATCTAAGGCCCATTGAACTAGAACTACCACCCTCTGTAAACTTTGCCTGCACCTATATGTTTTAAAATAAGCAAATACTAGTAAAAATAAAAAATTACAATAATGTAACTATGGTTACCATTACTTTATAAAAAAATAGGAAGAAAAACAATAGTGTAACCCTAGATTACCATTTCTTGTAAAAAGAAATGAATACAAATAATAAATTGTTTTTTAAAAAGAAAAAGTGGAACTTGGAAATAAATTTAAAAAAAACTTACAAAACTTATAACAACTTACCTTGAATGATGATTCTCCTTAATGAAAGTGCTTTGATCTCCGTAGCACCTAATTAACACACGTTGAGGTGTACGATTAGTGCCTCTGTGATGCTTGAACACTTAGATAACTAATAACTGTTGATGTGGTTTTTATGACCGTACCAAACAGCAGAACAAAATAGTTTGAAGGCTACTCCGTTCTCTCTTGATCAAAGTATTCCGTGCGCTAAGATTGCAAGAAAGTTCGCACGTTCAACTCCAAGGTTCCGAATACTTAGAATACCCTCAGTTGGTTGATGTGAGTTGCTGCGTTCTCACGAGGGGACTTACGCAATTGTTCAGACTTCTTGCAGTTAGCAATAGGTGGGTGATTTGAAGGGGATTTTGTGCGTGTGATTTGGCAATGTAGCTTGTTTTCCTAAAACTAATCAGAAATGTGCAGAAAGTAAAAGAGTTTAGGGCCTAAGAAACTTGTGCTCTACTCTAAATGCAGGATATGTGGGGCTTCGTTTCAATAGACTTCAACCAGATTTCACCTAGCCTCGCGTTGGACAGCCTCAGTAAAATCGGTGCAATCTTCAAAGGAATAACAAAGATGTTCAAATTATGATTCAACATGCATACACCATCACAACGATGCACATAAGCATATAAATCACAATTGAAGTTAAACTCAATATGATTTCCAGTCGACCACGCAAGGCGAACTTATCATCAACAAGCCGCTAGTGGTATGGAATAAAGTGAAGCTACTTCAATAAAACGCCACACATCAAAGTAAACTACTTGCATGAAAAATTAAGCTACTTGGATTCGAAAGGAAGAAGAGACCTTGCTAGCCATTCATGACTAGACGAATTCCACCATCAATGAAAAGATCAATTATCATGAAAAGTGTTACACAACAATCTCCTCAAAAGTTTTCAAAGCGAAAACTTTCTTTCTCTTCCACACTAACAAAATGTCTACAATGCTCTACTATGATCTACTCTCTAGCTCTAGCTCTAATGCTAATGCCCAATCTCATGTCCTAATGAATTACAAATGAGGGGGACTCCCCCTTTTATAGCTAGCCAAGTCCCAAAAGACGACTAGGGTTACAATTAATAGAGTGGCCAGAATCGTGCCACCTCAGCCCTAACCCTAAAAACTACCAGAATAGGGAGTGGTACATTAAATGAATCAAAGATTCCCACTCACTCCCAAAAATAGTAAATGTAATAAATGCCCATATTCAGTCTTCTAGAAGATCTTCATCCAGTAGTGCATTCCCATTTACTTTCTCTTTGACTGCCAACTCAACAAATATGCCAAGCACAGCCTCAACTTCCTGAACTAAAATGGGCGGAATGCAGTCTAACTGAAACTCTAACACTGTGACTGAATGCTCATGCCTTGTACAAGATTTTCTCCAAGCAATCAAGGAGTCCTGCGTGTTTTGGATCAAGGTGGAGAAAGTAGAAGTATTCTCGAAATCATCCTGTACAAAGGTCTTAACATCTGCAAAGAAAGGCACCAGCAAACCCCTCAAATTATCAAAATTAACTTCATTCGGATTCAGCCGCCTAGCAAATATGGCCTCAAAGGTATTCTGGACTCCATCTATAATATTGGCCATAGCCTTATGTACTCTGGCTGAATCTGCCTGTGCCGCATCGAAGAAGCCACGCCCCGTGATTGCTGAAGAATACCATCTCGAGAAATCATACCTGTCATTCTCCTGAATGACACCTCCATCAATCAGCAATCACAACGGAACATGCCTCAATGCCTCAAGACGCTGAATTACTCTGCCCTGATAGAAGCATCACCCCAAGCATGATCCACTGCATCTATCCATGCCAAAATACTAGAGGCTTGCTGAAAAGAAAAAGCAAGGTCCTCCATAAACTTTTCTGTCTCAGCATGAACTCCCGTGACCCACCTGTCTGCTTCCTGTGCCATTTTTCCCAATTCTACCAAGCCACTGATTGACTCCCTGGGAATTTCCGCTGGAGGCTCTATTACTGGAACATCCTGCCCTTGAGATCGAGACAACTGCTGCACATATCCAATTAAGGCCTTGTGTTCTCTTTTCAACTTCTTATACTTCCCTTCTTTCTTGAATAATCTATCTTTGAGGGCAAGGTAGGAGTTATCACACTCCTCTACAATCTGCGCACCAGTGGGGCGTCCCAAATCCAGAGTCGTGACCACATAATTTTCTGGCACTGCTTCATTTCGGTCACAATCAACTTGAGGCACAGCTACATGAAGAGTACGAGAACCATCCTCTTCAGTGGATATCTTCGAAAATTTTCTTGCTTTCTTCTTCTGCGGAGGTGCACTGATCCTGTTCAAAAATTCTTCCATCTCAACTGCTGGATCAATCTCCTCACTGGGGCTTCTCCTCATTCTATCCTTAAGCCAATCGGGCACATCGTACTGTATATCAAAGGGCTGCTGCTCCTGTGCCTCTACCTCTCTAACCTGCTCAACTTCTTCATCATTCTGGCGAGGCTCATCGTCCTCAAGTGGCTGAGTGTCCCCTGACACTATATCATCATCATCGTTCATGGCCGTCTCTAACTCCTGCTGAAACTGAGGGTCAGTAATAGTCCCCTCATCATCCTGCTGATCAACCCTATCAGGTGCGTTGACGCTCTGGCCAACTGACTCCCTCCGTGGAGGTTGAATATTATCCTGTACTACTTGCACTTGATTCAATGCAATCCTCTGATCAGCAAATAAAGAGACCTCTTGTATACTTGGAGAGCATGTCTCCAATGGTGATGCAACTGTGACTCGTGGAGGCTCTGGCTGAGTAGGCTCCTGTCGAACTATCTCCTTTCCGGGCTCTGGACCTCATGTAATCTGTTTCTTCCTGCCAGTGGTGGGCGTCCTGTGATCTCCCATCATGTTGTAAGTCAAGGCAATTGACCTACTCTTCAATCTGCTCACACGCCGATCAACCCATGCTCTAGTAAATGTCATGACTGGGATAGAGAGAGTATCTAAATCTGCGACCTTGGGCTCTGACCAATCTGGAGGTGGAAGTGGAGTATCTCTAACTGCTGCATAATCAGGATGGACAACATCCATATCCTCATTCACCTGGGCTGGAACCGGAACAACCTCACACTCCCTGATCAAAGTAATAGGCAACCGAGAAAACATCCTTTTCCTTACTTCAATCTCATCAACTGCATCGGCCCAATAATCCTCTATGGTGGCCTTATGTTTAAACTCTTCTGACAGTACCCACTTGATGTTATGATGTGGATCGTAGTGCTGTCGGCTAGTATGATATGAGAAATGATAAAATTGAAGTTCACTTTCAGCCTCTCTAGCTGCCTGTATTGAAGGACACACCTCATTTGCATTGCCCATGACAACTTGAAATTCTATCCCTCCCTTCTTCTTTTTCTTTTGAATCTTATCAAAGGCAAGCAGTTGCCTAGATATCTCTAGCATCAATATTCTATCTATCGGGTACTTAGGCAGCCTATATGGGTACGAGGAAAAACCTTGCAGCCTAATGTAAGAAAATCTCGGAAACTGTATGAACCAGCACCCATACCTTTCAATTAGTTCTTGGGCATCCCTCGAGATTCTGTGATGTAACCGCTCCTGCAGCAGCCTCGTGATGTACATGGTGAAAGAATCGTTTACACACTTGTAGTGACTTGTGCTTGACAGGTGCAACTGTGGACACGCCTCATGGATCTTGAATTGATGAGAGCCACAACCAACAGGTTCCTTGTAAGATATCCCCCTGTACTTCGTCATACGTGCCATTATATAAATGATATAGGAACTCATGTAAAATGTCTTCGTTCTCCTCAAGCTCAGGAGCTGCTCATGCAAATTATCGCTAATCATCTCGGCCCAATTGACATAATCTTTCCCTTCCAGCACCAGGTTGATGTAGTAAAACATCCAAGGCTTGAAAATGAAGGACTATGGGCAACCTCCAACCCTGCTCAGCATCATGATAAGATCACAATATTCTTGTTTCAAATCCTCCGCAATGATCTGCTTTGGTAACTTCATTCGAGAAGGCTTGGGAGTACTCATCCAGTGGGTGTTAATTGTCTCCATGCATCATTCAAAAGCAGAAGCATACATCCGCTCCGCTCGCTCTCTGGATTTGTAAATCATATTTCTGTGCACCGGGATCTCGAAAGCTTCACCAATGGCTGCCGGAGTAAGATTAGCTAGCACTTGGCCATCTGGTGACATGATTGACCGGTGTTCCTTCTCGTAGCAATTAGCACACTCCATCATCAGCTCCGAGCATTGAATGGCTGGCGGAAAACCAGCAGCTGCATATAGTCCGCTTCGAACAATGTTGTGCGAAGTGGTCGAAGCCCGCTGACTTCCAATTCCGAACATCCTGTTCTTGAAGGTCTCCAGGTTGACGGAGCCCAGGTTAGTGTCCGTCAGCTTGCCCAACTTTGAAATAAACTTGGACTCTGGCATGAACGTCTTACTCAGCTTCTTAATCATAGCTTGTCTGGACGCACCATTGTCCTTGCCAGTCGCCCTTACCTCAGCCATCTGCAAACAATAACATTCATCAGCAATTTAATTTATAAAAATAAAATGAGACATTGCATAGGGGCTGCAGTCGACTTTTAGAAGCTGCAATAACTTTCTTATTTGCAAACCTCAGCTTCCTCTTCTTCAATAAATTCGAACTTCAACACTTAGAACAGATTTCTAAGTGGACTTTAGTGACTTCACTTTACTTCTTAATCAGCAATTTGCACTTTTATAACTTCAAAAACTCTCAGCAATTCACTTCACTTCAAGGCGTCCTCTTCAACTGTAAGCTTCAACAACAAATCAGACTCTAGCAATCAGCAAGTGCGCACTTTCTTGAGCAATGGCACCTCTCCAGCAACTCAAGGCGTCCCTCTTCAATAGCCTCAGCAACTTCAGTAAACTCCAGACTTAACCAAAATTCGAATTCCTTCAAGCAATCCTCAAACTTCAGAGCAAGTCGAATTCTTCTCAGTTGTGAAAAAGGAGTGAGAAACTTGTTCATTTTATAGCCAAAATTCTAGTTCTAGAAGAAGTTAATTTTAGCCAGTGCATTAAACTTCCACTACTCCATTTCAAAAATTTGAATTCTCCCTCTCTGGTATTTCTGACACTTGTCTTTGGACGTCGGGAATCTTGTTCTTCTAGAAACTTGACTTTGACTGGCATCTTTGAATTTATTTTTTGAAAATTTAATTTAAATCCACCTTTTTAACTCACCAGCCAGAATTCTGTCACTTGAATTTGAATTCAACTCTTTATCATCTCTGGAAAATTCATTCTCGAAGAATTCCATCAAAATCATCTAGGCAACTGACTTCAAATTCATCATTCGAAGAAAATTCATTTTGAAAACACACTTTATTCATCTTGCCTTAGAAAATTTTAAATTTTCCCCTTAAGAAAATTCACAATTTGAGCACTGATTAAATTCTTCACTGAAAAAGTGTCGGCGAAGTGCGGAAGACTTGGAAATCCATCTATCATCGTGAATGTTTAGTACCCAGAAGAAAATTTTCTCCATAACGCTTCAAATCCATGGGTACCCAATGAACGGGTTCATTTAATTTTTTGAATTTTGAACCTTAGAAAATATTATCTTGTCGAATTTAAATCCATTCTTCGCCAGTGATCATCTGTGTTGCTCCAATTTGAAGAACTTGAATTCATCCTGCATTATCATTCTGACTTCACTGCTGACAAAAATTTGCTCGAGCTTCGGAAAATTTCACCACCTTGAGTTCTAGGCGTTTTTCTAGGGGAGAAAATATTTTTTCCTTAGAAAAATTTAAATCATCATGCACCCTGAGAATTTGCCTTAGAAAATTTTAGTTCACCTGCTAGTGGAGGAAATTTTATCAACTTGACTTAGAAAAATTTTATTCACGCCTGGCACACTTGATTTGCCACTCACCATTTTGTACTTGCAAGGCAATTTTATTTAAAATTCTAATGCCTAGGCAATGTTTTATTTTTTTACTTTTCTATCACTCAATATCTTAGGCGCATTTTATATTAATCCTTGCCTTTGAAATTTCTTATCACTTAGCAAGTTACTTCACTTCATATTTCTCCTCAGACTCTTGGCGCATAACATTTGACATTTTATTTCCACCACCTTGGACTATCACTTCATCACGCCTTAGGAAATTCTCCAACACTTTTAGGCACCTAGCATTTTATTTTCACACTTTATACGCCTTAGAACTTTTCTAACACCTTATGACTCCCACCACCCTTGGCGCCTAACACTCTTGAGGAGGAAACTTAAAAATAACGCCCAATATTCATCTTCACCACCTTGAGCGCGCCTAGCATTCACCACCTTTAGCACGCCTTGGCAATATGTTTTCACCTTACTTACCTCCTTTAGTCACTTCTTACACCTCAACTTGGGTGCATTTAGGCATGTCTACTGGATGACTCTTCAACTTCACATTTTTGTCTCACTTGACTCTGTTTGGGCGCATTTAGGAGGGTGAGGAGGACGAGTTTCTTTGACTTATTGACTTGCTTCTAACTTTGGCGCATTTTCATGTAGGTGGAGGATAGAACTTTTCAAACATCTTCATGTGACCCTTCAACTTCCGTTTTTTGTCCTTACATGCATGTATTTGGGTGCATTTTGCCCCTTGAGGAGGATGAAGAATGTTGACTTTGCTTTGACCACTCACAACTTGGGCGCATTTTACCCCCTGAGGAGGATGGGCGCATTTTGAGGGGGGTGGCGGATTTTTACACTTAGAAATTTTTTTAAACCTTTTTCCTCTTCAAGGTGGGCACATTTGAGCTAGGCAGAAGGATGAATGATGTTGAATTCCTTTGACCTCCTCTAGCTTGGGCTCATTTTGGCCTGTATGGAGGACGAGCTTCAAACTTAAAAATTTTCCTGCCTCCTTACTCACCTGGGCGCATTTTGCCATGTCTACTGGACGAAGCTCCAGACTTAGAATTTTTTCATCATTTTCGCCAGTATTTCATGCCCTGCTATTTATAGTAAGCCTTCTCAATTTTGCACTTCTGAAGCTCGGAACAACATGAAATTTCGCACACTGCATCCTTATAACTTCATCAACTTGTTGACACTGCCATTTTTAGTTACCCTGCTATTTTTAGCCCATTTCCGGAGGTAGTTTACTAAAAATAGTAAGCTCTTGTTTCTAATAGCTCCACTGCTCCGATTGACTTGAAATTTGAATGAGGCGCTCCTCACCACATGGCCTGTCTGTCGATACTGACGCATGCACTCAATTTACTATTTTTAGCAAGTTTCGAAATTCACTTACTATAAATAGTAAGTGCTCCGTTTGACTTGAAATTTTACCAGCGGATAGCTTGAAGGATGCTGATCGCGGTGGTTTACACCGGTTTCAAAAATTCTGACTTTTTACGCCTATTTTTGGGCTCCGAAGCCGGAAACCCTAATTTGCTCTGCATGCAGATCAAATGAACTCTATTTCTCTTCGTTTCTGTGGCATTGCGGTCAGCTCGTGAATCTGAACTGCTGGGAAGCGGCTGCTGGGACATACCTGCTAAAAATAGCAAGTTCCTTACTGAGTGAGGATCTTCATTTGCATGTCACACCATCGCGAAGCTCTTGAAAAACCCATCAGGAATCATTCGACATGCAAAAGAAACCTCGACATGCAAACCCTAAAAATAGCCTCGGAAGACTGAGTTCTGAAAGTTGTCGCCTCGTTTTGCATGTTATATCGTTGCGAAGGTCTTGAAAAACCTAGAAGGAATATCTAGACATGCAAAGAAAAACTCTGCATCTGAAGCCTGAAATTCGTCCCGGAAGCTGGACTGCTAAAAATAGTAAGTTGTCTGTTTTCGCTCAAATTTCGCATGCGAGCGGCTTGATGTACTATGAATGCTGTGTGACTGTCGGAATCTCAAAAATGTTGTCGAACTGCCTGTAATTTCACACTTACTAAAAATAGTAAGTACCTCAGAATTTGATGAAAATTCGCTGAAAGCCTGCTGGAAGCACACTAATGACAATGTTAAGTTCAATTTTCAATTTATTCACTTTGTTCAACCTTGGATTGACCAGAAACGATGAAACCCTAATTTTCAGACTCGATCAATTTCACGTTTAAACTCACTGACGGGCGCAACCCCCGAAGGGCAGACATCAAAAAAGAGACGGAGCGAGAGAGAGAGAGAAAAAACCCAAGCCAAAAGACCAGAATGAAGCAAAAATTAGGGGGTCCCCATCTCGAATGGGGCGATGTGTGAAAAGGTCACAACAATAACCTTGACCAACGAGTAGAAAATGAGTTTTAGGTGAGTGAGGAATGAAATGTAGAAATATGTTTATATTTTGTGTTTTGTGTCTTGTTAGTGACTTAAAAGTCACTTTTAAAGAGCTAGGCTTAATTAGGTTTTGTATTTTATTTTATTTTATTTTTTAATAAAAAAATGATTTTATTTTTAAGTCCTTTTTTTTGAAAGTTCAGGGTCCTCTGAGTCGACCATTTGGTGAAAGAACATCTCCAGGTTGGGGGACATACATTGTCCAGCACAGGCCAGATTTAGATTGGTCTAGGTACAGCATGGTTTCCAAGAGGATCAAATAGCATAGTTTGATACATAGGAACTTGTAGGAGTAATGGTGTTTTGTTGGATATCAGTAACAACATATTTTTATTTTGCACTAAGGATGCAGTTTCCAATGGAGACCTAATATAATTTTAGGATTGACAGATCTGTGTGGTAGCTGTCACAAATTACAAGGTCTGTTACACCAATCTCTTTGGGTTAATGTGACAGACAAATGTTTAGTTACCTCAACTGGAATATCTGTCCCTAGTGACCAAGTTGGCAGCAACAGTTGTTTTGATTGGAAGAATAGGAATATAGCTTGTGCTGGTGGCTACAAAAGAAAAGCAGATACAAGATAATTTTTACTATTTTTAAGAGCATATTTAGAATTGTTAGAAGCAACAATCTTACTAGTCTTGGCAACTTGGCAGAGGAGGAATGTTTCTCCTTTTCAATCTCCATCTAGGATGATGGTAAAAACACATTCCTTATCGGGTTTGTGGGTTTCCTTAGAATTAGTAGTCATCACCTTAGACCTTTTTCTCTTCCTTTGATAAGTTTTTAGATGATGAGTGATTAGTCCATAGGTAAGTAATGCTTGCCTTCACAGATTTTTTCACTAACTAAAGTCTTCTCCTTATGCTGACAATTTGCTTGATTTTGGAATTTCAAAAATTGTGATGTCAAATCTGATTTCTCTTTTGAATTCGCTACAGCACATGCATAGTACCACTATGGATTGTTTACCAAGAGTATTTGAAAGATCAGTTGTTGTGATAGTGTTGGCATGTTCGCTAATCTGAGCCAGGCCCTGTGACTTTGTTGAATGCATTAAACTCTTTTGTTGCCTAGCATCCATTATAGCTGTTGGGTGGATGATTTGGTAGTTTGCAAGCCATTGTAGAAGTGGCTTGATTGTTTCATGTGCCACAGAGGATTGCAATACTGTGACTTTGTTGAATGCATTAAACTGTTTTGTTGCCTAGTGTCCATGTTAGCTTTTGGGTGGATGATTTGGTAGTTTGCAGGCCATTGTAGAAGTGGCTTGATTGTTTTATGTGCTACATACAATTGCAATAGTGATGTGATGTTCCCGGTTCAATTCTAGTGGCGTGGTAAATAGGGATGCAATATGAACATAATTTGTCTTTGTGTGCCATGGGTGGTCTTTGTCTTGGTAAGTGATTTTGATCTATGCATGCAATTGAAGAGGGAGATGTAGTGGTTGTTGGGAGGTTGTAAGATAAAGTTGTGTTGAACTAGAAGCTTGAACAAAGCCTTTTTGGAAGACCTTCATATGATTTGTTCCTCCTTGACTGTAGCACCTTTAACTTGGGCTAGGCTTGTCCCATTGTGACAATGCTAAGCATCAGTTTGAACTATTTCCTCTATTTTGAAGAATCGAAAAGTGAATGTGGGAGTTTAGTGCTACACCACATCATGATTGATTTTTCTGTAATTCCAGGCAGTAAGATTACTTCATGAGCAAGGGTATCTACCACTTTGTTTATTGATCTCCTTTGGTGGTGAATCTTGGTGTCATTGAATTTTTGAAGCCAATTTTTTGAGTTTTGTAGGATTTCTTGCATTTACAAATTGTATTGGTGGTGATTATTGTGATATTTTGTTTTGTGTTGATAGAGGACAATACTTGAATCATCTTCAATAATTAGAGTTGATATATGCAAACCCCTTATAATTTGCATTTAGTGTTCAAGAGGAAGGAGCTTGGCCATGTTATTCATTTGTCTGCCTATATACTTCATGTTTGTGATAATAACAAAACTCATGAAAAGCTCAGATTAATTGCGAATTGGTAGTAATCTCGATTTTTTCATAGCAAAGCTTTTTTTAAATAAATTGCCTCTCAAGTATTTCCTATACTATGGTGAAAAATTGCGAAAAAATGTTTAAATAATTTTTTGCTATGCTTTTGATGTGTTTGACTCCTATTCACACATGATTATTTTTATGAATTGGAGAGTGTTTTAGCAAATTTTTTGAGATTATAAAGTTTGTACAACACAAGGGTTTATAATCTAAATGACTCACTGCTATAGTGTTACTAGTTAATCCTTTTAATTAGGTACATATTTTGTCAATGAAATTCCTCTATATCTATTAAAAATAAATTATAAATTGAAAAAAGATGCCCAATTTTTTGCAGTAAAGGTCCTAACCCCTGACCCTAACTACTATATTTTTTTTTAGCAATTTAAGGTTTAGGGTTAGGGCTCTTTAACCAAAAAAATTCTTACCCTAACTATACATACTAACATTTTCTTAGCATTTTTGGTTAGGTTTATGAAATATTCCAAGCCAAATTTTTTTTCGGTTTTTCAATTGCAAGTTACAAACAATATGCACCCGTTAAGGTTAGCAGCTAAACCAAAACGATGCTGAAACAACTCTAACCAGAATGTACACCAGGATCCCGATGTGGGCAAGGCGTGAGCATTGGTCAGAGGATCTGAATTGAAATGCTTATGCAAAAACTCTAACCAAGAATGCGTTGGCGAACGACGGGCATGTGGTCAGAGGATCCCTATCATCTAATAAACTGAAAACACTCGATGTCAAGAATGTGCTTTCCAAACCGAGATGGAATGGGAGCTACCATATGACGGAGATGCTAAGAATTACAATGCTTGAAGGGAAATAAGCTAGAATGCTGAAAGACACTCGACACCCAGAATGTGCTTTCTAACCCGAAGTGGGAAAGGAGCTACCATAGGGCGGAGATGTAAGCAATTACAGAATGTAAAGTTTGAACATTACAAATTAATAAAGCAAGATTCTGAACTACTGTCAGTACTACTGCCAGCTTACAATATATTCGATAATGTCTTGCTATCAATGAAAATCAAGTGATAAATAAAGGTGCAACAATATATATGGAGTTTCCTTCATAGGATGGTAAAGCTTAGATCAAAAACTCAATTATTAGAGCCAACCTGACAATATGATTTTTGATAGTCTTGTATTCCACGTGCACGAACAACAGCCCTGAAACTCACAAATTCATTCACAACTTGCTCCAAACTTCATCAAATCTCATGAGACGAATTGCAGAATGGTCCTAGTATGATGGCGACCAAATTAGAACACTGACTCACTCGAAAGACCCTATTTATTTAATGCATGAATCCCAATGCAGATATGAATAGTATGGCCCAGCAAGAGGGCGATTTGCAATTAAAAATCACAGCCTTCAAATAAAAATCTACAACTCAATGAGATGGGTCGCCCCTTACAAACAGATAGAATGAAACAATACCCAAAAGCACTCTTTTTGTATTTTTTGATTTACGAATTAAAAGGACAAATCTGCTGTACTAAAATGCAATTTCCAGAATTTCTCTAACATGTATAAAACTGAACTAGAAAACCACAAGCTGATTACAATGCACACATCTCAATGCAAACTCACAAACTAGACTATTTCACCACTAGTTGCTATCTTTCAAGCGAGAAGCAATGCCAAGCTAGGAGGTGTACATTCCTCGAAGCGATCCAATACCATTCCGGCAGAGTAACATTACTGTAGACAAAAGATGATCAAATGAGGACCAAAGGCTTCCTTTTATAATTTTCCTGTTGACCTTCTCGAAACCCTAACCTTCCTGTTTGAGTCAAACCCTAATCCACCAATGAATGGCGTCCCTTTCTTCAAAGCTCCAACTTCGACTTTATTAATTAAATTCATCACTTAAATCAAGGCGTCCAAACTTAAGGCTTTAATTTTCAACTTTAATAAATATTAACTCAATGATGGCGCCACCCCCTAAGACCACTTTTTAAAACATCATTAAGTCAAGAGACTAGGCCAAGGGGTACATTAACATTAAAATATAATGTCATTTAAGTGAAATGAACTTATCTCTTCGAAACCGCATCCCGAAGCCCGAAACTGAATAAACCAATTGAGCCAACTGAAGAGAAAAGTCAACCGTGTCGATACCAAAAGGACCACTGCCAGAAATAGAATTTACTAAAAATAGTAAATTCCTGAAAATGCTCAGAATGCCAAGAAGAACACATCACTGCGAAGCTCTCTGAAAACCCTGAAAGAATCCGCCATTGAATCAACCAATCTCGAGCAAGAGCATCCCTCAAAACAAGAAACCCTAATTTTACCTTCCGAGTAGCCTACGGGTCTCTGGAATAGGCCAACAGTCACTGGAAAGATCATGCTCGAGAAGGGGACATTACAGTTTAGGACCTTTTTAATTAATAAAAGTTGTTAAAAAAACCTTAACTCTACACACTAAAATTATTTCAACATTTAGGGTTAGGGTTATGAGTTTTTTGTAAGCAAAAACAACTTGCCTCTAACTGTAAATATGATTCTTTTGTGTATACGGTTAGGGTTAAGGTTTTTATAAGCTCAAACCCTAACCATAAACATTGAATTTTTTTATCTTTTAGGGTTGTTAATTTAACCTAACCTTAAATGCAATTTAAAAAAAAACATTTAGGGTTAGGGTTTAATTTTTGCAATTATCTAATGCTGCACGTTCTTAACTATAAATTATTGTAAATTACTAGTATATGCAAGGAATCTTATATACTTTGTTGCAAAAGTTAGACCTTAAGCCCCTCTAAAGAAAATTGAAGAGAACATTTGGCAATATTACTCTCATGCCTTGATAAGTGATGCACTAAAGGCTTGTTTGAGGGCTATAAACATTTTTTTTTTTTTTTATTCAAGGGGTAAACGCTTTTGACCGGAGCTATGAACCCGATACAACTATTCAACAATACCACCCCAACGGGGTTTGAACCTTGGTGGCAAGAACAACAATGCCACCTATAAACCATCACACCATGCCAATACCGGCTGAGGGCTATAAACATTGGAGTAATAACTAGACTATAGATTCTTTTCCTTGTAGTTATGTTATTTTACATTTCTTGTCTTTTTCTTTTGGGGATCTTTTGTTTTGGCCTAGATCTCATTGTAGGGACATTGAGCAAGCATATGATTTAATTGGCATGTGCAATGTCCAATCTCACATCCAATAATTAATTTTTAGATTTCTTTTTTTGAAATCATCAAACTTGTTCCATTCATTGCTTCGACAAGTCGCTATAGGATCTCATGTTCTCCCTTAGTCAAGCTTCTTTGATTAGCATCTTATTGGTCTAGATAGATACTATCTATGGGCACACAATCTTTGTTAGATAAAGATAATTTCCCTTTAAATTGTAAATATTTTTTGTCTAGGAAATTGACATATAATGGCCATTTGGAGTTTACATAAGTTATAACTACCAAACACCATAAATTTTTATTTTTAACTAATGAGGCTTAGGGCTCAAATGCATGCTAGATGTATATTAAGTTGTACAAGTTTAATGCTTTCCTATTGGAGACTTGCATTGGGTGCCCATAGTTCTGGATGATATCCAACAAGTGGATATGCATTGGCCACTTGCAAGCTATCTTGGTCACTCGGAGAATCACACTAAATTACACAAATAGTGCACAATGAGTGAGCTTTTTATTGAAATGTACTCATTTATCTTCATACAAAATCACCACTAAACATAAATAAAGAAATATGGTTTGCAGGAGTATTTAGAATTGTTTTTGATGATGCATGTCATGACATGTGTGATGTGCTTTTAAGTCTTGATTTTCTTGAAATATTATGGGTTTGTTATTTCTTTCTATGCTCCCTTGATTTCCTTATATTTTTTTTGTATCATCTAATTTTGTTGTCGACAAATTTTTCTATTCAAAACCTTATATTCATATCCTTTGGGTTTGGGAATACTAAATGAGTTTGATACGTTGTAATAAAGAGATTTGGGACATTTAGATGAACATAATTTTTTTTCCTTAGATAATGTAGTAAGAGTAATCATAATTGTTAGGAAACTTTTAGGTTGAACCCTAGCACTTGTTTGCCATATTGGAAACACACCCCTATCTCTTGAGAATACACATGACATCTCCAAATGATAAGAAGTTTTAGATGTTGTTTCCTAGTGTCTCTATACATCTCTTGGAAGCTTCCTTGAAAATGGGGAAAGTATTTTATAGAAATTGTTGAAGTATGACATAATTTTTTTTCTTTTTTCTAGAGTGATAATAGTTGGTTGAAGGGAGTTAAAAAGAACTAAAGACAAACATTGATAGTCATGTATTTTTTAAATATTTTCATGAAAGCTTAAGATTTTTTCAATAGTTGAAGGTTTTCTTAGCAAATCCTAAACCAATACTAAAGTACTATCAAGAAGAGAAAACAATACAATTTAAGATGTTTATGTGAACAAAAGATTTATTCATTGATTGAAATGGGAATGAGGGGTTGTCCATGGAAATATCTTGTGCCAATACATTATAGGCTAACATTTAACTTGAATTGTAAATTTTTGAATTTTTTATATATTTATTTTTAGAAAAATATGTAAAATAATATTTTGCAATCTCTATACCATTTGAAAAATTAATGGTACCTTTGTCCTAGTCCCCAACTCCTGTACTCATGATATCTCTCGTGTTATGCCCCTAACCTTATAACATGTATTATGTTATGAGTAGTTAGCTTGTGGCTACCTTAAATCTTAAAACTTAAGCTACATAATCATTATTATAATCATATATATGTATTTAGGCTGTCTTAGGAGTTATACTTAAGTATAAGCCAACCTAGGTGGTATCCAAGGCATAAGCATGGTATATAAAGGAGGTATAAGTTAGTTATTATCACCATGTTGAGTATTGTGTTCTTAGTGAAGAATATTGGAGATATCCCCCTCAAAGTGGATTGGGAGTCTGCCCCCTCAAAGTGGCATATTATTATCAAGTATTTGCAACATATTTGCTATCAAATTCTTCTATTGTGCAAGTTGTTCCATTACATCTCATCTCCAAGTGACTAAATAAATGAAGAGACTAGCTTGAGGTGGGCACTAGTAGTTTTTCTCCAAATCATTCATTCCCCATATAGTTAATGCAACACTAAGAACAAGGTCAAGGGTACATAATAATATAAATTAGTATCTAATTAACTTTCACTTTCACTGGAAACTTTTCAAATAGATTTAAGGTGTACTTTGGAAGAAAAGAGGTTCCATGATATTGATAATAGACACACGTTAAAGAGTGGCTAGATATTTTTGCGTGATTTTGGTGTTGATCATTGATGGTGTAGTTTCACCCCTACAAAATCTTCAACGTGAATACCCTTGCATGTTTTGTTGTGTTCACCTATCAAATTGTTGCAGACTAAAGCAAAGTGTCATGATTGTACCTTGGTTACTTCTCATATTTTGAGCAATGTTTTATGTTTTTAAGGGTTGCATAGTTAGTTTGTCATTTTTGCATGCATAGGAGAAGATTAAAAAAGTTGCGATTCAAGGCCTATTTTTATCTAACAAAAAAATAAACACCTAAGTTTTGAAAGGTGGAAAAAAGATTAGGCGAGCCCTCCTAGTCGTGTATAACCATGGATGAAGTGGAAAAAGGAGTTGAAAAGCACTCTTAGTCATTAAACACACCTTCAAGTGGTCATGTCCCTT
The DNA here is from genome assembly GCA_007258455.2 of Sequoia sempervirens. NCBI lineage: Eukaryota > Viridiplantae > Streptophyta > Pinopsida > Cupressales > Cupressaceae > Sequoia > Sequoia sempervirens. The sequence continues at coordinate 693,237,374 of VDFB02281492.1, forward strand.
GAGAAGTGTGCTTGGGGGATTGGTGACAATCTTTAAGTGGTGTAAATTCATTTGAAGGTGCTTGGCTATGCATCAATATGGTTTAAGTGGTAAAGATAGTAAAAGAAGTTTCATGGGTAGTTTAAGTTGTACAAGTGATAAAAAAGCACTCTTGGAGTGAATATAATTTGTTTTACGTGTTAGTAAGTGTCTTGGAGTACTCCTAGACCACTTCTTCTAAGTTAATGGACAAGAATAGAAAAAAGTGATTCTAACATATATTTTTTCTAGTTTGAGTGGGAAAAATTGCCTTCACCACCAAGTGGGGAACACTTGCCTATAAGAGGATGCCTTTTGGATTGATAAATGTTGGTGCAAAATTTCAAAGGGCTATTGACTTTGTTTTGAAGGTTCTTGTGGGAAATGCACAATCTACATGGATGATTTGACTATGTTTGCAAAGAAGACATGCAACCATATTGATTTATGTAAAGTGTTGCAAAGATGTTGAGTGAATAGAATATCACTAAATCCAAAGAAATGTATCTTTTGGTGATTAAAGGAAAGGTATTTGGGCACATTATCTTATAAAAAGGTATCTCTATTGATCTAGATATAGTGGAAGCTTTACTCATAATCTGCCCACCAACCAACAAAAAGGAGTTAAAGTCCTACTTTGACAATAACAATTTTGTATGCAAATTCATTATGGGCTTTGTAAAAATTGTTAGATTGCTCAATGCAAAGCTCAAATATGATGCCAAAATAGAGTGGACCCCACAAGCAAAGGCTATCTTCATTGAGATTAAAAAGGTCATCATTGAAGCTCTTGTGCTAGTGAGCTCAGACTAAGTGAAACCCTTCCACATCTACTCATTTGCCTAAAACCATACATGTGTTGCTATGGTCATGCAACATTAAGACATCATCATGTGATTATGGTAGATGTGCTCCAAGCTCCAAACAATATGCTCCATTTATAATGAATCTAAACACATGTTTGGGATTGAGACTTTTTTTAATCATCATATACATTTTTATTCAAGGAAAAATATAATGGAAATTGGGAATACTAATGAGAGTGATGGAAGTTTGGTGGCCTTAAGTTTGGAGAGGGTAAAAGCTAATATTTTTTGTTAATTTATTGAGAAGAGAGAAAAGGAGAAGGGAGGTTGATTGTAAGGTATGAACAAGATCCTCCAAGTTTGCAAGGAGTTTAGGGGCTAAAATTTCAACACTAGACTACTAGGTATACACAAGGGTTATTTTAATCTTTTTTTTCTACTTGCACCCAATAAATGGAGATCCTTCAAGGGCATTCTTGTGTATAAGAGTGTTATGTTTCCATTCAAAATACAAGTTAGATGCGTCAAATAATTAGTTCTTACTTCCTCCCCCCTAAGAAACTAGCCCATATACTTCAATATAATTAAAATTTACACTTGCATTTAAGGATATCCATACATTGTCTTTATTCATCATTTATAAGAAGTGAGCATTTTGATGATAGTTACATTTCAATCAGGTATACTACAAAGAAACCCATACATAGTGAACAACATTAAGGAATATCTATTTTAGAATAAATATTTTTTCATTTAGCAATAGGCAAAATACTAAATACAATTAATGACTTACATACTCTTGAATCGTAAAGGAAAATCTATTTAGAAATAGTATTGGATGTTCTAGATTATAACATCATTAACTACTAAAATTATAATTGTGAAAATAAAAATATAGTATACCCATGTAATTGAAAATTCATAATTACATAATTTACATAAATTAAGGCATAGTATATTTTGAAATTATAAGAAATTTGCCAATGTAGTGCGTACCATAGTGGCTCTTTTATCAATTTCACCTTGAAATTGTTTTAGTTGATCATATGATTGATACTTGTGTATGAACTATGTAGTGTGTCCCCAAACATTAATTTTATTGGAGCCTTATAAAAGATTCTTTTGGAATTGGTGATCCCACAATAGTGTGTTCCACTTTTTGACCTAATTGAGATGCTTAAAATCAACATTTTTTAAGATTTTTTAATTTGTGTCAATTATAGGGAACAAATGGTCAAGAATTTAAGAATGATGTAAACTAATGAGTTGTGGGATTTTCTGTTAGCAAGTAACTAGTGCTTAAATGGCCAAATCTACGATGCCAAAGCAGAGCAAGATCTTCATCCTTAGTCACTAAGGCTTGATTATTAGCAACTATATTAAGCCTGAACATTTTCCAATCTTAGTAGCAGTGGCAACAATATTTCCATTTTTAGACTTATCTTTGATAAGACAAATCTTTGTATCCCGATGGCTATCAAACTCAATCCTAAGGTTGTGGTCAAGAAATTGATTAACAAAAAGGAGATTTTTTGTAAGTTCTCATTGCAAAGTAAATAGGCAAAGAACCCTCATCGCAAAGTAATAGGAGTAGAATTTTCTCTGATACCATATTATAATTTGTAGAGCAATCAAACTACTTCCATTGCATTGAAAACATGTATATATACAATATGACTAGAGAGAACCCGTGTATCTTCAAATAGTGATGGGTTGCACAAATTCCTAAATAAGCTATGAAACAACAACAGACTTAAACCAATCAAACAAACCATATCCTATGTTAGACTAGTAGACAATAACAAACACGAGTCACGGGTGAAATGATGGAATATGCTAACATTTTCTATGTAGATTCAAGTTATTAATTTATTTTAAAGAATTATTTATACTTTTTATTTATTTTTCAATTAATTTTTATTCTTTTCTATTATTTTTTATTGAGTCCCATTACTCTTTAATGTATTAACTTTCACTATAAATAATTTTTTTCATAATTTTTTATAAAGATCATTAGCTCCAATTACTAGTGCATGGATATTTTTCATAATTTACTAAAATATTTTGTTTATTATTTATTTTTAAATTAGTACTAAGAAGAAAAAGATACATATATTATTTCATATGATATTTCTCTTAGCATGTTTGTGAAAATTAAATGTCCTTTTTAATTAAAATAGGGACATCTATCTATAGTGTATTGCATTCTTTGGTATTTTTCTAACAATATCTGTTATTTTTCCTAGTATCTTGTGAGTTTTAGGTCAAATTTGTAGACTTAAGGATATCCTTATAATGTGAGCGTGAATAATGTTTAATTAATTGAGTTATAGATTATGGTTGCATAATAATATATTTGATGGGATAATGTGAAGCATAATAAAGATGATCAATACTATAAAATAAAACGTTTATACAATATTAGATTTATATAAGGACATATTTTAATCTTAGATTAATATGGGAAAAGTTTGGATATAACATTTTTATGAGTTGATTGTGAGATAAACTTGTATTAATTGTATATGTCACTCTTAGAGCTATGATGAAGTCAATACAATGAAATTAAGGTTATCATTTAAAGAGAAACAATAATAGTATTTTTATATCACAATGTGACAATTGTAAATTATTAATCAATAATTATAAGGTGTTGGAATGCCTAGGGAACTTGAATAAAGACAAAGGATTACTCAAGTTCACCACAAAATAAAATCATGAACTAATCTTAAGAAATAATGATGGATAATTATTTATGTGGTGTCCTCCCTATATTAGGACTTGTTTGTAAGCCAAGATTTTGGTAAGAATCTATGAACACTATCAATATGTTCTTAAGTACTCGTGCATGAGTATGCATTAATGAATTCATACTTAATTAATAAATTGGAATCCTATAACTTGGAGGAATTGAAATAGGAAGTATGCCCATCTAGATAGTTTATGTATTGGCTGATGAGCTTAGGGTGTTGAAATTTGAAGAATATTTTGGTTAAGTTGCAATTGTTAAACTATCTAGGTGGTTGATATAGTAGTCACTAGTCTTGGGTGAATTAAAACAAGACGTTGATTTTATTTATTTGACTATGAGAGGTCTATACATGCCAAAAATGAGTCCAATAAAGGTGATAAATAACATGTAAACATGCATAGGGTTGTGATAAGGGCACTAAAAGGGCATAGGTAGAGGGTTGCAACACCCTCTAAAATGTAGTTGTCCTCCTTCTAAGGTGTGTTGTAGTTAGGTATTTGACTCTCATGACCCAATAGATCATGTAAAATAATGATAAGCCTTCTATAAGAGGCATTACCTTGAAATTCTAGGAGAAAATTCTAAGAGATATTATGATAATTGTTGAATGTACAAGACAACTGAGGGGGGGCGGTGAATCAATTGTACCTTAAACCTTGAAAACCCTCATACACATTTAGATCCACATTAGTTTAATTAACCCTTAATTTGTTATGATGATTTAGCATGTAAGGCAAATAAAAGAAATTGAAATAAATTAACACCGTGCACAAGAGAACACTAGATTTACATGGAAAACCCAAGATTTGAAAAACCATAGTGAGGATTAGCTCACAATATAGAGTAATATCAACATCGAATACAATTGGGCTCACTGTCGAAGGGCTCACTACCCAAAGAAAGAAAGACTCATTGCCAAAATTGAAAAGAAAATAGAGAATGTTACACAAAGAAATCCATCTCAATGCAACAGAGAAATCCACCACAATATCACCAACACCTTGACAGGTTGAATAAAGAATTGTAGAAACCTTTTGGTCACTGCATCCGACAGTCTAACACATGAAAGCTCACAATGCACTTCTCAAATTCACACTCTAACACTCTGCAATTCACATCATTCACATCTTTCTTAACTATCTCATCATCCCTCAACAACCCAACTCTTATTTATACCATCTTCAACCTTGAAAACATTCTCCAAGGTTGACTATGCACATCAACCATGCAAATTCAAATTAGGTCGACACCAAAACACTTCCATGGCGGATAGAAGTGAAAGCATACCACATCATTCCTCATTTGGGACCCAAATCTACAACACCACTCTATAACATGCTTCTATAAACAATAAATATCCACTGCAATTAGTGTAAACACCTAGGTTTGTCGTTACTTGTGTAAACACCATTAAACGTTTAAGTGCACGCTTCCTTTTTTCAAACAACACCTTGGAGATAACAAATGTCACCTGAACATAACTTGGAATATTCCACAAACACCCTAAAATCCAACAAACTCCTTTGAAACAACTTTCACCTAAAGAATGTACATGCCTAGTACACTTAGATAATTCTGCCATACACTATTACTTAAGAAACCGACTTCCGAAGCATCAAACCTCAAACCACCTTGACAAAACAAAGATACCAACAAAAGAAACACACATTTAGATCCGCAAGACCTGGAACTAGTCTATGGAGAAACACAGAGCATAGACATTTCTCCTAGACACCTTTGCAATGCACTGTTCACACATTGGTTAACACAACTCCTTCTGTGCAACGATCCAACACACTAAATTTTGAATACAACACCTCTTAACACCTCAAATCAACAGATCTGAAATTCGTAGGAAAATCTTCAACCGAGAAGAAATGTGAAGCTACACAAGAACACTACTTTGCAACCCAAAACAACTTTGCAATGCATTGTTTCCTCTTTTTATCAAATTTTCTCAAAAGTACTTGAAAACCAAGCATCAAAGACACATTCTCATCACCTTCATCACTTCCTCATCACCACCAAGCAACTCAACCATATATCCATAGACATAAGCTTATCAAAGAAACACTAGAGTTTGACACTAGTAGCTCACCAATGACAATATAATGCAACTAATCAAAGCATAGATAACACCAACATACTCTTGCAACAATCTCCCTCAATGGTGATCTTCCTTCTCATACAATTAACGCCAATGACAACACAAACTTGTTGACATCAATGGCAACACCAATTTGCTCATACTTGCAACAATCTCCCCCATTGTCATTGATGGCAAGACATGATGTGAAAAACCATCAAAGACACAACAACTCTGCTCCCTACCTATTTCCTTTTCTCTTTTCTCTCCCTTGGACAACATACTCCCTACAGTCTCTCCGGCTTTGATATTTCTCTTTTCACATGTCTCATTCTCCCTCTTAACTTACTTCTTTTTCACATGACTTCCTCTCCAGCTTTGGCATCAATGGAAAAGGAAAAAAGATTTGTATCATTGATGTTTCCCCTTTGACATCAATCAACCTTCTTACTACTATTCTGTAACTTTCTTTCCTTTATTTCTCAACATACTCCCCCTTCGGAGCACACACCATACTACACCAATCAACAACCATTGCACAACGAAAACACTTACTCCGCCTTATTGCAACAACCAACAATGTCACTACCTACTCCCCCTGGGAGGTAGCCAACAACATTAGTCCATAGAAAAGAATGGATCTTGAAATCCACTAGACTGATGCATCTCCTTATGCATCTAGTTCAAGGAGGGGCAATGACCCCCAACTTCTCCCAGAGATACTCAAATGTATCCTTAGGAAGAGCCTTAGTGAATATATTAGCAACCTGATCCTTTGTAGATACATATTCAACCTTAACTTCATTGTCTACAACCTTCTCTTAGAAATTGATACTAGATTGAGATATGCTTTATTCTTGAATGCATTATTAGGTTCTTTGAAATATTGGTAGCACTTGTATTGTCACACAAGATAGAAATTGGTTTATCATACACTACTATGGTATCCTTCAATGTTTATCTCATCCACAATACATGTGTGCAACAAGATGTTGTTGCAATGTATTCTGCCTCTATGATAGATAGAGAAATTGAATCTTGTTTCCTGCTTAGCCATGACACCAATTTGCATCCTAGAAAGAATGCACCACCACTTGTACTTTTCCTGTCTTCTAAACAACCAACACAATCTGCATCTGTATAAACACTCAGAGTAAAATTAGTATCCTTTGGATACCACAAGCCATGATCTGGAGTGTCCTTCAAGTATTTGAATATCCTTTTCACTGTTGCAACACGTGATTCTCTAGGATCTTCTTGAAATCTAGACACAAAACATACTACATGCATGATATTCGGTCTAGTAGCAGTTAGACATAGTAGTCCACCAATCATTGATCTATACTTGCTTTGATCAATCTTAGGATATTCATTAACCTTGACACTTGCACTCTCAACAATCTTTCTGAATCTCTTGTAGCATTGGTAAGCTTTGTTTCTAGTAGAATATCCAAGGAAGATACCTTCATCAGACCTTGCATCAAACTTTCCTAAGTTGTCTTCATCTCTTTTGATAAGCATTTGCTTCCAAACACTTTGAAGTACTTGACAATAGGAATCCTTCCATACCATAACTCATAGTGAGTCTTTGTATTGTTTTCTCTTGCTTGAACTCTGTTAAGTATATAAACATCAACATAAATTGCTTCTCTCCAACAAAATTCTAATAGATTTTCCTCTTTCATCATTGTTCTTGCAACTTCTTGAATAGTCCTATTCTTTCTTTCAACCACTCCATTTTGTTGAGGAGTCCTAGGGGCAGCCAGGTGCCTCTTTATGCCATGATTCTCACAAAAGATGTTAAACTCATTGGAGGTGAACTCTCGACCTCTGTAAGCTTTGAAACATTTGATTTTCATATCCATTTCATTCTCAACCATAACTTTGAATGTTTTAAACCTGTCTAGAGCTTCTGATTTTTGTTTGAGAAAAGTAACCCATGTTATTCTAGAGTAATCATCAATTAATAGCATGAAATACCTGTCACCTTGAAGACTTCTAACTCTTTTAGGACCACAAAGATCTATATTCACTAATTCCAACAGTCCAGTAGTAGATTGTTCTTTGACTTTGAAACTTTTTCTTGCTTGTTTTCCATTTGACATTCTTTATAGGCAACATTGATAGGTTTTATAATCCTTGACAGATCTCTTATAGCTTGAACTGAACTTATCCTCACTAGTTTATCAAAGTTGATGTGACACATTCTTATATGCCATAACCAACTTTCATTAATCTGAGTCATAAATCAATGACCATCAACACCCTTAAACTGATAAACATTTCCACCTATGCTTCTTCCAACATCAACCATAGTTCCAAATCCTTTTATCATCTCACATCCATCATCATGAAACATAAGATTGTATCCTTTGCTAAACATTTGTCCAATACTCAATAGGTTATGCCTTAAACCCTTAACACAGTAAACATCATCAATATTATGCTTGCCATCCAAACTGATAGAACTTTTTCCACATATCTTAGTAGATGTATCATTACCAAATCTAACACATCCTCCATCATACTTTTCAAGTTTAAAAAACTTACTCTTGTCATCAGTCATATGATTAGAGCATCCATTGTCAATGATCTAGTAGTTCTTCTCCTATCTAGCATAAAAAAGCAGATACCAAAGTACCTTTAGTCTTATCCTTTGTCTTCAGAGGGATTTCCTTCACACATCTCTCAGAGTTAACATAAATAGATTCATCTTTTAAAGCCATGAACAAGCATTCATCATCATGTCCATAATTAGATTCATCATAAAAATACTTGCATCCTCTCTAATAATAACTTTTCTTAATCATCTAACCTCTGTTCTCCTTGTTTTTGTTATTCGAAGCTCTATTTGGACATCTTGAAGCGTATTGACCTATCGTTCCACAATTGAAACATTTGAAAGGCAACTTACCATTGTACTTACCAATACCCTTCTTCATTCTCCTTACAAATTTAGCTTCTATATCATCAAAATCATCCTGATTTGATTCCTTGATCTCCTTTGATTTCCCAACCTTAAATGTAGTCTCAAATTTTGTACTACTATTTGTTCCAAATTCTCTCATCTCAAAAGCAGTTAAAGAGCCTTGTTGGTACTAGTGTTGTATATTTTAGTGAAGGTTTATATTACCATGCACATTTTGGTGAGACATGTAATGTTGATGAGGTGTGATGTACTTCTGACCAGGAGGTGGGTAGGTGTTAGTGATGGGTTAGGGAGCTTTAGGAACATTTTGTGGTTTTTGAGTTTTTTGATGGAATATTTTGTTGCACGTAAAATTAGTCCCGCTTGGATTTCCTACTTCATTGTGAGATGCCTTTGAAAATTTAGGACCACTTGTGTTTTGGTGTGACCCCTGTGAATTAGTTGTGTTTGCATACCCACCCTGCTTATGGGGAGGCACATACTTTGGACTACTTGTTGTAAGCTAAGCATCTACCTGGAGCAATTGTTGAGTCAATTTTTCTTTAAGTTTTAACAACTACTTCCTCTTAAGTTCCTCTGTCTTTTCTTCTACTTCCTGTTCTAACTCGTGAGTGGTTAATTTCGTTGCTGTGATAAAATCAGTGTGGCCTTCTGTGAAACACACCATTTGTGGTATGCCATCACTTGGATTTTTTGCATATTGTTGGGCCATCCTTTCTTCATAATCCCTTTGTGCTTCCACTTGTCTAGCTTCTTCATCTATATGAGCATGCAATTCACTCATCTTTCGGGGATCAACTTTTAAATGGCGAACAATATTACTCGAGTTGTTTTGTTCAGGTTGGGTATGGTAGTCCCTTGATGGAAATACTTCATTATTGTGAAATTCTAATCCATGTAAAGGACTAAACCTATTGTGTACTGTGAAAGGATGCTCTGATGTATTTTCTTGATCACTATGGGTATTGTTTTGTGTGACCTCTAGTGGGTTTGATGTTGCTCCACTCTTGTTAGCAGTGGCCTTTGAAAATAAGGGGATTGCTTATTGTTCCATTTCTTACCATCTTTCTTTGGTATTCCCTTATGTAGGGACCTTCTACCCTCCATGTTATCGGAGAATGTGATACTTTGGTGCCTAGAATTCACCCTTTCTGAGGTATATTTCAAACTTTCACTCGTGCAATGATTTAAAAGATTTCGTAGAGTCACCACCCACTTTTCCAAAAGTGAGAAAATGATATTAATTTAGTGTTGAGTCTGAATGAGACTATTTTTTGTTCATCCCCTAGCAAAATCGCCTACTTAGTTATATGATACCAGTGTAATTACACAAATGCAAAATTTTGTGACTCTATAATGAAATGGTCTAGATCTAGGGTTTACGAGATTTTTCCTTAGTAGTGTTGCCAATCTGTTGTTTCCCAAAATTGCAGATTGCAAACCATAAGAGTATGCCAAGATCTATGGTCGGGTTTACAATGTTTTGGCCAACGAACAGAGTTAACTGATATGATTTAGAACTCGTTGCACTTTAGATTTTGCTAGACCTAGGTGGGTGTACCCTTGTGAATGTTATTTGATACTAAATAGATTGATTGTGTTTATGAGAATATTGTCTATCTACTTCAATATGGCATAGGGGTTTGAAATAGGTAACTTGAACTACTGCTACTCCTAGTTTTATAGCTGAAAGTTGCTTATGTATGTATGAGATATGATGAAATTTTTATTAAACTAAAGTTGATCAGTGCCTTATCCTATTGGGAAATGGAGTCGAGATGTGTATGATATGTGGATCCTCCTTCTTGGCTTAACTCTCATTGTTTGGCACTTTAAGAAGTTTATACCTTGTATAAACATGCAAGGTTGTCAGTCATCAGGCTCTTCTTACAAATCTCAGTGATATCTCCTCAAGTTACTATGATATTTGAAAGGATTTTAATTCTTGCTTGAAGGAAACCACTTAAGATGATTAATTTAAAAGGGTTTTAATTTTGGGCAGAAACCAATTAAAAAGAATCTCTTAAAAGGAATTTTAATTCTCTTCTTGCAGAAACCAATCAAGAAAAATGACACAGAGACAACAAATGAATCTTGAAAAATTAAGTATATGCTTGATATATTCAATTTGAATAACAAGAAAAGACCACTTTGGAGACAACAAGATGCCATGTATGAATCAATATCAACAAATAATTGAACACCAAAATTTTGGCCATCAAATTAAACTTTCCTCTCCATTAGATTGCTTCAAAAGATAATACAATTCATATAAGAAGTCTTCTATGTGTTCTATTATGTAAATATGTCTTAGATGATTATTATGATGATTCTCAAAATTCGGTCTTGGTTTTGCTTTATATACGAGAAGCAATAAGCTTCAAACCATTACATCTAAAGTGGTGTCTCTTCATTTATATTTTGCTAATCATAAAGTAAAACCCTAACAAATGCAATTAACAAGGATAAATAATGAATTCCAAAGCAATCGTAATACACCACAGTCCGTTAATCTCCGTAAGGTATCTGTGATCACTTAAGATCTGGTCAAGGTCCTTTCTCCATAATAGTGTATCTAATGCTGAGTGACTTCGATGAAACTTTCGATCGCTATGTTGCTCGAGCAATGAACATGTTGACCTTGGAAAGGTGCTCGATATAGTCTTGGCCAGTATATGTATCTACTTTGGTGATTATGTCTTTCATAACAATCTCTAAAGTGAAGATTTTCTCCAACTGTGAATGTGTGTTTTCCACTACCATTGATTCGTCGTTTACTTTGTCGAGAGCGACTTGTAACAATTGGGTTGATTCATTCTTCCATATGATCCGCTCTTTTAGATCTCCTTCTTCGTCAAAGAAAAAAAGCCATAACCAGGGTTGGTCGAAATCACTAAGCTCTTATGTCAGTACAATACAAAATTTATCATGAATATCAATCAATTCATCATAGATTTTGAACACCTGATCATCAATATTTCCCTTGGCTTTTAATTCTTCTTTTCCATCATTTTGAGATGTAATCTTTTATGTTCTTTGAAAGCAACATGTGTTCTATTGTGAATTGTCCATACCTTGTCAACATTCTCGAGTAATTTTTCAAACGTTTTCTTTACCAATTCCGAGACAATTTTCTTTACCAATTTTGAGGCGGTATTGAACTTGATGGAACTCATTTCTATTTCCAATTTATCACCTTTCTTTCAGAATTTCTCAGCCCCATGCCTCCAATAATTACTTTCAACCATGGCTTCTAATACCCTCTTATCATTGTCTATCAATGGGGTGTAGGTACTTGAGGAAGATGGCAATTTATCTTTATAGCTGGCTATTTGCTGTCTCAGGCTCTCATTTTTAGTCATATATTTTATTATGTTTCACTATCCTTTGAATTTGGGCTTTGGTGAAACTAACAACATTGACATTCAAATATGCAGTTTCCAAAGGATCACTGTTTCCAACCTGTTGCACAAAGAGGTGGCCAAACACCTTGTCAGGATCATCAATGACCACAGGTTTTTTGTTTGGTGGGTGTAAGGCACACATTAACAAAGTTGCATTGTCTAGATTATAATATGATCCATTGCATACTCTATCTAGTCCTTCTGTGCTCAATTGCAGGGTTTTATTCCAACTTCTCTGGAAGTTGTCAAATACAATAGCAAAGCTCATATCCCACCCAGGGAGTAGCATGAGCCTTGGCTCTTCTAGTAATGTCCTTCCCTTTTTTGGGGTGATGTCTTCCATTTCTTTATCAACCTCTTCCTGTAGCTCTTTTAAAGCTTCTACTTCCTTTTCATGTGTGATATCCTTAATCCTTTCCCTAATTAGTTTACCCTTCTACTCATAAACAAATGCCCTAAACTCAGGGGTTCTAAGAAAAGCATCTTCAGAAACAAACTTCTGGCTGGTAGAATGTCTTACATCATTTGAAAGATCATTTGAGGACTCTATTACAACAATGTTTCTTTCCAGTGGAGGCTCATATCTTTCAATTATAGGTTTGATCATCTAATCACCTTCGTCATCACTCCCTGCTTCCTCTTCTTCTTCTTCTTCT
>VDFB02281492.1:693250124-693492370 GCA_007258455.2 Sequoia sempervirens
GTGCAATCATAGAGAAAGTGGATATCAATATCGCATCGTAAAAATACATGCATCTAAGCATACAATAAAATCACTAAAATGAAATAACGTCTATATCAAATGAAATCCATGCCTAGGTCCCCAACACGCTAATGTGGGTTCAAAGGTGTAGCACTACTAGTGGATGTGATGATGGGCCATATAGCATTAGCGAAAGGGGATATGACTATTAGAGCACCTGGTGTTGTGACAAAGATCGTCAGTGTGTGTATCGATGAAGACACTCGCCATTGTTGCCTCAATCTCTCCTCTACTCAACCTATCTCTATTGTTCCCTCCTCTCTGTTGCTCTTCACCGCCTCACCATCAAACCCTTGTGCACTAGCCTTACCCTTAGGGGAATCTACTGATAAAATTAGGTCCAGACATGTTATTTCCCAACAATTGGAAAAGCCAACTAATATTCTAATGTCATAGATCGCATGGGCCTCTAGTAGATCATCATCCTCACCATCATCGTTGTTGAGTGTGACATTGATAATGGTGGGATGAGGACGATCTCTCATTCAATTCCACTCCAATGCAACTATCTTTACATCGGTGTTATAAGTGGGATGACGTGCACCTAGCCAAACTCGTGAGCCACTCAATGCTAGTAGTACAAGACACTAATATGATCGTTCCTCCCATCTAGAACATTATACTGCTATATATGTTGCAATTGCCTCTTGTCTAAGGGCTAGTCCTCATAACCCTCAATGGGCACCATTAGATAGCTCTTCTCCCTACCCTATCAAAAATATGTCTGCAAAAAAGAATCTCCAAACCTCCAATCATGCCCTAGTGAGTATGTGTGTGTGTGAGAATTTTCCTGATTGGAACTGTGTAGGTGAAATTCCTGAATGCCCATACTTGTAGGAGCATGCAAGCTATGATGCTATGGTACTCAAAATGGAAATAATTCTTGAGGTCATGGTAGAGATGCATGAGCATACTCTGCTCCTCCATAGCTCTAATGTAATGGACGAGGCCCTCGTGAAGGTGACAGCCTTGCCCATCAATGGCTACTCGTAGTGTCACCATCATAATCATCATGCAATGTATCAACAACATTGTGACATACCCTTGCTCCAACCACCGCATGTAGATGTGTCTGGTGGTGTCTCCAGAAATGCATGACCGATGAAGTACCATTGGTGCATCACGTGTCATGTGTTCCTCCTCATAGGCCACCCTCTCTCCTCAGATGGGTAGACAAATAATGTACTATATTTCTACAAGGTTCATCATCATCTCCTCTATCAAGAGATGCAATGATGAGGTATCAACATCCCACCTCTCCATGAGTGTCATCAACACAAGCGCATGAAATCAGATCTATGGCATAGTGTATACTCCCTAGAACTCAACCACTATAGAAGTGAGTACTCATCAACTCGGATCTACTCGCTATGACTCTTTAGCAACTAAAAGATAGCTCCGCCACCATGCTCATAGATCTTGGGAAGGTCCTGTAAAAACATAAAAACAATGTCAAACAAATCCACTCTATACTCTTTATTCTACTTTATTAGTCGCTCTCTGAGATTAAAGTGCACCATACAAACGTCTATGTGACATGTTGTTGTCCATGACCTAATTGGATGACGAAAACATGCAGGATAGATGCCAACATGACCATCAAAATCTGACACACTTGTTGGATGCTCGCACGATTGCCAAACTTCGACGTGCCTGTTGGACACCTATGTTGCTTGTGAACATTCTAGGGCTAAAAACACCAAAAAATTAAAAAAACATATGAGAAATTTTCCTCGTAACTCATCAAGTTGCTCACCCCTCTCCACAATGGACCACAGTTTCTCAATTATAGGTGGTCGTAGCTCCCTTCTGCAAGGAATTTTGCTAAAATCTCTATAGAAAACTCAACACAATCCTTGTAGTAAATAGTGAAAATGACCTTCATTGGGCCCATAACGAGTGTATATAGGCATTTTTTTGCTTTTTTTTGTGGTGAATTTTCCCTGGACTTCCCTTCCTTCCTATGTTCACCCTCCTAACTAGGGGTAAAAATGGAAGGGATATATATTCACTTATTATTAATTTTTTTTTTAGCTCACCAAAAATTCTCTTAGGCATTTTCTTGTTGTGGTAGTTTCTTTTGTTTATGAATTTTACAAAATCAGATCGTACATCATATGTTGTAGGTTTTTGCTGAACTCGAACATTGAGGGAATTGTCAGCATCCACCTTCTTGACCTCTACGGCTTATACAATATCCTTTTTGTAAAAATAGTTAAAATTTCTAAATTAATATTTATGTCTTTCTAGCTACTTTAGTTTAGTTGATTTTTCTTAAAAATCAACTCACTAAAGTGGGGGCAAAATGTAGTGTCACAAAATTTCACCTTGTGGCAATTTCACACTTACGCATTTAGGCACACCTTATTTATGGAAAAAACCTATAAGTTGTAATTTCACGATTCTGACTTCATAGTTGACAACAATCAAGCGCTAGTAGCCCAAGTGTCTAATACTCTTGAAGTTTTGGTTGGACACTATCTAGCAATACATAGATGTCTCCGCAATGCACTATGTTCGCGTACTTTTTGAAATTCAAATGCAAATATTTTATATTCTTTTCCCATGACACATGTCATAGCAACAAGGATGTGTGTAATGGCTCCTCCCTTCCATGCAACTTAACAAAACTCTTGTTTAACTCTCATTTGAAGGGGTGACTAAAAAATGAAAGGCTCTCTCTTGCTCTCTCATTCTCACAGCGAAACTTTGTAGAAATTATCTCATGCAATAGTCAAGACTCCTCTTGCTCACACGTTTATCACATATATCAGTCCAAGAGGGGAGCCACAAGCTATTCGTAACGCTCTCTTGTCATTTTCTCTTGCACAATCTTGTCTACATGATCTCATTTTTATTTATCAGATTATATTCATGAAAGGGATTCTCCTCCTTTGCTAGGTTTGTTCGTATCACTCATCTTTGATTTATGTATTTTTTCTATCTTGGTTTTACTTGGTTATTTGTGGAGGTGGAAACACCGAAACAAAGGTTTGACTGAGGCAAACCCCTAAATAGCCCCCAACATTTCTATATTCTATTTGTGTGCAAATGAACAGATTTGGTGAGCTAGGTATTTTGAATTCTATACTTTTACTATCTATTTCATAAGAGATGACAACATAGTGTGCAGATGTCCATGTGACATGCTTACATTTGTGGTCAAGAGCTAATCCTCTTGAAGGTATATCTCTTTATCATTCCGTAATGTTTACTAACTCCAAATCCCCTCTACACAAACCATCTCTTTATAATATGTGGAATTTGTACTTTCTATTTCTATATATCCAAGATTTTAATTTTGTCATTTACTCCTACAATTAAGTGATTCTGATATTCTCATCATCTAAAACCTAGTGTCAATTTGCTTAAGTTGTGTAAACATTCTTCATTATTTATCTTATCAATTGAGTAGTATCTTTTGAGGTAATTGAGGGCTATTTTCTCCTTAATACCCCGCCATCTTAAGGGTAGCAAATCCCCTCTACACAAACCATCTCTTTATCATTCCTTAATGTTTACTAAGTACAATAGGTCAAGCAATTCAAAATCAATATTAGAATTGGTTACCATATAACCTTCACAAAGTATAGGATGGGAATCCTAAGGCTTTCCAAAAAGACAGAGTTCTACCCATAAACTAAATGATAAGGATACATTCATAATCAAGAATGAAGATTTAATTATTTTTCAATTAAATTATTTGGAATATTTTAACACATTATTCCAATCTTCGGGGTTTTATATAATATTTTCTTAATGTCTCCTAGAAGGTTTTTATTAGTTGAATCAACTATTCCACTAGATGAAGAATAATAATTGGAATAAATTTTTAGAATTACTCTATTTTCATAATCTCATTTAGTAAATTTAAAGGAACTGAAACTAGGGTGATTATCACTTAGAAAACTATAAGACATTCCAAATTTGGCTACCAAATACTCATCTAGAAATTTGATCACCATATTTTTGGTACAATTTATTAGTGATTGCACTTTGCTCATACCTGGTGTAATATTTATCACCATTAGAACAAACTTGTGGTTGAATGAAGAATTCAGATTGATTAATTTAATAAAATATAATCTCAACTATGCAAAGTGGGATCTTCAATCACTAGTTGCAATGACATATAAATAGTCCTTTCTTTATGGGTAGATATTTGGAAAACATGGCAAGTTATTGCATGTAGATATGTATTTGAATACATATGACTAATAGTATTTAGCTACTAGATATAATGAGTTTTGGAATGCCTATATCCACATCCTATTCCATAACTAACATTAAGATCCCTAAAGACTTATTTATTTTCTTCTTTGTCAAGGAACCTAAGGTAAATACCTTAATGATATCTTCTATAGAGTTCTTGACTTTATCATTAAATTGACACTTTTGAGGCATAGGGATTAATGAGGGTTATACCTAATATAGATATTTAACACATTCAAACAAATTAATTCATTGATTCAAAATGATCTCTTATTAGAAACAACTAAACTAAGAAAATAGAGGATTGAATTCTCAACAAATTTCAACATTTTACATCTCCAAATCCTCTCACTTATGGAGTATTCTACCTCTTATGGAGATTTGAATGATATCTTATTACAAAAAAGAAAACTAAAAAAATGGAGGATTGAATTCTCAACAAATTGCAACACATCACATCTTACAATCCTCTCATTTATGGAGTATTCAAATCTAATATTATTTCCATCCTTCCTTTCTCGCCACCTATCACTCCCACAATCTTTCCCCCCTCATTGGAATTGTGAAAAATAAGCCATAAATGAACTTGGGTGCCTCACATGCTTTGGAAAGTAACCCCCAACTACAGAAATAACACAACTTCTATAAATTAATAAATTTTGATCTAAGCACCTGATTGAGCCTTATTCCATTATTTAAAAGCTCAAAAATCAATTTGAAAGATTTTTTGAGATTTTTGAAAACTTGAATATTTAGTGAAAGATAGGAAAATCTTAAGTGTGCTCACCAATACGAAATGATTGAAAGGTGTGTGACCTAAAGGTTTAAATACACTTACACTTCCCTAATTTCATTAGAAAGAGAGAATATCACAAAGGGATAGGATTGAATTTCAACATTGAGGGGAGTCAACCCTCTTTTGGACATTGGATCTCTGCTTTCTTATGATAGAAATGACATATTTTTAATATTCTAGAATTATTTAAAATGCATAAACTAAATGAATGATATGGCCTAACACTTGAAATGCAAAGTTCTATCATGACAAAAATAGAAATGACAATTTGTAGGAAAATCTAAGAAGGGTTTGATAGTGCGCATGTGTGATAAAAAGTGGGTTTTGAGCTCTAATTAGGGACTCATTTGCCCAAGGGTGAATGGTTCTTAGTGCAGGGGTCCAAAATCAGTTTTTGCAACCCTCTGATCCTAGATCTAAGCTTTTGATTTCTCCAAGTTTGATTGTAAGAAAGTCAGCAATAAAATCTGGGAGTTTCTGTAACTTGACAACAAGGATGACAAATTATGCAATGTTTCAAAATTGCTCCTTTGATCAACTTTCAATCCTTCCTCACCTATAAGTTTGTACATATAAAGAGAGAAGAAGAAAAAATGTTTTTGGGTGAATGGGGGTTTTCCTTGGTCAAACCCCGGTTTGGTAATTAAACCTTGGTAGAAAGATAATGACAAAGGGAAGGAAATGATGAATGAACACTTGCTTGTTACAATTCACCAAACCTTCAATGGTTTCCCCTAGAGGATTGAAGACAAACACATCACTTCTAAGGATTTGGATCTTGAATGAATTGGCTTGATTGATTAATGCTTGAATTCTTGTTTGAATCCTTGAAACCTACATCGCAATGATAGCTCCAAAACATGACATGAACAAACATAAACTTTGACACGATGATATGATGTTGATTACAGTTGTAAATGACTGATAAATCTGCTCTTCAATGCTCTTGACAATAATATTTTCTCTTGTGAAAGTTTCCTTAATGCTAGATGTTTTGAATTGATTAAAGGACTATGTATTTATAGGTGTTTATCTAATTTCCCAAAAATTAGACTCCAAAATCTGACATTTGAAACTTGAATTTGAATCATTAAAATGCCACCAAAAAAAATATTTAATAATAGGCCTTGGCACTTAAAGGGGACCCATTCACCCTTCGGTGAATGGGTCCTGGCCTAAAAATCTAGGACACACATTCTCCAATATGATTAAAATATTAATTACATTAATTAAATGTTGGTTTCCCTTTCAGAAAATGGGAATAATAAGGATTTGGAATACATAATTTGGCAAATTGGAAGCTTAATCAAGTCCAATAAATTAAGGGGATGCAAACATAGTGTGAAATTGTGGAGGTATATAATTTCCTATACTACATTTAGTCCCCACTGTAGTGAGAGTCTGAACTTACACTCAGAATCACACTAAATTAGACAAATATGTGTCAAGAGGGGTCTAAGTTCACAAATATTAGAGAGATAGGATGACAAAGGATCAAGGGGGTTGTGCAAGCCCCAAGGATCTAAGATCCCATGGCAACCAACATAAGCACAAAGGGACACACACATATGTATGATATGTAGCAAGATAAGATGCACAAATATACCTGTGGAAAAACATGAAGCATACAAGATGGAAACACATGAACATAACATATAAATGATGATGAAATGAAAACAAGCACAATGTAAACACAAAGAGGACACATAAAAATGCACAAGAAGACAAAAGGTTAGTACTAAAGGGATTTGATTTAGTAAGGTAAAGAGACCTCAATCATAAATTCTCTCAAATAACAAACTTCATCCATCAAATGTGCTATAAAAATAAAATGATGCTCGCGCAAGGATGTAAAACCACTCATGAAACGCATGGCTCCATTGGCAAGAATGTTGTATTATGTTAGGTGGCCATGAAATACATTACTCACATTGGCCAATGAAGTCTAATATTCACTAGGTGAGACCCTAAGACAAAGATGAGAAACACACACTAGGTCTATAAGGTTTGTACTCAAAAAGGTGGCAGATGAGAAAGTCATGCCAGATCTACAAGCTCTCATACGTCAACCATAACAAAAGCTATACTCACTAATAGCTTTGATAAGGTTCCACAAAATGAACATGTTTCACAAGGCTAGCAAGATGCATTATGCTAGCCACTAATGGAATAAAATATGGAAAGGTTTAAATGCAATAAACTTAAAAAGACAATCAAAGGGGTTTCCGCTTAATACATTATCACACTTAACATTACCACCAAGAGAGGGCTGGTCAAGTAACAAAAGATTCACATCTTAGGGAATATTCATCATAGCATTACCACCAAGAGGAATGTCATATACTGAGAAGGGTCACACTCTTGTAGAATATCAAGCATAATATCACCACAAAGAAGACACTTCACATACATCAAGAAAGCCACACTTTGAATAAAAGGGTCACACTTCCTAGGATATGTATTCTATCATCACTAAGAAGGGAACATGCAAACAATGAGTAGGGGACTATATGCCCCCCCTTAAAATGTCAACATACTTGCTATATTGGTATTTTAAAGAGAAAAGAGGGGAAGAGGAGATCCTTGAAAAAAATGCACGTCTGCCCAAAACTAGTTATCCTTGCCTCCCACGCTTAGAGACAAGGACAACCACACAATGGACTATCATGTTGTTGACAAGAAAAATATGGTTGCACCTAAGATTGTACCACCATGAATGGAAATGAGCAAGACATATAAAGTTATGAATTCCACAAAGTGATGAGCAACATGATAGGATAAAAAAACATTATTAATAAGAGGAACTAGATGCATCAACACAAGGGAGAGCACCACATCCATAAGATGTTGAATTTTGTTACTCGAGGCCCTACATTCATTGGTTGAATGACGATGCACTGGATGATATGCACAAAATGAGCTTTTTTGTAGCATTTCTTTCATGTTCTTGGAGGAAGAGATATCAAGGAGGCTTGCAAAAGCCTTGACAAGGTACTTTGTTGATCAATAGTTGAAGATATTCTTTTATTTTGTGAAAGAGATCTTTCTTGCTTACTACATGGTGTCATAAATACATAAGACTCTAGGTTTGATTGTGAGATTTTTTACTATCCCAAAAAGGAGGGTGTAAAATCTAATGAACCTAATCATCATTAAAACATGTGTTTGAAATATTTGTCCTAGGATTGTTTTACCCAATGACATTGATATTAAGCAAGTGTTTCTTTGATGCTTTTGTTTTGTTCAAACAAAAATAACCAAGACCTGTTGTATGTTCTTGTGTGTTAGGCTCTAAAGGGACACATAAACCTTGTTCTTTAACACCACATCCTTTTCCATTATAGCCAAGTTGTTTCAAAAGCTCATAACCTCTTCCATAACGTTTTTCCATTTCTTTCGGAGAAGGTGGTTTTTCATTATCACTTTCATCATATGTAGAGGTATAGTTCTTGTTTTCCTCTTCTTTGCTAAAACTTGTGGACTTATATTATTTTGATGACTCAACTTGTGTGGATATTACTATTGTTTCGTTTTCCTTTTTTGATTGTTTTGTTGTGATTTTATACTCTCCCGTGGATGTAGGTGTGAAATCCAATGAACACTAATCATCATCTAATAGTTTTGTGATTGATGACAAACATTTCTCTTTTTCTTCTTCTTGCACTAGTTCCACTTGTGAAGTTGGTGTCAATGTTCTCAAACGACTTTTCATTCTTGTTTCATTTTGCAAACAATTCTCTAATTGTAGGTCAACATTAATTGTGTGAACCATGTTTTTGTAAGTGTACTTCACTAGATGATGTAATGTTTAAGACATCGCATTCATTGCATGAATCCATGGCCAACCCACGTGAAGATTATATGAGAGTTCTTGAGGCATGACATGAATAGGGGATTTCCATGTAACCTTACCCATTTTAACAGACAATGTTATAACACCAAGCGATTGTTTTCCAGCATTATCAAAACCACAAATAGATAAAGAATCTAGTTGAATGTTAGTCTTGTCCACTCCTAGTTTATCCAAAATATTTAAACTACAAATATTGAGCATCGATCCATTGTCAACAAGGGTACATTTAATTCCAAACTTCTTAGTACCAATGTTGATACTAGCCACTATCATCAAAGCCTCATTTTGTTTTTGCACTTCCAATGGAGGTAATTCATCTTGATGAAAGACAATGTCTAAATTAGGTGAATTCATATTCTCAATCATAGTTGCCACATAATTTCGTTGCACACTAGGAGGGATGATAACTTGTTGCAAAGCATTTTGAAGCATGCTATGGTAAAGGGGTGACACTTGAATCGAATCCCAAAGGGAGATATTAGTAGGAGTGTTACATGGTTGTTGAGATCATACTCCTTTCCACTATGCAAAGGCAAGCGAGGAGCACTAGGAAAAACAAGTTGAGGGAGTGGTAATGAAGTAGTTATGGTTTGTGGTTGCCTATTCTTCCTTCTGTCATATGTATGAGCAATGGTATATTAACTTGGTTGTTGTGAACATTGTTACTAGCGAGTTTCCTTGCAAAATTTTAAGATATGTCCTACAGGTTTTGGTTGAGGTGACCCTATGATAAGAAGTGGCTTAGGAGATGACATGGGAGGTCCAATTATTAGAGGACTCTTAGGAGGTACAAAAGGAGTGTTTGGAGGTGCTATAATCAAGGGACATCTAATGGACACATGTTCATAACTTCAGTGGATGTGACTTCTTGTTGATGATTTTCTAACAAGGGGGGTCGAAGGTTGCCTTAGCCTCTTCATCTATACTATATTTTAAAAGAAATGTATCTCTGATATCATCTTCATTTGGCACAATATCTTACCAAATGGGAGAAGAATTAGGAGGACAAACAAAATTCTCATGATTCCCAATGATTAGATCTTCTAAGACCAAGATACCTTCATCACAAATAGGAGAGGTATCGAGAGAAGAACAATTATGATTGTCTATGCTTGTATCCTATTGTGTTATAGCATTCTTACAAATGTAATAGATATTAGGAGGATAACTAATATGCTTGTTAAAGGTTTTATTATGCTCATAAGTAGGGAAAACAGAATCACACAATCCATGTGATACTCTATAAAAATCAAATGTTTGAAAAGGAAACATGCCTCTATTTGTGTAAAATGAGAACTAATCTATCCAAAATATACAATGCTTCTGAAAATGAACACAAATTTCCTATAGACCTAATGATTTTCAATACTAAACTGCAAAAACATTATGAATTTGCAACAAATAAAGAAAAATGACACTTTTTTCTTACACATACAATAATTATTTTTCAGAATTTCAAACTACAATTAATCAACAAAAACAAAAGGAAAACACGAAGAAAGAAATGTATGTAGAAATTTTTTAGGACACCTGTACAAGGACAAGTTCACCCATGGGTGAATGAGTCCTTGCACAAAGGTTTTAAAAATTGAAATCTAATTTTCTAAACTACTATTTATGTTCACTATTTTAGGTTGTCGACTATTTCCACTGTAATAAGTTTTCAAGGATTTTCTAATTAATGTGAATGCAAACTTTTGACAAAAAGTGAGAAAAATGACAACTTTTTTTAATGCAATTTTGATTGAATTTTTTCATGTAAATAATTGAAAGACACTTTTAAATCGTCTAGTATGCAAAATATATGCAAGATGTCTGCAATATTTTTAAATTTTTATGATTTTGAATGATGTAAAATGTAATTTGAAACCCTAAATGAAATGCAAGACCTAGATCTAGGGTAAATTATGGAAAATTTCAAAAACGTATGTAATGTTCACACTTCAGGTTCACCAAAATGAAAGATGGAAAAATATAAGTTTGTTCACCAATATGAAATGATTAAAAAGTGTGTGACCTAAATGTTTAAATACAGTTACACTTCACTAATTTCATCAGAAAGAGAAAAAGTCATAAAAGGATAGGATTGACTTTCAACCTTAAGGGGAGTCAACCCTATTTTGGACCTTGGATATATGCTTTCTTATGATAGACTTGCAATGTTTCGGAATTATTTAAAGTGCATAAACTAAATGAATTATATGACCTAACACTTGAAATGCAAAGTTCTATAATAACAAAAATAGAAACGATAGTTTGCAGGTAGATTTGAGGACTTGATAGTGTGCACCTGTGATAGAAAGTCGTTTTGAGCACTAAACAAGGACTCTTCCGCCCAGGGGTGCATGGGTCTTAGTGTAGAGGTCCAAACCAGTTTTTCCACTCCTCTGACCTCAAATCTAAGCTTCTGATTTATCTAGGTTTAACTATTGGAATGTCAAAAATAAAATCTATAAGTGATTTTATGTAACTTACAACAATGATGACAATTTATGCAATGTTGCAAAATTGCTCCTTTGATCAACTTCCAATCCTTCTTCGCCTGTAAATTTGCACACACACAGAGAAGCAAAAAAAAAAATTGGGTAAATTGGGGTTTGCCTTGGTCAAACCCCAATTTGGAAATTAAACCTTGATAGAAAGATAATGACAAAGTGAAGGAAATGATGAATGAACACTTGCTTGTTACAACTCACAAAACCTTCAATGGCTTCCCTTAGAGGACTGAAGACAAACACATCACTTCTAAATGATGCAAGACTATCCTCGGTTGTAAAGCTATCATGTATTGACCAAAAACATTTCTTTTCTTGCATTGCATTTAGTAGGAGTTTCAATATTTCATTCCACATTTTATTGCATCGTCATTTCTTAGCTTGCAGAGCGAGATATAACATCTACACATGGACATCTACCACATATCCATTTTTCACATCATTTGCATTTGCCTACTGAAAGTTATCGCTCTCAGAATTTCACTGTAATTACAAATCAAAGCATTTGGGGCTGACGTGGTCCAAATTTCTTAGTGCAAGCCTATTCTAGATCATGTTGAGCCTAATGGGACATCATACAAGCATCTTGGGTTCATTGGGACCTATTTTGGGGATTCACAAGTTATTTCATTTTGCTTGGAGTTCTATTTCCATATGTTGAGGTCGACATTCATGTATGATCCTTCATTGGGTTTATGAACCCTTGTGGCCAACATAGACCTTTATTGAAGCTTGAGAAGCATATTTAAGATCATTGTAATTCACTGTAGATCATCACTTAATATTTATCAAGTTAGATTTAGATCAATAGTTCATGATTAGTTGGACTTCATATGTTTGCATCAACCCTTCGAGAGCATGTAATAAGGCCTTTGGAAAATTGTAATGCTTGAATGCCCTTCTAGAGAGCCTATGAGCCTAGGATATTCTCCCATGAGGCATATATTGTATGTAAGATTGTTAATTCAATAAAGAATCATGTTTGCATATATGTTTCTTGTGTTATTTCCACTATGTTGACTCTAAATTGTATTGGTTTGCACTGTTCTTTCTGAACCCTCCTACTGTGACTGCACCAAGTGATATCAAAGCAAGATTTTGAGTCTTGAAGGCATTCCTTGAGGTGAAAACATCGTTAACTTTGAGGCATACTGCATATTTTTTTAACTGATCGTCGATTGGGAGGCAATTGAAACCCTTGTAGCTAGATTGTTGAATTGAGGCACTTGCACCGAATACAAAGGGAGAGATGTCGCCAATGAGAGGGCTTGCTATGGTGAATGTTACTAAAAGAATAGATGAAATGTTTGATATTATGCACGAGATGCAACTTTGATTGGATTTTGTTGAAGAAGAATGAAGGTGAGGCCTAAACCCTACGCATGAACATGAAAGTGATGATGAAGCAGATCATGCAAACCAAATTGCAAAAGCCTTAGTAGAAGAAGAACAAGAATCAGATCATATCAAGATGTTGAAAGTGATTTCGAAGATTGGGAAAAGACCTAGAGTTGAAATTCAAAATTATGCAGGAAATTTGAATATTGAAGAATTGATTGATTGGATCAAGGAAATGGAAGAATACTTTGAATATGAAGAAATTGAAGATCCGAAGAGAGTCAAATTTGTGAAAACAAAACTGAAAGGCCATGCTGCTTTATGGTGCAAAAAAGTTCAATTGTATAGAAATAGAAGAGGAAAGGAGAAGATCATCAAATGGGATAGAATAGTGATAAAGCTGAAGAATCAATTCATAACAGTAGATTATGAACTTGAATTGTTGAAAAGATTTTAGAACCTGAGACAAAAAGAGAGTTTTGTGAAGGAATATACTAAAGAATTCTACAAGATGATAATAAGAACCGGTCATAGTGAAGTAAGTAAAGAAAAAGGTTGCAAGATATATCAATGGACTGAGAACAAATATTCAAGAAGATTTGAGCTTGGTAAAGATGGCATCAGTTGAAGAAGCATATCAATTTGCATTAAAGGTGGAAGAGAAGTTGAACAAGAAGTTTGAACAAAGATAGGGGAGTACAAGACAAAGATTCCTGAGGAGTGGACCTCAATCCAGAGAAAGAAGACCATATACAAAACATAACAAGGAGGTAAAGCCCTACCAGAGTGAAGAAAAGGATGCTAATTGATGCTGCAAACGGAGAGAAGATAGAAATTTCTATTGTAGTGACAAAGGAGGTCATAATTCTTATCGCAATGAAGGATACCAGAGAGATGAAAAGAGATCTAAGAGAAGACCATTCAGAGTAACCTGTTTCAAGTGTGCAAGTGAAGGGCATAAAGCATTTGTGTGTCATCAAGGAAACACCGCAAGAAATCTGAGTGTACTAGAAGAGCAACCTATGTGGATGAAGAACCTATTGAATCCCCTAATTCAGTTGGGAAACCAAAGAAAAGTGAATCATTAGTGAGAAGGAGAGCTTTAATGCATGAGAAGTGAATGAAGAACCACCACAAAGGAACAGTCTATTCAAAACCAGATGTAAGTCCAAAAGAAAGGTATGTAAAGTTATCATTGATAGTGGTAGTACTGATAATCTAGTTTCAAAAGGAGATTGTAACCAAGTTGAAATTGGAGAGGTTGAGACATCCAAACCCTTATAGGATAGCATGGATTCAAGATGATCATAAGATATTGGTGAATGAGCAATGTTTGATGAAATTTCATATTGGATCATATAAGGATGAAGTATTGTGTGATATTATGCCTATGGATGCTTGTCATTTACTATTAGGAAGACCATGGCAATATGATAAGAAAGCAATTCATGATCGAAGAAGGAATACTTATACTGTGACTTCAAATGGGAAGAGAACTAAGTTGATACCTTTAGAGGAGAAGATTGAATTTTGTCACACTACTAGACTATGTTTGGTAGATGGAAAGAAATTTATCGATTGATTGAGGCATGCGAAGATGCATTTTGCATTGATCCAAAGAAGAGCAATGGTCCAAAGATAGAGAATCCTATCGCAAAGAATGAAGTAGCAGAATTGTTGATAGAGTATGAAGACATTATGTCAAAGAATACACCAAATGGATTACCATCAATCCAGAGTATCAATCATCATATAGATCTTCTACCAGGAGCAAGTTTTCCAAACAAGACAGCACATAGAATGACATTGACAAAGAAAGTATAGTTGAACTAACAAATACAAGAGTTGTTGAGGAAAGGACTGATCAAAAAATGTTTGAGCCCATGTGTGGGACCTATTGTACTTGCACCAAAGAAGGATGGAGAGTAGAGAATGTGTACATATTCAAAAGCAATCAATAGGATCACTATCAAGTATAGATTCACATTGCCAAAGATGGATGGCATTATGGACTGTTTAAGTGGAGAAGAGTATTTCACAAAGATTGACCTAAAGAGTGGATATCATCAAATCAAAATCAAAGAAGGAGATGAATGGAAGACAACATTTAAGACTAATGAAAGATTATATGAGTGGTTAGTGATGCCCTTTGGATTGACCAATGCACCAAGCACTTTCATCAGATTGATCAATGAGGTATTTAAGAAATTCTTGGGTAAGTTTGTCATTGTTTACTTGGACGATATTCTAATTTTCAATAAGACTAGAGAGGAACATTTGTGGCATATCCGAAAAATATTACATAAGTTGAGAGAAGAGAAGTAGTTGATTAATGTCAAGAAGTGTAGCATTATGAAGACAGAGTTAGTGTATCCTGGATATGTTAATTTTGTTGAAGGATTGAAGATGGACAATGAAAAGGTGAAATTAATTGTTGATTCGCCGACATTGGCGAACATTTGAGAGGTGAGATCATTCCATGGATTAGCTAGTTTCTACCGGAAGTTTATCCAAAGCTTTAGTAGTATTTGTAACCACATGACAAAAACCATGAGAGGAGATAGGAAGGGATTTAAGTGGACATCTAGAGCACAAAGAAGTTTTCAGCTATTGAAGCAAAAGGTCACAAAACAGCTAGTGTTAGCATTACCGAATGTTGACAAAGTATTTCAAATTGATTGTGATGCAAGTGGAAATGCAATTGGAGTAGTGTTGAGTCAAGAAGGAAGACCTATAGCTTACTTCAGTGAGAATTTGAATGATTCCACAAGAAGATATTCAGTTTATGATCAAGAATTATATGCCATAATTCAAACCTTGAAGAAGTGGAGACATTATTTGTTGCCTAAGGATTTTGTGTTGTCTACAGATCATCAAGCTTTGCAGTATTTGAATAGTCAAGGAAATTTAAATTAGAGACATATGAGATGGATTGAATTCTTACAGAGTTATACATTTTTATTGAAGCATAGGAGTGGCAATTCAAACAAAGTTGCAAATGCATTAAGTAGAAGAAAGAATTTGCTAACAGAAATGAGGATAGAAGTATTGGGATTTGAGGAATTGAAGCATGTGTATGAAGATGATGCAAATTTTGTTGAAGCCTTGAGAGCATGTAAGGAACCAATAGTGACAGACTAGAACCAATGGTTGGACTAATTCATTCAACAAGGTATGTTATTCAAAGGAAATCAATTGTGTATTTTGAGAAGTTCAATGAGGGAGAATTTGATAAAGGTTTAACATACTAGAGGTTTAGTTCGACATTTTGGAGTGGATAAGATAGTAGCTTTGGTGGGTGAACATTATTTTTGCCCACGGTTATATAAGGATGTA
The DNA here is from genome assembly GCA_007258455.2 of Sequoia sempervirens. Classification (NCBI taxonomy): domain Eukaryota; kingdom Viridiplantae; phylum Streptophyta; class Pinopsida; order Cupressales; family Cupressaceae; genus Sequoia; species Sequoia sempervirens. The sequence continues at coordinate 693,266,215 of VDFB02281492.1, forward strand.
AGGAAGTATGTTCAAAGTTGCAAAATTTGTCAAGTTACAAAAGGGAGTAGTCAAAATACTAGATTTTATAAACCTTTGGCAGTCCCAAACAGAGCTTGGGAAGATATAGCATGGATTTCATATTTGGATTTCCAAGAACATAGAGAGGACATGATTTTATAATGGTAGTACTAGACAATTTTTTCTAAAATAGTATATTTCATATCGTGTAAGAAGACTAATGATGTTGTGCATGTCGCTAACTTATTTTTCAAGGAGATTGTGAGATTGCATGGATTACCTAAGAGCATTGTTTCAAATAGAGACACTAAGTTCATTGGATACTTTTCGAGGACGTTGTGGAAGAAGATGAAGATGGATTTGAAGTTCAGTTCAGCATATAACCCACAAACATATGGACAAACAGAGGTTGTAAATAGAAGCTTGGGTAACTTGTTGAGATGTTTGGTTGGAGATAAGGTAGCAAATTTGCATATAGTTCTACCACAAGAAAAATTTGCATATAATAATTCAATAAACTAGAGTATAGGGAAAACACCATTTCAAATTATTATTGAAACACATCCTAAAGGAGTTACAAAATTAAGAGACATCAATATGGAGAATAAAAGGAGCACGGAGGCAGAAGAGTTTGCAAATATTGCATAATCAAGTTCAGAAGCATTTAGAAGGTATGAACAGTAAATATAAGCAGAAGGCAAATCAGCACCGGAGACAAAGAATTTTTTGTTGGAGCTAAAATAATGGTATATCTGAGAAATGAGAGATTTCTAGTTGGTACATACAATAAGTTGAAGATGAGGAAGTTTGGACCATGTAAGATTCTAAGGAAGTTTGATTTTGGAAATGCATACAAAGTGGAACTACCAGACATTGGGTATATCACCTATTTTCAATGTTGCAGACATTTATGAATTTCATGAAGGATAGTCAAGTGGCAGTAGCAGTGAAGTAGATTTGAAGGAGTAGTTACCACATAAAGAATCGGAGGAGATTGAGCAAATTTTAGATACTAGAATCAAAAGGAGCACTAGGAACAAGCACTAAAAAGAATATTTTGTAAAGTAGAAAGGCAAACTAGTAGAGGATTCATCATGGATTTCTCAAGGTGAGGTGAAACATTTTTGTTTTCCTCTTTGGCTTGGAAAGTGAGGGACTCACTTTTGTTCCAACCACGAGTATCTAATGCAAGAGCATCCCTGGTTGTAAAGCAATCTTGTATCGACCAAAAACATTTCTTTTCTTACATTGCATTCAGTAGTAGTTTCAGTATTTCATTCTGAATTTTCTTGGATCATCGTTTCTCAGCTTACAAAGTAAGATATAGCATCTACACATCAATATCTACCACATATCTAGATTTCACATCATTTGCATTTGCCTACCAAAAGTTATCACTCTCAAAATCTCACGGTAATTACCAATCAAAGGATTTGGGGCCAACTTGGTCTATATTTCTTAGTGTAGACCTATTCCAGATCATGTGGAACCTAATGGGACATCATACAAACATCTTCGGTTCATTGGGACCTATCCTAGATATTTTCAAGTTATTTCATTTCATGTGGAGTTATATTTCCATATTTTGAGGACAATATCCATGAATGATCCTTCATCGGGTTTATGAACCCTTATTGCCAACACAAACCTTTATTGGAGCTTGAGAAGTATATTTAAAATCATTTTAATTCATTGTAGATCATCAGTTAGTAGTTATCAAGAGTCAGATCATTAGTTCATAATTATTTAGACTTCATATTTTCGCATCAACCCTTCGAGGGTATGTAATTAGGCCTTTAGCTAGTTGTAATGATTGAATGCCCTTGTGGTAGGCCTGTGAGCCCTGTATATTCACCCATGAGGCATATATTGCATGTAAGATTGTCAATTAAATAAAGACTCATGTTTGCATATATGTTTCTTGTGTTGACTCTAAGTTGCACTGTTTGGACTATTCTTTCTGAACCCTCCTACCATGACTACACCACTAAGGATTTGGATCTTGCATGAATTGCTCTGATCAATTCATGCTTGAATTCCTTTTTGAATGCTTGAAACCTACATCACATTTTAGCTCCAAAACATGACATGAACATACACAACCTTCGACATGATGATATGATCTTGATTTCTATTGTAGATGACTAATAAATATGCTCTTCAATTCTCTTGACATTAATATAAGCTCTTGTCAAATTTCCCTTAATGATCGATGTTCTGAATTGATAAAAAGACTATGTATTTATAGGTGTTTATCTAATTTCCCAAAAATTAGATTCCAAAAGTCAATATTTGAATCTTGAATTTGAATCATTAAAATGCTAACAAAAACATATTTAAAAATGGGTATTGGCACTTAAAGGCGACCCATTCGTCAACGAATGGGTCCCTTCCTAAAAATCTAGCACACACTTTCTCCAATATGATTAAAATATTAATTGCATTAATAAAATGTTGGTTTCCCTTTCAGAAAACGGGAATACCAAGGCTTTGGAATGCATAATTTAGAAAATTAGAAGCTTAATTAAGTCCAATAAATTAAGGGGATGCAAACATAGTGTGAAATTACATAAAGGTATACAATTTCCTACTCTACATTTAGTAACTTGATATGTAGACTTAAATTTGTCCTGAAACTCACCCACAATGTCAATTTAGTAATTATGGAGCTTTGCATAAAAAATTAGGTCCATATATACACAAATACAAACATTCTAAAAGTAGACCCTACTACTTTTATCCCTTTTAGAAAATTTCTATGTTTTAGACTATTCTAGAAGACCTTTTAGAGGAAATAAGCTTCATGGATATTTGCAAAACAAAATTCAAATTAAAAAAATTGCGTAACGCAAGATTTCTCTTACACCTCTAAATCTCCTACATTAGGGCTCGTCTTTGCATGGATGTAAGATTTATGAAAAAATCATTTTGTACAAGGTAATGCACTGAAAGTTTATACTAGTCATAATTTGCATAATTTTATAGATAATTAAAATGATATTTAGGAGTCAACCTCTGCTATAGCTTGACTTAGGCCTTATCCTCAAACAATTCCCATGGGTCAAATTTCTAAGTCAAATTCCTACAAGATAGTGATCAATTTTCCTTAATACTATCCCAATTTATTTTATATTAACATCAGTTTTAAGGTTGGGTCTATGGCTAAAAATAAATATCATTTTATTTATAATATAATTCATTAATTTCTTAATGAAGTTTATCATAGAAAAATCATATTTATCCATTATTACGTATCTGATGCAGGAGCATCCAAGGTGTAAAAGCAACCTTGCATCAACCAAGAAAGGTTGTCTCTTTTCAATACGGGCTAAATTTGACAAGTTACTAATTTTAGCAAGTTTGTCTTTATACATGTATGGGCATGAAATCTTATACAAACCTCTAAAATGGTAAATTGAAGCCAATGGTGAAGAAATCACTTCAATATCATTTATCATTTGAGAGATATTAAAATTTTAAATTTTAAAAATCTTGTTAAAAATGTTCGAAGTCCATTTTAAAGCGTCTAAAGGCTCTAGATGGGCCCAAAATTTGGTCAAAAATCAAAATGTATTCTAGGGTACCATTTTACAGCCAAGCGTCTCCTCGAGAGCTTTTTGAAAAGGTATTATAATTGAAAATGTGATGGTCAGATTGAAAGTTATGACTCCATGAAGTTGCACTACTAAATATAACAAAAATTCAAAATTTCTTCTGGTGGGGGTTACACTTTCCAAAATATTCCAGGGCAGTTACACATTCCAAATAAAGGATGTAAATGGGGGTTACAAAGGGGGGTAAAGTAGAGTAGATCGTGGCTTTGATTTACAGATTTGCAGATTTCTGTAATCAAAAAGCACATGTGATGCCAGTTGTAATCTTGCAATTTCATTTAGTAATAATAGAAAATATTTGCTCCCTTCTTGCATTTTGTGTAATTCTTGATTGTTGTTGTGAGTTTCAGATTGTATGGGGGCTACGCTTCATCAATATCTAACATCAACCTTCCTAAGAGGTGAACTCATGATAACTACTAGCCTCTCATCACCATCTCCTTTCATCTAGGCTAAAGCTCCTACTATAAAATTCCTTCATGAAAATGAATAAATCTAAAAATGTTGGGAATACTCTTGATTAATGATCATTCGATTGTTAACTATTCTTTTCTTGACTGCTTAGAAAGTATCATGAGCCCCAAGGGTCCATTTAATATTAGTTTACTTATTTAGTATAGTGTCCACAGTTTAGACTATTTCAACAAATATACACAAAATTTCTTACAAAATTAATCTCCCTAAATAATTATTTATTTCTTTCCCCCAAAAAACTAAATCCCCAAACTAGAATCAATTCTATCTAGATTAACATATATAGTTTTTGTCCAAAATGATATGGCCTAGTATTTTTCCTTTTGTAAATACAAAGATAGATTTATTTGTATTTAATTAGCATCCATGTTCTTTACACCTTTAAAGTACATTTCTAAGATATTCAATGTGATATCCCTAGTTCTTGAACAAAATAAGGAGATCATCCATATAAATTAATCTACACTTACTAACTAGATCCTTTAAGGCAATGTCGTTGGCATTATAAAAGGTGGCACATGTATTGATAAGACCAAAAGGGCATTTTTAGTAAGAGAAAGTTCCTCACTTACTATAAAATGTTGTTTTAATTTTGTTTGAGTGAAAAAAGTAATCATTTAATCAATCATTATTAGGTCTGTATTCAAACTAGAATGATTAAGCTTACTTAGGTCATGCATTTTTTGTGTCTCAAATCATATGATTAAGTTACATGTCATGATCTTATTATACCATTGCCTAGGCTTTCTACTAGGTTTTATTTATCCTTTATCAATGATATTTATTGTATAATAAAAACTATTAATAATTACATCAATATAATTCTCAAGCTTCATAGTAAACCAAATTATTTTTCACTATTCTATAAGAGGGTGGTTTGGTTGTAGATGATCTTTGGAAGTTGTGGTGTTCAATCATCAACTTCAACATTGTATTAGAGAAGCATAGTTATAATTATTTATATTCTTTCTTGAAAAATTCAAGCTTGAGCATTCAAATGGTGTACCCTAGAACAAAACAATCATTTTATTACTCAAAGAGCCCCAAAACCCTAAAATCAACTAACAAATCATCAAAATCAAACATCAAAAATATTGAGTCATTTTGTAAGGTTCTATATTTTGTTATGGTAATACAACATATTATACAATCAACATTGATGTAGGAGCATTTAGGGTGTGAGAGCAATCTTGCATCAACCAAAAACAATAGTGTTGTTTCTTTTGGAATAAGGGCTAAATCAGCTAGAGTATGCTAAGTAGCAAAACAGAGTTATGTCTTGAAGATGTGCAAAAGTTTGTACATCGAACCTCGCGCTTACAACTTATCACATGCCAAGGAAGAAATGTATGAGTCATTTCAGATTAGGTTGATCTGGTTTCAGACTTTGGGATTGTGGCTTACTCATGGATGTAAAAGGCGAACATCAACATTCAGTGCTAAGGCTTACATAAGTTGCTAAGGAATGTATGAGGCATGGCGAAACCCCAATGACCTTTGTTTCGGCGTTCGCTGAACTAGCTCATTGGCGAGATATCGAGATTTCGAAGAGACATTGTCTCGTGTCTCTAACATGCTGATAATAGAAGGTTCTAGCAGCGGTGAACGGTTATGAAAGTTATTATCGAAGGGAGATGTATATATCAGAGGGACGTTATGAGGAGTCCCTTCAACATTCCAATTTCGCATCTTATCGAAGAAAAAGGAGTGCATTGGTGGGACATCTTCTAGAGTCATTCGACATTCTGATGGCATCAGACAAAGCTTTTTTTGGCAAGAATTTGGGATATTGGTGTGAGTTGCTTTGAAATCTCTTTGACATGTTGATCAAGTCAGACCAGGCTAAGTGATGACAACAAAGAACAGTGATGTCATGACTGATAGGTAGCGATGAATGTCTGAACAGGGATTACGTGGAGGTTCTTCATTGAAGGGATATATGGATATCGATGGAATGGAAATGAAAGTCCCGACGACATTTCAATAAAGCTTCATCAAGGAGACCTTGTATCGGAGCGAGTTGTTCTAGAGTCTCTTTGATGACCCAATGGGAACTTAATCGATGAGACTTTCAAATTTTGGGGAGAGTTTCTTTGGTGTCCCCTCAACACAGCAAAGACATGGCGTTGACTTTTGTGGGACCCAATACAAAGGAGATGATGACATGTACAGATAGATGGAAAAATGTGATTGGACGACAAGCCAATTCACATCGTTGTTGCAAATTGTGAATAGTGATGAGGTTGGTGATGAGGTATCGATGAAAGAGATCAATATTGGTGAGACCCAAATCTATCTCAGCCCGATAACATAATGTGTTTTCATAAGTGTGGTGCAATGATTCAAAGTAAGGCAGTTAAGGCGTGAATGGAATGATGACAAAGCAGACAATGAGGAAACCGTTACTAATTACTGGTGTAGTGACGAAGGCAGTACAAAGGAAAGGCGAGTGAAAGAATTAAATGAAGATCAGATTATTGGTGAACGCATCAAATGGAGAAGAAACCCTACATGGTCGTTTGGTAAAAATAGGAAATATGATGAATCTGGACAGGGTTATAGTGAAGGAGAAGGCTTGCTTGTGAAGATAGAGGTAAGGATATAATCCAATTAGAGAAAGGAAAGGGAGGAGAAGAAGAGAAGAGGAGGAAATGGCTAGTTGGTGAGAAGAGAGTCGACGGTTTGGAAATGTGGGTGTGCAGGTCAACAATAGGAAGGTAGAGAGAGTCGGCTGTAGAAGACAGAAAGGTAAGGGAAGTACCCTTCGTCAGTGGTATCAGAGAAGGAGTTCCTAAGTGTGCAAGCAGAGTGTCGAACATGATGCAATTTGCACCAAGATCTGAGGGTTGGAGTGTGTGTAAATTTTCTTGTAGCTGTATGCGAGAGATGAACTAAGGTTCTTGTGGCTGTGAACAAATCGTCGACTGTGAGGCAATTCACATATGCAAAACTTAAGGGTTTCAAGCTTTTGTTAAAGCATTAAGAGTGTGTGGATTTGCAATAACATCTAAACTGTTGAAGATTTCTAAACAAATCGTCAAACGTGAGGAAGTTTACATATGCAAAACCTGAGGGTTTAAAGAACTTTTGTTGTTAAGGAACTAAGAGTTTTCAGATCTTTCTTGTACATGGATGTGTAACTTGCAAGAAGATTTTTTCAATGGATTGAACTACTAAGATTCCCTTAGTTGTAAACAAATCGCCGAAGGAGACAGTTTACATTTGTGGAACCTAAACGTTGAAGGTTTGTGTTGTTATAGCTTTGTGAAGCCTTGAAAATGGAGAAGAGAAAGAGTAAAAAGACTTTTTTCATTAGATAGATTCCAAGGATTCCCAGACTAGAGGAAATCAAAAAAAGATTTCAAAATATGAGAGAAAGAGAAATGATAGAGCTACAGCAACAAATAAATGAATTGAAGGACAAGATTGAAAGGAGGAATTAAGAGAAGATGAGAGCTTAAGGTATTTTTTATGCTTCTAATGATGTTTTTACTGCAGGAAGGAAAGAGGATGTAGCAGAGTATCATGCATGTGACAGCGAGGAAGAGGGTGAGTACGAACAAGTTGAGGAGCGAAGGGATGTCTATTGGAAGACATGAAAGATGAAGATACATAGGTGGTAGCAACCAGAGAAAGATGGAGAGCAATGGAAGACCTTGAACAAGAGGAAACCCAAGTGGTAGAAGTCAAAGAAAATGTAAAAACTGCATCTTGTGAATGCATAGAAAATTATGGTTTGCATGTGAATAATATGAATGGAATAGCTAGTATGGGAAGGTTAAAAAGTTTTTCAAATTTTGGTGAGGTTAGAACCAAATTTGGTTTGTGTTGGAATGACATGAAGAGTGATAATGAAGGAAGAAGTGCAGCAATGAAAGTTGCAATAGAGGGTAATGAGGTTCACCCAGACTTTGGTGTATGTTCGAATGAGGATCAACATGTAGAAATTGAGAAAGTCATTGCAGCAGTAAATCCATTTGAGGGCATTGCAATCAAGGAATAGGAGGTGAAGTCTGAAACCGCAATATGTCCTTCTAAGGGCATAAAACAATGGTATATTATGTTGAACACAAGAAAGAAGTTGCGCAAGTGTGGATTGCACCCAAGCCAGGTACAATGAATGTTTTGATGGAGAAGAAAGAGGTAAATTCTTATTTTTGTGAAAGTTTTGATTTGTCTAAGTATGATAAGAGTAATGTAGACAAAGATGTTCCAACAATGAGTGTCTTTGTGCATGAAAACACTACAACTGAAAGTAATAAAGGAAAAGCAGGGAAGAAAGTTGATTGGTAATCTTCCCTTGGCATCAAATGATGACTTCTTATGTCATAAAGAGATTGGTATGACTGACAGTTTGTTGTAGGGAGAAAAGGAAGAGTCCTTTGATTATACAGCTAACACTGGTGTGGATGCAAAGGAGGAAGTGATTGCAGCTGAAAAATGTCTTTTAGAAGGCATTAAGAAAGAGGAGCATAGAGTTGTACCCAAGGGTGATGATGAAATGGTGGATGTAGTAATACCAGAGAAGGAAGTAATGCATAATGTTTTAATTTTTGTGATGAAGATATGACTGGGTTTTGTATAAATGAAAGGATTGAAGTAGTGGAAAATGAGTATGATGCATTGCTTATAGGACAATAAAGTGATACAGTTGCATGTCTTATCAAAGGCGTGAAGGAAGAGAATTAAGTTGAAGTTGCAACAGGTGATGAGAAGGTAAAATATTCTCTTAATGAATTTAAGAAATATGGTTTTCATGTTGAGAAGGATGAGTTAGTGAATGTATATGAGATGGTTCAATTAGAATTTGCTAGAGATGATAGTATGCAAAGAAGGATTTGTATGGTGTTGCAAAGTTAAGTGCAGTTGGAAGTTGGTGGAGGTGGATGGACTATGGTGGGATAAATCCCACAAGATTAGAGGTGAATGAGAGATACAATTGGAGGAGATGGCCGGGTTATGGTGGAGTTGATTCCACATCAAGGAAGAGGAGTAAAGAACAAAGTTTTTAGAGGAGGAGGTTGCTTTTTCTAGATTTTTGTTGGAACAGGAGAAAGAAGCAATTACAGGTACCAATTTCAGCAATGGGGTTGGCTAAGGATTGCTTGCAATCTGAAAGGGTGGTACTACCACTCAACTCCATTTTGTGAATCCACATTCATAAAATTCTTCCTACTCTAGGTGTCTGATGCCAGAGCATCCAGGGTGAGAGCAATCTTGCATCAACCAAAAACAGTAATGTTGTTTCTTTTGGAATAAGGGATGAATCAACTAGACTTTTTTTAGCAGGAGAATGGAGTTATGTCTTGAAGATGTGCAAAAGTTCAGGCTTCGGGCCTTAGGTTTATTGCTTATCGCATGCCATGGAAAAAATGCAGGAGTTAGTTATTTTTGGATCATGTTGGTCATGTTTTAGACTTCGGGCTTGTGGCTTACTCATTGATGTAACAAGCAAACATCAGCATTCAGTGCTAAGGCTTACTTAAGTCGCAGAGGAATGTATGAGGCATGGTGAAACACTGACGACCTATGTTTTGGCATTCAGTGAACTGGCTCATTGGCGAGTTATGGAGATTTCAAAGAGACATTATTTTGTGTCTCTTCGACATGGCGATAATGGAAGGTGTTGGCAGTGATGAACAGTTGTGAAATTTCTTATCAGAGGGAGATGCATATATCGATGGGACATTCTAAGGAGTCCCTTTGACATTCTAATTTTGCATCTCATTGAAGAGAAAGGCATGTATCGGTGGGATGTCTTATGGAGTTTTTTCAACACTCCAACGATGTTAGAAAAAGATTTTTCGATGAGACTTTGGCATATTGATGTGAGTTGCTTCGAAGTCTCTTCGATGTGTCAATAAAGTAGGACTGTTCTAAGTGATGACAACAAAGAATGGTGATTTCATAACTGACAGGTGGCGACGAATGGTTGAGCGGGGATGACATGGAGGTTCTTCGTCAAAGGGATATATGGATATCGGTGGAATGGAAATGAAACTCCTGATGACATTTCGATAAAGCTTCATCGAGGAGACCTTGTATCAGAGGAGTTGTTTCAAAGTCTCTTCAATGACGTGATGGGAACTGAATTGATCAGACTTCCGAATTTCGAGGAGAGTTGCTTTAGTATCCCCTTGACACAGCAAGGACATGGCGCTAACTTTTATGCGACCAAATAAGGAGATGATGACATGTATGGACAGATGGCAGAATGCGATTGGATGACAAGTCAATTCGCATCATTGTTGTGAATTGTGAAAGGTGACGAGGAGGGCGATGAGGTATCAGCAAAAGAGATCAATATCGGTGATACTCGAATCTGTCTCAACCCGATAACGTAATGTGTTTTCGATAGCGTGACGCAATGATTCAAAGTAAGACGATTAAGGCATGGATGTAGTAATCGATAGTGTGGTGGAAACGACAAACCAGCCAACAAGGAAACCATTCCTAATTGATGGTTGGGTGACGAAGGTAGTACGAAGGCAATGCGAGTGAAAGAATTAAATGAAGATCAGATTATAGGTGAACGCATCAATTCGAGAAGAAACCCTAGATGGTCATTTGCAAAAAATAGGAAATACGATGAATCTGGATGGGGTTATAGTGAAGGAGAAGCCTTGTTGGTGAAGACAAAGGCGAGGATATAATCCAATCAAAGAAAGGAAATGGAGGAGAAGAAGAGAAGAGGAGTAAATGGTAGGTTGGTGAGAAGAGAGTCAACGGTCTGGAAATGTGGGTGTGAAGAAGGTCGACAAGAAGAAGAGAGTTAGTTGTAGAAGACGGAAAGGTCTGAGAGAGACTAGGGCTTGGAGGATTGGAGAAAGGCACGAAGCAATGCAAAGATAGCTCTGATCCGCAAAGTTGTAGATTATTATAATCAAAGCCCATAAGATGGCATGTAATGTTGCAATGTCATTTCAGTAATAAAAGAAAGCTTTGTTTTTCTCTTGCATTTTTGTTATGCAGATCTGTATTGTTCTGGTGAGTTTTAGTTCGTATGGGGAGTACCCTTCGTCAAACATGCATCATTACTATAACATTTTGCACCAAAATCTAATTTGACAATGTCAAAATTTGGTGGTATTTATCAGTAGCTATTAATTTTCTAAGCAATGGACATTTATTTTTAAAAATAACATTTTAATAAATTTAATAAGCTAGTTTTTAAAATCTAGTGGTTAGTGGGGTTTTCCTTTTCATGGTTTATGGTTTTTAGGTAGGCATTCATAGGTTCCCAATGAATTACTAGATCTTATCTAGCACCAAGAGAATTAATTTCTACCAATAATGTCAAAAAATTTGGCCGCCACCACCTAACCTAACAACCACCAAACATTAGTTGTTATCTACTACCTCTAATAGGAAATGTGGCTAGAAATAATCACCTCCATTACCACCATGGGCAATTCTCAACCCACTCATTGTCAATTATTCCTAGCTACATCACCACCAATCCACCACTAGCCCATCACCCAATATAGTAGCACCATCACAAAACCATTCGCCATGAACTTCATCATCACCATTGAAACACTAGATCACCACCTAATAGCCACCAAGGGGCCACCTTGCCCTCTTTTCTTAAAAGAGTTGTTTTTTTCATTTTTGTAGAATTTGGGCATATAATATCATATTTTGAAGAAAAAAATTGTTGTTGAAATTTTGGTTCTTAGGACTTTCTAGTGGTGTTGGTATTTTTCCATATTTTTCTATTGGTGAATTCTATTTCTTATTGAAGTTAGATCATCCCTTTTGGCCTTCAACCTCATAACTTTCTTTTTGGATCTATTAAGGATCTCTTCACATCTATCTATGTATTTTTTCTAGAATCTTCCTTGTATATGATTGACTTAGTTTGTCACATTTACATTTTTGTTGATTACTTAGACATCTTGGCACCTAGAGAAGTTTTATTTGCATGAAATTACTTCATTTAAATTGATTCATATGTACTAAGATTATTGATCTTTGATCCTAAAATTTGGGGATTTAATCATGGATTTTTTATATTCATCCTTATGTGTTAATCCTAAATAAGGACAATTATGTGTCTTGGCAATTGACATCCTAACAAATCTTAGGTGGCTTAATTTTATGTCTTATCTTTATGTACTCATACCTAAACTAGACACACTTTCAAGAAAATTAGCATGGGGTAATAATATTGATCACATTGTATAATTAATCTATTCTAGTGTTGATCATGACACTATGATATATTCAACCTTAATTATCCCCACACACTTTGGAAAAGAATTTGCAAGATCTTTTGAGGCTTTCATATTTTTCTATTTATAGGTAATTGTGCTACAAATTGTCTCATTCCCCTTCATGATGAAAATAATATACCCTTTGATAATGATACTTCAGAGGAGCTTAAGCATATTACATGTCTTGCATGTTCCAATGGTACAAAGAATTATCCTTACTTATCCTCCTATCAAGATCACATCTCCATATTTTGTTTATCTTCATGAGATTAATATCACTACATATGTGGCCCATATTAATTCAATGCAATAGGATATTCATCATTTTTTAAATACAACTACTTGGGATTCATATCTATTAGACATTTCATCCTTGTTTGTGGAGTCTTATATTGCAAATTTGGGGGGTTCATTTGAGGAAACCCATCTCCTTTTAAATTAGTGTCATCATCATTGTTGTCTCATCATCATTGTTATCACATCATCATTGTCTTTTGAGCTTGTTCTTCATGCATTCTTCATTAGATTCTAGATTGGCAACACCTAATTCTAATATGTGGAAATTTGAGGAAATTTAGAGACACATATGGATTTGGATTCCCTAATCATATATGTTAGGCAAATGGATCCTACAATCATTAGTGGATTTATTTAATCCCAAGAGGAGAAATATTGTTTGTAAGTAGTGGATCATTTTTTTCTCTTCACACACTTATCATTCACAAAGGAGCTAATTATTTGTGCAGGGGAATTTACAATCTCATCTTTTTTATATTGGGGATATTCCTTCTACTTATGTGATAGAAGCAATCCTTGGGGGGTCATGTTGAGTTTGTATTTTCTTCTCTCAGTACTAAATTTGCGATAGGGTGTTTTGGTTGAAGGTGATATCTCAAAGTTGTGGGGTTCAATCATCAACTCCAACAAATTATCTTTATATGAAACCATGACTTGATTATATCTCAAGTAGCCACCCAATAGAGAGATCATCTAATACACATTCTCTATTTGAAATAACTTGTCTAAAGATGTAGTTAGATGCACAAAACAACTAAGAGGGGGGTGAATCAATTGTACATTAAAACATTTAAACCCTCATCAACATTCAAACCCTTGTTAACCCTTAAAGCCTTATCATGCATTAGTAAAGTGTAAACATATGAAACAGTAATGCAAACACATCCACACATAAGAACACTAGATTTACGTTAAAAACCACATAAGGGAAAAACCATACTAAGGATTAGCATACTTATCTATGAATAGTAACACCGAAAACAATTAGGCTCACTGTCAAGGGCTTACTGCCTAAAAAAAAGAAGGGTATTCCAAGGTGTGAACCCTTGGTCTCCTTGTATTGTGCAGCGCAGCACTTGGGTTCGTGACATGACTTACCCACCTCTTATGGAGTCATTAACTCTAGTAGTTGTATTGGGCATTAATAGGTCGACCTTTTGGTGCAATAGAACTTGTCTTTGCAACAATTGGTATCAAAGCCTGGGTGACGGGTTTCAACCCCTCACTTGTGTTGGGGGGGATTGTTGCAAGGTGTGCACCCTTGGTCTCCTTATGTTGTGCAACACAACGCTTGGGTTCGTGGCATGGCTTAATTGCCTCACATGGATTCATTAACTTTCGCAATTGTATCGAGCATTAACAAGTCAATCTTTTGGTCCAAAAAGAACCATGTTTGCAACAAAGGGGTCACTGCCAAAAGGACTCATTGTCTTGAAAGAAGAATAGAAGAAAGGGTGGATCGCTACCAAATATGAACTGCTAATAATGTATCTAACTTATGTTGAAAGTATAGTTCCACTAATGCACATAAATCTCACTTAACATACTGAAATGTAGACACCTTTTGCTCACTACATCCGAAAGTCATAAGCATTTAAGCTCACACTCAAATCACCACACCTGACCACATTTGCATCTTTCGCATTGCACACACTCTCCTCAACATCTCCAGCAACTCACATTGCATTTATACCATTTGCAAACTAAAACAATCTCAATTAGGTCAGCCTTAATGAAACGTATGTTGCTCAAACGTGCAACGCCAAAATAGATCAACACCAAACACTTCTAGAGTGGATAGAAGTGAAGACAAACCATACCAAGCGTTAACTAGGACCCAAATACACATCGCCATGCTAGTCAACACATCCACAATCCATGAGGTACCTCTGTAAATAGTGCTACCACAATGGGTCAGCCAAACCTAAACTAACACTAAAAGCGACCACATATACACTTCTCCACAACATGCATACCACACAACACTTCACAACATCCATACAACATACCAAAATTTTCCAACATCATCAAAATATTTTGTAATTCTACCACAACCACCTTAAATAAAGAATACTTTCATTCTGTACAACTAGACACATTGGCACAAACATACAACTTACAAACCAAGCTTGTGAAACACCTTAGAACTTGAAACCTCGAGGGAAGGAAGTTATAGACAATATAAGCACATTCTCAAATCTGCAATTCAAGAAAATTCACTAAGGATAAATATGGAGCAATTCCATTTCTCCTAGATAACCTTCTTCATAGGTAGACACACTGTCAAACACATCTTCCACTATCATATGATCTAAAACCTAAAAATTGGGATATAAAACCTTTCAACACCTCTAATCATCACATCCAAACTACACAAGCATATCTTCAACCATAAAGAAATACGAAGCACAACACTAATGAAAGCACTTGGAAACCAAGTGAGCTTACTGCAACTGCAACACTTATTATCACAACCATACAAGACATCAATGACAACACTAATGAAAGCACAACACCTTCCACAACACTACCATACTATCACTAGCACATGGCAGCACCAACAATCTCCATATTGTTGACATCAATGACAACACTAACAACATAATTGCAACAATCTCCCCCTTTGTCATTGATGGCAACACTAGCTTTGAAAACCATCAACAAAGAAAGCAATTCTGCACTAAGCAACACTCCCCCTTACTAGAACACACTTCACTCTCTCCCTATACCTATGTTCTTCAGATACCATACTCTTTGCAATCTCTCGCCCTATCTAAGGAGTTTTGCAACCTTTACTCTCCCCTGTGTTTTTCAAATCATACTCTCCTCCTTCGACATCAATTATGTCCTTGTGTTTTTCATGTGCTTTTCAAACTGCATTATCTACCCCTTTGACATCAATGGCAAAGGGCAACAAACTCAACCAATTCTTTCTCGTGGATGCATACTTCATATTTTCATTGTTCTTTATATTTTCTACATTAAACTCTTTTTCTCTCCACCTTTAACAACACTCAAAGGGCAACACTTGCACCTTCCACACATCATATGCATAGAGTTTTTCCCTTTTGACATTTGCATACACCACTTTAGAATACGCTCGCAACACCAACAAGAAACTTCGTTCTCTCCATTGCCCTCACTTTTCTGCACTCTCCCCCTTAGGGGCACAAAATATGCTCCATTTCATTGCCTCAACAAACAACACTACTACCTACCCCCCTAAGAGGTAGCCTTCGTCAATTGAAAAAAAAAAAGAATGAATCTTGATTGCTTGACTAGACTAATGCACAATCTTCTGCATCTAGTTGAAAGGAGAGGCAATAACCCCTAACTTCTGTCAGAGATACTCAAATGTATCTTTAGGAAGAACCTTGGCGAAGATATTGCAACTTGATCTTTTGTAGGCACATACTCCAACTTTACCTCATTCTCTACAAATATGGAGTCTCTTTGAAATCTTGAAAGAAAGAAACAAATATGCCATTAAAAGGATATCGAGAGAAAAGAGAAATATTAGTAAGAACAAAATATTGTCCTCTCAATGCAGTGAAAACACTGACAAGACAATGGGATGACGAAGAGACAATTTGGTGGCGATGATGAGCAAATCGTTGGCCTATATTCAAAACAATTGATTTAACTCTCGATGACATGAAAGTGCCTTCAAACGACATTATTGAACCAGAGTCGAAGGAATTTAAAAACAAATCCTGAAACTACTTGGAAATCACTAAGCAACCAAAGAGAAAGGAAACAAAGTATAGCAATGGACAGTGACAACAGGACCAAGAAATGTGTTTATTGTCCAAGTAAGCATCCAAGCCTGACCTGAAATTCTAAGTAGCTAAGAATCAGTAAAATTATCAAAGTACAAGAGTTGGGTTTTTCTGCAAAAATCATATTATAGCAAGTACATCTGAAAACCCTAAAAACAAGAGATAGAAATTAGAAACTAGACATCTGAACCAAGACTTGATTAATGAATGTCTTGGCTCTAGACAAAGGTCTAGGTGAAACGCACAATTAAATCCCCAAGCTAAGAAATTGCAGAATAGAAACAAGGAAGTAGGTGATACATGGACCCCAACAAGGGGACATGATTTGTTTGTATACCACTATAACAAGATGCATAGACACCAACCAGTCTCCAACCCGTGGAGACTCAATTTAGGGAAGTTGGTTGTACCTAATGTATTCATCAACATCGAATTGATCAAGGTACTTGCAAATAGATATGATCCTCAAACCCGCATGATTAAATTGGAAGAAGGATCTTCTTTCATCCTTGTTACCCATAACTATTTCAGACAACAATTTGGGACAATAGATGCGCAATATTACACTGTTTTTATTTTGAAGAGTATTTTGTGAAAGTTTTATATAAACTCCTAGATCATCCATATGACTATAGTCTATCACCTAAAATACAAAGATTCTTCAGACCCAAGGATAAGGATTAAAGAGGGAAGGTCAGTCACAATTGGGGAGATTGGTAATGCCTATGATGAATGTTAAAAAATTAGAGTATATGGTTATGAAGGAGCACCATTTCTGCTACAAAAGACATGTCCAAACAAGGTGGCATATTTAGAAATTGAGGCAACTAGCTTACTCATATTTCATGCATCTTAAGAGTCATAACAAGCAATCCCTTATGCCTGGTACATTATGTTTTGGATATTTTAATGTGGTTTCTAAAAAGGGGTATGAGTTGATTAACAAAAGGCTAGAGTATTATAATTTATCCAAAGGGAATGAAATGGAGAAGTTTGACCCTAAGCATTTTATAAATGATGTCAAAACAAGCCTAAATCTAAAAGGATATCACCACATACTTTTTGAAGAGGATGATTTAATAAGAAATGTTGATGAACATCACAGTGCTAGGAAGAGAAGCCTGAATAATAGAGTGATGACAGCAGAAGCTTGGAGAACATACAATAATACCCTATATGAAGGTTCCTTTTTGGAAATTGAATATCCCATAAAGATGTTGGATGCATTAATTTCACATGAAGCAGAATTGACAGGGATGTGCCTCCTTTGGTGTTCACAAAGAAAAGAAATGAGGATATTGGGAGAATGCAAGATGAAAGTGAAACTCCACTGTGTCAACTCTCTCCGCAACCTACACCTGATATCAGCTTTTCTGTTGACACACCTATTGAAGAAGAAGAGGAAGTAGGGAGTGATGAAGAAGGTGATTAGATGGTCAAACCTATAATTGAAAGATATGAGCCTCCACTGGAAAGAAACGTTGTTGTAATAGAGTCCTCAAATGATCTTTCAAATGATGTAAGACATTCTGCCAGCCAGAAGTTTGTTTCTGAAGATGCTTTTTCTTAGAACCCCTGAGTTTAGGGCATTTGTTTGAGTAGAAGGGTAAACTGATTAGGGAAAGGATTATGGATATCACACATGAAAAGGAAGCATAAGCTTTAAAAGAGCTACAAGAAGAGGTTGATAAAGAAATGGAAGACATCACCCCAAAAAAGGGAAGGACATTACTAGAAGAGGCAAGGCTCATGCTACTCCCTGGGTGGGATATGAGCTTTGCTATTGTATTTGACAACTTCTAGAGAAGTTGGAATAAAACCCTGCAATTGAGCACAGAAGGACTAGATAGAGTATGGAATGGATACTATTATAATCTAGACAATGCAACTTTGTTAATGTGGGCCTTATACCCACCAAACAAAAAACCCATGGCCATTGATCATCCTGGCAAGGTGTTTGGCCACCTCTTTTTGCAATAGGTTGGAGACAATGATCCTTAGGGAACTGCATATTTGAATGCCAATGTTGCTAGTTTCACCAAAGCCCAAATTGAAAGGATAGTGAAAGATAATAAAACATATGACTAAAAATGAGAGCCTGCGACAGCAAATAGGCAACTATAAAGATAAATTGCCATCTTCCTCAAGTACCTACTCCCCATTGATAGACAATGATAAGAGGCTATTAGAAGCCATGGTTGAAAGTACTTATTGGAGGCATACGGCTGAGAAATTCCAGA
Source organism: Sequoia sempervirens (assembly GCA_007258455.2). Taxonomy (NCBI): domain Eukaryota; kingdom Viridiplantae; phylum Streptophyta; class Pinopsida; order Cupressales; family Cupressaceae; genus Sequoia; species Sequoia sempervirens. The sequence continues at coordinate 693,284,835 of VDFB02281492.1, forward strand.
AGAAAGGTGATAAATTGGAAATAGAAATGAGTTCCGTCAAGTTCAATATTGTCTCAAAATTGGTAAATAAAATCGTCTTAGAATTGGTAAAAGAAAAGGTTTGAAAAATTACTCAAGAATGCTGACAAGGTATGGACAATTCACAATAGAACACATGTTGCTTTCCAAGAACATAAAAGATTACATCTCAGAATGATGGAAAAGAAGAATTAAAAGCCAAGGGAAATATTGATGATCGGGTGTTCAAAATCTATGATGAATTGATTGATATGCATGATAAATTTTGTATTGTACTGACATAAGAGCTTAGTGATTTCAACCAACCCCTGGATATGGCTTTTTTTTCTTTGACGACGAAGGAGATCTAAAAGAGCATATCATATGGAAGAATGAATCAACCGAGTTGTTACCAGTCGCTCTCAACAAAGTTAACGATGAATCAATGGTGGTGGAAAACACACATTCACAGTTGGAAAAAATCTTCACTTTAGAGTTTGTTATGAAAGACATAATCACCAAAGCAGATACATATATTGGCCAAGACTATATTGAGCACCTTTCCAAGGTTAACATGTTCATTGCTCGAGCAACATAGCGATCGAAAGTTTCATCGAAGTCACTCAGCATTAGATACACTATTATGGAGAAAGGACCTTGACCAGATCTTAAGTGATCATAGATACCTTACAGAGATTAACAGACTGTGGTGTATTACCATTGCTTTGGACTTCATTGTTTATCCTTGTTAATTACATTTGTTAGGGTTTTACTTGATGATTAGCAAAATATAAATGAAGAGACACCACTCTAGATGTAATGGTTTGAAGCTTATTGCTTCTCGTATATAAAGGGAAACCAAGACCGAGTTTCGAGAATCATCATAATAATCATCTAAGACATATTTACATAATAGAACACATACAAGACTTCTAATATGAATTGTATTATCTTTTGAATCAATCTAATGGAGAAGAAAGTTTAATCTGATGGCCAAAATTTTGGTCTTCAATTGTTTGTTGATATTGATTCATACATGGTATCTTGTTGTCTCCAAAGTGGTCTTTTCTTGTTATTCAAATTGAATATATCAAGCATATACTTAATTTTTCAAGATTCATTTGTTGTCTTTGTGTCATTTTCTTGATTGGTTTCTGCAAGAAGAGAATTAAAATTCCTTTTAAGAGATTCTTTTTAATTGGTTTCTACCCAGAATTAAAATCCTTTTAAAATAATCATCTTAAGTCGTTTCCTTCAAGCAAGAATTAAAATCCTTTCAAATATCACAGTAACTCGAGGAGATATCACTGAGATTTGTAAGAAGAGCCTGATGGCTGACAATCTTGCATGTTTATACAAGGTATAAACTTCTTAAAGTCCCAAACAATGAGAGTTAAGCCAAGAAGGAGGATCCACATATCATACACATCTCGACTTCATTTCCCAATAGGATAAGACATTGATCAACTTTAGTTTAATACAAATTTCATCAAATATCATACATACATAACCAACTTTCAACTATAAAACTAGGAGTAGTAGGAGTTCAAGTTAGCTATTTCAAACCCTTATGCCATATTGAAGTAGATAAACAATATTCTCATAAACACATTCAATCTGCTTAGTATCAAATAACATTCATAAGGGTACACCCACCTAGGTCTAGCAAAATCTAAACTACAAGGAGTTCTAAATCATATCAGTTGACTTTGTCCGTTGGCCAAAACATTGTAAACCTGACCATAGATCTTGGCACACTCTTATGGTTTGCAATTTGCAATTTTGGGAACCAACAGATTGGCTACGCTACTAAGGAAAAATCTTGTAAACCCTAGATCTAGACCATTTCATTATAGAGTCACAAAATTTTGCATTTGTGTAATTACACTGGTATCATATAACTAAGTAGGAGATTCTGCTAGGGGATGAACCAAAAATAGTCTCATTCAGACTCAACACTAAATTAATATCATTTTCTCACTTTTAGAAAAGTGGGTGGCGACTCTACGAAATCTTTGAAATCATTGAAGGAGTGAAAGATTGAAATATACCTCATAAAGGGTGAATTCTACGCACCAAAGTATCACATTCTCCAATAACATGGAGGGTAGAAGGTCCCTACATAAGGGAGTACAAAAGAAAGATGGTAAGAAATGGAACAATAAGCAATCCCCTCATTTTCAAAGGCCACTGCTAACAAGAGTGGAGCAACATCAAACCCATTAGACGTCACACAAAACAATACCCATAGTGATCAAGAAAATACATCAGAGCATCCTTTCACAGTACACAATAGGTTTAGTCCTTTACATGGATTAAAATTTCACAATAATGAAGTATTTCCATCAAGGGACTACCATACCCAGCCTGAACAAAACAACTTGAGTAATATTGTTTGCCATTTAAAAGTTGACCCCCGAAAGATGAGCGAATTGCATGCTCATATAGATGAAGAAGCTAGACAAGTGGAAGCACAAAGGGATTATGAAGAAAGGATGGCCTAACAATATGCAAAAAATCCAAGTGATGGCATACCACAAATGGTGTGTTTCACAGAAGGCCACGATGATTTTATCACAGTAACGGAATTAACCACTCATGAGTTAGAACAGGAAGTAGAAGAAAAGACAAGGAAACTTAAGAGGAAGTAGTTGTTAAAACTTAAAGAGGAATTGACTCAACAATTGCTCTAGGTAGATGCTTAGCTTACAACAAGTAGTCCAAAGTACATGCCTCCCCATAAGCAAGGTGGGTATGCAAACATAACTAATTCACAGGGTTCACACCAAAACACAAGTGGTCCTAAATTTTCAAAGGCATCTCACAATGAAGGAGGAAATCCAAGTGGGACTAATTTTACGTGCAACAAAATATTCCACCAAAAAACTCAAAACCACAAAATGTTCCTAAAGCTCCCTAACCCATGCGCCGCCGGTCACGTTAAAAAGTTTACCAGGCGCACTGCAGTTTATAGGGGGTCATGCTACCCGATTCCTGCAGTCTAAAAAAAAAAAGCTCCCTAACCCATGACTAACACCTACCCACCTCCTGGTCTGAAGTACATCACACCTCATCAACATTACATGTCTCACCAAAATGTGCATGGTAATATAAACCTTCACTAAAATATACAACACCAATACCAACAAGGCTCTTTAACTACTTTTGAGATGAGAGAATTTGGAACAAATAGTAGTACAAAAGTTGAGACTTCCTTTAAAGTTGGGAAATCAAAGGAGATCAAGGAATCAAATCAAGATGATTTTGAAGATATAGAAGCTAAATTTGTAAGGAGAATGATGAAGGGTATTGGTAAGTACAATGGTAAGTTGCCTTTCAAATGTTTCAGTTGTGGAAAGATAGGTCACTATGCTTCAAGATGTTCAAATAGAGCTTTGAATAACAAAAACAAGGAGAACAAAGATAAGATGATTAAGAAAAGTTATTATTAGAGAGGATGCAAGTATTTTTTATGATGAATCTAATTATGGACATGATGATGAATGCTTGTTCATGGCTTTAAAAGATGAATCTGTTTCTGCTAACTCTGAGAGATGTGTGAAGGAAAGCCCTCTAAAGACAAAGGATAAGACTAAAGGTGCTTTGGTATCTACTTTTTATGCTAGATAAGAGAACTACTAGATCATTGACAATGGATGCTCTAATCATATGATTGATGACAAGAGTAAGTTTTTTAAACTTGAAAAGTATGATGGAGGATGTGTTAGATTTGGTAATGATACATCTACTAAGATATGTGGAAAAAGTTCTATCAGTTTGGATGGCAAGCATAATATTGATGATGTTTACTGTGTTAAGGGTTTAAGGCATAACCTATTGTGTATTGGACAAATGTTTAGCAAAGGATACAATCTTATGTTTCAGGATGATGGATGTGAGATGATAAAAGGATTTGGAACTATCGTTGATGTTGGAAGAAGCATAGATGGAAATGTTATCAGTTTAAGGGTGTTGATGGTCATTGATTTATGACTCAGATTAATAAAAGTTGGTTATGGCATAGAAGAATGTGTCACATCAAATTTGATAAACTAGTGAGGATAAGTTCAGTTCAAGCTATAAGAGATCTGTCAAGGATTACAAAACCTATCAATGTTGTCAATAAAGAATGTCAAATTGGAAAACAAGCAAGAAAAAGTTTCAAAGTCAAAGAACAATCTACTACTGGACTGTTCGAATTAGTGAATATAGATCTTTGTGTCCTACAACAGTTAGAAGTCTTCAAGGTGATAGGTATTTCATGCTATTAATTGATGATTATTCTAGAATAACATGGGTTACTTTTCTCAAACAAAAATCAGAAGCTCTAGACAGGTTTAAAACATTCAAAGTTATGGTTGAGAATGAAATGGATATGAAAATCAAATGTTTGAGAGCTTACAAAGGTGGAGAGTTCACCTCCAATGAGTTTAACATCTTTTGTGAGAATCATGGCATAAAGAGGCACCTGGTTGCCCCTAGGACTCCTCAACAAAATGGAGTGGTTGAAAGAAAGAATAGGACTATTCAAGAAGCTGCAAGAACAATGATGAAAGAGGCAAATCTATCAGAAGTATGTTGGAGAGAAGCAATTCATGTTGATGTTTATATACTTAACAGAGTTCAAGCAAGAGCAAACAATACAAAGACTCCCTATGAGTTATGGTATGGAAGGATTCCTATTGTCAAGTACTTCAAAGTGTTTGCAAGCAAATGTTATATCAAAAGAGATGAAGACAACTTAGGAAAGTTTGATGCAAGGTCTAATGAAGGTATCTTCCTTGGATATTCTACTAGAAACAAAGCTTACAAGTGCTACAAGAGATTGAGAAAGATTGTTGAGAGTGCAAGTGTCAAGGTTAATGAATATCCTAAGGTTGATCAAAGCAAGTATAGATCAATGATTGGTGGACTACTCTGTCTGACTGCTACTAGACCGAATATCATGCATGTAGTATGTTTTGTGGCTAGATTTCAAGAAGATCCTAGAGAATCACGTGTTGCAACAACGAAGAGGATATTCAGATACTTGAAAGGCACTCCAGATCATGGCTTGTGGTATCCAAACGATACTAATTTTACTCTGAGTGTTTACACATATGCAGATTGTGTTGGTTGTTTAGAAGACAGGAAAAGTACAAGTGGTCGTGCATTCTTTCTAGAATGCAAATTGGTGTCATGGCTAAGCAGGAAACAAGATTCAATTTCTCTATCTATCGTAGAGGCAAAATACATTGCAACAGCATCTTGTTGCACACATGTATTGTGGATGAGATAAACATTGAAGGATACCATAAGAGTGTATGATAAACCAATTTCTAACTTGTGTGACAATACAAGTGCTACCAATATTTCAAGGAATCTAATAATGCATTCAAGAATAAAGCATATCTCAATCTGGTATCAATTTCTAAGAGAAGGTTGTAGACAATGAAGTTAAGGTTGAATATGTACCTAGAAAGGATCAGGTTGCTAATGTATTCACTAAGGCTCTTCATAAGGATGCATTTGAGTATCTCTAGGAGAAGTTGGCGGTCATTGCCCCTCCTTGAACTAGATGCATAAGGAGATGCATCAGTCCAGTGCATTTCAAGATCCATTCTTTTGTATGGACTAATGTTGTTGGCTACATCCCAGGGGGAGTGGGTAGTGACATTGTTGATTGTTGCAGTAACGGGGAGTAAGTGTTTTTGTTGTGCAATGGTTGTTGATTGGTGTAGTATGGTGTGTGCTCCTAAGGGGGAGTATGTTGAGCAATAAAGGAAAGAAAGTTGCAGAACAGTAGTAAGAATGTTGATTGATGTCAAAGGGGAAACATCAATGATACAATTTTTTTTTCCTTTGCCATTGATGCCAAAGGTGGAGAGGAAGTCATGTGAAAAAGAAGAAAGTTAAGAGGGAGAATGAGACGTGAAAAGAGAAATGTCAAAAGGGGGGACAATGTAGGGAGTATGTTGTCCAAGGGAGAGAAAAGAGAAAAGGAAATAGGTATGGAGTAGAGTTGTTGTGTCTTTGATGGTTTTTCACATCATCTGTTGCCATCAATGACAATGGGGGAGATTGTTGCAAGTGTGAGCAGATTGGTGTTGCCATTGATGTCAACAAGTTTTTGTTGTCATTGGTGTTAATTGTATGAGAAGGAAGAAGATCATCATTGAGGGAGATTGTTGCAAGAGTATGTTGGCGTTATCTATGCTTTGATTAGTTGCATTATATTGTCATTGGTGAGCTACTAGTGTCAACCTCTAGTGTTTCTTTGATAAGCTTATGTCTATGGATATATGGTTGAGTTGCTTGGTGGTGATGAGGAAGTGATGAAGGTGATGAGGATGTGTCTTTGATGCTTGGTTTTCAAGTACTTTTGAGAAAAATTGATAAAAAGGGGAAACAATGCGTTGCAAAGTTGTTCTGGGTTGCAAACTAGTGTTCTCGTGTTGCTTCACATTTCTTCTAGGTTGAAGATCTGCCTAGGAATTTCAAATATGTTGATCTAAGGTGTTAAGAGGTGTTGTATTCAAAATTTAGTGTGTTGGATTGTTGTACAGAAGAAGTTGTGTTAACTAATGTGTGAACAATGCATTGTAGAGGTGTCTGAGAGAAATGTCTCTGCTCTGTGTTTCTCCATAGATTGGTTCTAGGTCTTGCCGATCTAAATGTGTGTTTCTTTTGTTGGTATCTTTGTTTTGTCAAGGTGGTTTGAGGTTTGATGCTTCGGAAGTCAGTTTCTTAAGTAATAGCATATGGCACAATTATCTAAGTGTACTAGGTGTGTACATTCTTTAGGTGAAAGTTGTTGCAAAGGAGTTTGTGGAATATTCCAAGTTATGTTCAGGTGACATTTGTTTTTGATAAAGGGAAAAACAGATTTTGAAGGGATCTCAAACCCTTATACAAAAACAGCAAGGTTGCAGAAAAGACAGCAAGCAGCCAGCGAAAAAGATCAGCTCCAAAACAATCAAGATTTACAATTTACACTTTTCTTGTGGGAGCAGAGAATCATGTCGAAAAAAGGTTTAGAGGATTTCACTTTTTTTCATTTAACTATGATCCAACCTTCTTCCACTTGCGCCACTTTACCATGCCAAACCAGCTCGCTACTTTCATGAGTATGAAAGCCAGCAGCTAGTAAATTTGGAGATTCATCATGTGTCCTTTGCGCAGATGAAGACTTTACAGAAGAACCGCCAAAAAGGGACGCCGAAGCACAATCACCTGAAGTGGCAGTCTTAGACTCAATAGGGAAAGCCCCAGCAACCCCGCCAGTTGAGACGATAGGAGGGGGCGTCCCTAGACCTAGTGATTCAGAAGCAACCACTTTTGAAAAACTCATATTCTGATCAGCTTTCTTCTCAACAGTATAATGCTGTGGAGAGGAACCTTTCCACCAAGTAGTTGTCTAGTTGTCTTAGTTTTCTTCTCAAATCCGCAATGTGCAGCTGCATGTCCAGTATTGAAGCATCGTCTACACCGGAAGGGAATCCCTTCATAATCCAAAGATTGGACCCAAGAGCCTTTAGAAGATTTAAGGACTTCAGCAGGCAGCCCTTTTGAAACATTTATTTCAACCAGAATGCAAACATAGCTGGAATGAAGAATGTCAGAAGATTCATCATCCACCATCAAGAAATCACCAAGGGCGTCACCCACTTCCTCTAGAAGAGTCATGCCAAAGGTGAAGGGGGAGATTGGGCAATCTAACCCAAATCGGGAATTTATTAAAAGTTTCAGAAACAGGGTTGAAATCAGAATGCCAAGGTTTGATCCAAGGTGACATTTGTTGTCTCCAAGGTGTTTGAAAAAAGGAAGTGTGCACTTAAAATCTTAATGGTGTTTACACGAGTAATGACAAACCTTGGTGTTTACACTAATTGCGGTGGATATTTATTGTTTATAGAATCATGTTGTAGCATGGTGTTGTAGATTCGGGTCCCAAATAAGGAATGATGCAGTATGCTTTCACTTCTATCTGCCATGGAAGTGTTTTGGTGTCGACCTAATTTGAATTTGCATGGTTGATGTGCATAGTCAACCTTGGCTAATGTTTTCAAGGTTGAAGATGGTATAAATAAGAGTTGATTTGTTGAGGGATGATGAGATAGTTAACAAAGATGTGAATGATGTGAATTGCAGAGTGTTAGAGTGTGAATTTGAGAAGTGCAGTGTGAGCTTTCATGTGTTAGACTGTCGGATGCAGTGAGCAAAAGGTTTCTCAAATTCTTTATTCAACTTGTCAAGGTGTTGGTGATATTGTGGTGGATTTCTCTGTTGCATTGAGATGGATTTCTCTGTGTAACATTTTTCTCTATCTTCTTTTCAATTTTGGCAGTGAGTCTTTCTTTCTTTGGGTAGTGAGCCCTCCGACAATGAGCCCTATTGTGTTTGATGTTTATATTACTCTATATTGTGAGCTAATCCTCACTATGGTTTTTCCAATCTTGGGTTTTCCATGTAAATCTAGTGTTCTCTTATGCACGGTGTCAATTTATTTCAATTTCTTTTATTTTCCTTCCATGTTAAATCATCATAACAAATTAAGGGTTAATTAAGCTAATGTGGATCTAAATGTGTATGAGGGTTTTCAAGGTTTAAGGTACAATTGATTCACCACCCCCCCTCAGTTGTCTTGTGCATTCAACAATTATCATAATATCTCTTAGAATTTTCTCCTAGAATTTGAAGGTAATGTCTCTTATAAAAGGATTATCATTATTTTACATGATCTATTGGGTCATGGGAGTGAAATACCTAACTACAACACACCTTAGGAGGAGGACAACTACATTTTAGAGGGTGTTGCAACCCTCTACCTATGCCCTTTTAGTGCCCTTATCACAACCCTATGCATGTTTACATGTTATTTATCACCTTTATTGGACTCATTTTTGGCATGTATAGACCTCTCAGTCAAATAAATAAAATCAATGTCTTGTTGTTTTAATTCACCCAAGACTAGTGACTACTATATCAACCACCTAGATAGTTTAACAATTGGAACATAACCAAAATATTCTTCAAATTTCAACACCCTAAGCTCATCAACCAATACATAAACTATCTAGATGGGCATACTTCCTATTTCAATTCCTCCAAGTTATAAGATTCCAATTTATTAATTAAGTATGAATTCATTAATGCATACTCATGCATAAGTACTTAAGAACATACTGATAGTGTTCATAGATTCTTACCAAAATCTTGGCTTACAAACAAGTCCTAATATAGGGAGGACACCACATAAATAATTATCCATCATTATTTGTTAAGATTAGTTCATCATTATATTTTGTGGTGAACTTGAGTAATCCTTTGTCTTTATTCAAGTTCCCTAGGCATTCCAACACCTTATAATTATTGATTAATAATTTACAATTGTCATATTGTGATATAAAAATACTATTATTGTTTCACTTTAAATGACAACCTTAATTTCATTGTATTGACTTCATCATAGCTCTAAGAGTGACATATACAATTAATACAAGTTTATCTCACAGTCAACTCATAAAAATGTTATATCCAAACTCTTCCCATATTAATCTAAGATTAAAATATGTCCTTATATAAATCTAATATTGTATAAACGTTTTATTTTATAGTATTGATCATCTTTATTATGCTTCACATTTTCCCATCAAATATATTATTATGCAACCATAATCTATAACTCAATTAATTAAATATTATTCACGCTCACATTATAAGGATATCCTTAAGTCTACAAATTTGACCTAAAACTCACAAGATACAAGGAAAAATTGCAAATATTGTTAGAAAAATACCAAAGAATGCAATACACTATAGATAGATGTCCCTATTTTAATTAAAAAGGACATTTAATTTTAACAAACATGCTAAGAGAAATATGATATGAAATAATATATGTATCTTTTTCTTCTTAGTACTAATTTAAAAATAAACAATAAACAATATATTTTAGTAAATTATGAAAAATATCCATGCACTAGTAATTGGAGCTAATGATCTTTCTAAAAAATTATGAAAAAAAATATTTATAGTGAAAGTTAATGCATTAAAGAGTAATGGAACTCAATAAAAAATAATAGAAAAGAAAAAAAATTAACTGAAAAATAAATTAAAAAGTATAAATAATTCTTAAAAATAAATTAATAACTTGAATCTACATAGAAAATGTTAGCATATTCCATCATTTCACCCGTGACTCGTTTTTGTTATTGTCTGCTAGTCTAACATAGGATATGGTTTGTTCGATTGGTTTAAGTTTGTTGTTGTTTCATAGCTTATTTAGGAATTTGTTCAACCCATCACTATTTGAAGATACACGGGTTCTCTCTAGTCATATTGTATATATACATGTTTTCAATGCAATGGAAGTAATTTGATTGCTCTACAAATTATAATATGGTATCAAAGCAAATTCTACTCCTATTACTTTGCGATGAGGGTTCTTTGCCTATTTACTTTGCAATGAGAACTTATCAAAAATGTCCTTTTTGTTAATCAATTTCTTGACCACAACCTTAGTATTGAGTTTGATAGCCATCGAGATACAAAGATTTGTCTTATCAAAGATAAGTCTAAAAATGGAAATATTGTTGCCAGTACTACTAAGATTGGAAAATGTTCAGGCTTGATATAGTTGTTGATAATCAACCCTTAGTGACTAAGGATGAAGATCTTGCTCTGCTTTGGCATCGTAGATTTGGTCCTTTAAGCACTAGTTACTTGCTAACAGAAAATCCCACAACTCATTAGTTTACATCATTCTTAAATTCTTGACCATTTGTTCCCTATAATTGACACAAATTAAAAAATCTTAAAAAATGTTGATTTTAAGCATCTCAATTAGGTCAAAAAGTGGAACACACTATTGTGGAATCTGCCATTCCAAAAGAAACATTTATAAGGCTCCAATAAAATTAATGTTTGGGGACACACTACATAGTTCATAGACAAGTATCAACCATATGATCAACTAAAACAATTTCAAGGTGAACTTGATAAAAAAGCCACTATGGTACGCACTACATTGGCAAATTTCTTATAATTTCAAAATATGCCATGCCTTAGTTTATGTAAATTATGTAATTATGAATTTTCAATTACATGGGTATACTATATTTTTATTTTCACAATTATAATTTTAGTAGTTAATGATGTTATAATCTAGAACATCTAATACTATTTCTAAATAGATTTTCCTTTACGATTCAAGAGTATGTAAGTAATTAATTGTATTTAGTATTTTGCCTATTGCTAAATGCAAAAATATTTATTCTAAAATAGATATTCCTTAATGTTGTTCACTATGTATGGGTTTCTTTGTAGTATACCTAATTGAAATGTAACTATCATCAAAATGCTCACTTCTTATAAATGATGAATAAAGACAATGTATGGATATCCTTAAATGCAAGTGTAAATTTTGATTATATTGAAGTATATGGGCTAGTTTCTTAGGTGGGGGGAAGTAAGAACTAATTATTTGACGCATCTAACTTGTATTTTGAATGGAAACATAACACTCTTATACACAAGAATGCCCTTGAAGGATCTCCATTTATTGGGTACAAGTAGAAAAAAAGATTAAAATAACCCTTGTGTATACCTAGTAGTCTAGTGTTGAAATTTTAGCCCCTAAACTCCTTGCAAACTTGGAGGATCCTATCCATACCTTACAATCAACCTCCCTTCTCCCTTTCTCTCTTCTCAATAAATTAACAAAAAATATTAGCTTTTACCCTCTCCAAACTTAAGGCCACCAAACTTCCATCACTCTCATTAGTATTCCTAATTTCCATTATATTTTTCCTTGAATAAAAATGTATATGATGATTAAAAAAAGTCTCAATCCCAAACATGTGTTTAGATTCATTACAAATGGAGCATATTGTTTGGAGCTTGGAGCACATCTACCATAATCACATGATGATATGTCTTTATGTTGCATGACCATAGCAACACATGTATGTTTTTAGGAAAATGAGTAGATGTGGAAGGGTTTCACTTAGTCCGAGCTCACTAGCACAAGAGCTTCAATGATGACCTTTTTAATCTCAATGAAGATAGCCTTTGCTTGTGGGGCCCACTCTATTTTGGCATCATATTTGAGCTTGGCATTGAGCAATGATAGCCTTTCCTTGTGGGGCCCACTCTATTTTGGCATCATATTTGAGCTTGGCATTGAGCAATCTAACAATTTTGACAAAGCCCATAATTAATTTGCATACAAAATTGTTATTGTCAAAGTAGGACGTTAACTCCTTTTTGTTGGTTGGTGGGCAGATTATGAGTAAAGCTTCCACTATATCTAGATCAATGGAGATACCTTTTTATAAGATAGTGTGCCCCAATACCTTCCCTTTAATAACCAAAAGATACATTTCTTTGGATTTAGTGATATTCTATTCACTCATCATCTTTGCAACACTTTTCATAAATCAATATGGTTGCATGTCTTCTTTGCAAACATAGTCAAATCATCCATGTAGATTGTGCATTTCCCACAAGAACATTGAAAACAAAGTCAATAGCCCTTTGAAATTTTGCACCAACATTTATCAATCCAAAAGGCATCCTCTTATAGGCAAGTGTTCCCCACTTGGTGGTGAAGGCAGTTTTTCCCACTCAAACTAGAAAAAATGTATGTTAGAATCACTTTTTTCTATTCTTGTCCATTAACTTAGAAGAAGTGGTCTAGGAGTACTCCAAGACACTTACTAACATGTAAAACAAATTATATTCACTCCAAGAGTGATTTTTATCACTTGTACAACTTAAACTAGCCATGAAACTTCTTTTACTATCTTCACCACTTAAACCATATCGATGCATAGCCAAGCACCTTCAAATGAATTTACACCACTTAAAGATTGTCAACAATCCCCCAAGCACACTTCTCAAGGGACATGACCACTTGAAAGTGTGTTTAATGACTAAGAGTGCTTTTCAACTCCTTTTGCCACTTCATCCATGGTTATACACAACTAGGAGGGCTTGCCTAATCTTTTTTCCACCTTTCAACACTTAGGTGTTTATTTTTTTGTTAGATAAAAATAGGCCTTGAATCGCAACTTTTTTAATCTTCTTCTGTGCATGCAAAAATGACAAACTAACTATGCAACCCTTCAAAACAAAAAACATTGCTCAAAATATGAGAAGTAACCAAGGAACAATCATGACACTTTGCTTTAGTCTGCAACAATTTGATAGGTGAACACAACAAAACATGCAAGGGTATTCACATTGAAGACTTTGTAGGGGTGAAACTACACCATCAATGATCAACACCAAAATCATGCAAAAATATTTAGCCACTCTTTAACGTGTGTCTATTGTCAATATCATGGTACCTCTTTTCTTCCAAAGTACACCTTAAATCTATTTGAAAAGTTTCCAGTGAAAGTGAAAGTTAATTAGATACTAATTTATATTATTATGTACCCTTGACCTTGTTCTTAGTGTTGCATTAACTATATGGGGAATGAATGATTTGCAGAAAAACTACCAGTGCCCACCTCAAGCTAGTCTCTTCATTTATTTAGTCACTTGGAGATGAGATGTGATGGAACAACTTGCACAATAGAAGAATTTGATAGCAAATATGTTGCGAATACTTGATAATAATATGCCACTTTGAGGGGGCAGCCTCCCAATCCACTTTGAGGGGGATATCTCCAATATTCTTCACTAAGAACACAATACTCAACATGGTGATAATAACTAACTTATACCTCCTTTATATACCATACTTATGCCTTGGATACCACCTAGGTTGGCTTATACTTAAGTATAACTCCTAAGACAACCTAAATACATATATATGATTATAATAATGATTATGTAGCTTAAGTTTTAAGATTTAAGGTAGCCACAAGCCAACTACTCATAACATAATACATGTTATAAGGTTAGGGGCATAACACGAGAGATGTCATGAGTACAGGAGTTGGGGACTAGGACAAAGGTACCATTAATTTTTTAAATGGTATAGAGATTGCAACATATTATTTTACATATTTTTCTAAAAATAAATATTAAAAATTTCATAAATTTACAATTCAAGTTAAATGTTAGCCTATAATGTATTGGCACAAGATATTTCCATGGACCACCCCTCATTCCCATTTCAATCAATGAATAAATCTTTTGTTCACATAAACATCTTAAATTGTATTGTTTTCTCTTCTTGATAGTACTTTAGTATTGGTTTAGGATTTGCTAAGAAAACCTTCAACTATTGAAAAGATCTTAAGCTTTCATGAAAATATTTAAAAAATACATGACTATCAATGTTTGTCTTTAGTTCTTTTTAACTCCCTTCAACCAACTATTATCACTCTAGAAAAAAAAAATTGTCATACTTCAACAATTTCTATAAAAATAGTTTCCCCATTTTCAAGGAAGCTTCCAAGAGATGTATAGAGACACTAGGAAACACCATCTAAAACTTCCTATCATTTGGAGATGTCATGTGTATTCTCAAGAGATAGGGGTGTGTTTCCAATATGGCAAACAAGTGCTAGGGTTCAACCTAAAAGTTTCCTAACAATTATGATTACTCTTACTACATTATCTAAGGAAAAATCTTTATGTTCATCTAAATGTCCCAAATCTCTTTATTACAACGTATCAAACTCATTTAGTATTCCCAAACCCAAAGGATATGAATATAAGGTATTGAATAGAAAAATTTGTCGACAACAAAATTCGATGATACACAAAAAATATAAGGAAATCAAGAGAGCATAGAAAGAAATAACAAACCCATAATATTTCAAGAAAATCAAGACTTAAAAGCACATCACACATGTCATCACATGCATCATCAAAAACAATTCTAAATACTCCTGCAATCCATATTTCTTTATTTATGTTTAGTGGTGATTTTGTATGAAGATAAATGAGTACATTTCAATACAAAGCTCACTCATTGTGCACTATTTATGTAATTTAGTGTGATTCCCCGAGTGACCAAGATAGCTTGCAAGTGGCCAATGCATATCCACTTGTTGGATATCATCCAGAACTATGGGGACCCAATGCAAGTCTCCAGTAGGCAAGCATTAAACTTGTACAACTTAATATACATCTGGCATGCATTTGAGCCCTAAGCCTCATTAGTTAAAAATAAAAAGTTATGGTGTTTGGTAGTTATAACTTATGTAAACTCCAAATGGCTATTATATGTCAATTTCCTAGAGAAAAAACATTTACAATTTAAAGGGAAATTATCTTTATCTAACAAAGATTGTGTGCCCATAGATAGTATCTAACTAGACCAATAAGATGCTAATCAAAGAAGCTGACTAAGGGAGAACATGAGATCCTATAGCGACTTGTCGAAGCAATGAATAGAACAAGTTTGATGATTTCAAAACAAGAAATCTAAAAATTAATTATTGGATGTGAGATTGGACATTGCACATGTCAATTAAATCATATGCCTGCTCAATGTCCCTACAATGAGATCTAGGCCAAAACCAAAGATCCCCAAAAGAAAAAGAGAAGAAATGTAAAATAACATAACTACAAGGAAAAGAATCTATTGTCTAGTTATTACTCCAATGTTTATAGCCCTCAAACAAGCCTTTAGTGCATCACTTATCAAGGCACGAGAGAGTAATATTGCCAAATGTTCTCTTCAATTTTCTTTAGAGGGGCTTAAGGTCTAATTTTTGCAACAAAGTATATAAGATTCCTTGCATATACTAGTAATTTACAATAATGTATAGTTAAGAACGTGCAACATTAGATAATTGCTAAAATTAAACCCTAACCCTCAATGTTTTTTAAAAATTGCATTTAAGGTTAGCTTAAATTAACAACAACCCTAAAAGATAAAAAAATTCAATGTTTATGGTTAGGGTTTGAGCTTCTAAAAACCTTAACCCTAACCGTATGCACAAGAGAATCATATTTACAGTTAGAGGCAAGTTGTTTTTGCTGACAAAATACTCATAACCCTAACCCTAAATGTTGAAATAATTTTAGTGTGTAGAGTTAAGGCTTTTTTAACAACTTTTATTAATTAAAAAGGCCCTAAACCTAACCAAAAATGCTAAGAAAATGTTAGTATGTATAGTTAGGGTAAGAATTTTTTTGGTTAAAGAGCCCTAACCCTAAACCTTAAATTGCTAAAAAAAAAATAGTAGTTAGGGTTAGGGGTTAGGACCTTTACTGCAAAAAATTGGGCATCTTTTTTCAATTTATAATTTATTTTTAATAGATATAGAGGAATTTCATTGACAAAATATGTACCTAATTAAAAGGATTAACTAGTAACACTATAGCAGTGAGTCATTTAGATTATAAACCCTTGTGTTGTACAAACTTTATAATCTCAAAAAATTTGCTAAAACACTCTCCAATTCATAAAAATAATCATGTGTGAATAGGAGTCAAACACATCAAAAGCATAGCAAAAAATTATTTAAACATTTTTTCGCAATTTTTCACCATAGTATAGGAAATACTTGAGAGGCAATTTATTTAAAAAAAGCTTTGCTATGAAAAAATCGAGATTACTACCAATTCGCAATTAATCTGAGCTTTTCATGAGTTTTGTTATTATCACAAACATGAAGTATATAGGCAGACAAATGAATAACATGGTCAAGCTCCTTCCTCTTGAACACTAAATGCAAATTATAAGGGGTTTGCATATATCAATTCTAATTATTGAAGATGATTCAAGTATTGTCCTCTATCAACACAAAACAAAATGCCACAATAATCACCACCAATACAATTTGTAAATGCAAGAAATCCTACAAAACTCAAAAATTTGGCTTCAAAAATTCAATGACACCAAGATTCACCACCAAAGGAGATCAATAAACAAAGTGGTAGATAGCCTTGCTCATGAAGTAATCTTACTGCCTCGAATTACAGAAAAATCAATCATGATGTGGTGTAGCACTAAACTCCCACATTCACTTTTCGATTCTTCAAAATAGAGGAAATAGTTCAAACTGATGCTTAGCATTGTCACAATGGGACAAGCCTAGCCCAAGTTAAAGGTGCTACAGTCAAGGAGGAACAAATCATATGAAGGTCTTCCAAAAAGGCTTTGTTCAAGCTTCTAGTTCAACACAACTTTATCTTACAACCTCTTAACAACCACTACATCTCCCTCTTCAATTGCATGCATAGATCAAAATCACTTACCAAGACAAAGACCACCCATGGCACACAAAGACAAATTATGTTCATATTGCATCCCTATTTACCACGCCACTAGAATTGAACCGTGAACATCACATCACTATTGCAATTGTATGTAGCACATAAAACAATCAAGCCACTTCTACAATGGCCTGCAAACTACCAAATCATCCACCCAAAAGCTAACATGGACACTAGGCAACAAAACAGTTTAATGCATTCAACAAAGTCACAGTATTGCAATCCTCTGTGGCACATGAAACAATCAAGCCACTTCTACAATGGCCTGCATACTACCAAATCATCCACCCAGTAGCTATAATGGATGCTAGGCAACAAAACAGTTTAATGCATTCAACAAAGTCACAGGGCCTGGCTCAGATTAGCGAACATGCCAACACTATCACAGCAACTGATCCTTCAAATACTCTTGGTAAACAATCCATAGTGGTACTATGCATGTGCTGTAGCGAATTCAAAAGAGAAATCAGATTTGACATCACAATTTTTGAAATTCCAAAATCAAGCAAATTGTCAGCATAAGGAGAAGACTTTAGTTAGTGAAAAAATCTGTGAAGGCAAGCATTCCTTACCTATGGACTAATCACTCATCATCTAAAAACTTATCAAAGGAAGAGAAAAAGGTCTAAGGTGATGACTACTAATTCTAAGGAAACCCACAAACCCGATAAGGAATGTGTTTTTACCATCATCCTAGATGGAGATTGAAAAGGAGAAACATTCCTCCTCTGCCAAGTTGCCAAGACTAGTAAGATTGTTGCTTCTAACAATTCTGAATATGCTCTTAAAAATAGTAAAAATTATCTTGTATCTGCTTTTCTTTTGTAGCCACCAGCACAAGCTGTATTCCTGTTCTTCCAATCAAAACAACTGTTGCTGCCAACTTGGTCACTAGGGACAGATATTCCAGTTGAGGTAACTAAACATTTGTCTGTCACATTAACCCATAGAGATTGGTGTGACGGACCTTGTAATTTGTGACAGCTACCACACAGATCTGTCAATACTAAAATTATATTAGGTCTGCATTGGAAACTGCATCCTTAGTGCAAAATAAAAATATGTTGTTACTGATATCCAGCAAACACCATTACTCCTACAAGTTCCTATGTATCAAACTATGCTATTTGATCCTCCTGGAAACCATGCTGTACCTAGACCAGTCTAAATCTGGCCTGTGCTGGACAATGTCTGTCCCCCAGCCTGGAGATGTTCTTTCACCAAATGGTTGACTCGGAGGACCCTGAACTTTCAAAAAAAAGGACTTAAAAATAAAATCAATTTTTTATTAAAAAACAAAATAAAATAAAATACAAAACCTAATTAAGCCTAGCTCTTTAAAAGTGACTTTTAAGTCACTAACAAGACACAAAACACAAAATATAAACATATTTCTACCTTTCATTCCTCACTCACCCAAAACTCATTTTCTACTCGTTGGTCAAGGTTATTAGTTATCTAAGTGTTCAAGCATCACAGAGGCACTAATCGTACACCTCAACGTGTGTTAATTAGGTGCTACGGAGATCAAAGCACTTTCATTAAGGAGAATCATCATTCAAGGTAAGTTGTTATAGGTTTTGTAAGTTTTTTTAAAATTTATTTCCAAGTTCCACTTTTTTCTTTTTAAAAAACAATTTATTATTTGTATTCATTTCTTTTTACAAGAAATGGTAATCTAAGGTTACACTATTGTTTTTCTTCCTATTTTTTATAAGGTAATGGTAACCATACTTACATTATTGTAATTTTTTTTTTTTACTAGTATTTGCTTATTTTAAAACATATAGGTGCAGGCAAAGTTTACAGAGGGTGGTAGTTCTAGTTCAGTGGGCCTTAGATTGGCTAGAGCTTTCACTCTTTTCTCCTCTCAATATAAGACCTAGCATTCCCACTTCTTTGTCTCTGGATAATAGAACCACCCTGCACTAGCGAGCTCCACTCAAGATTGGTGGCCATTATATGCTAAGTGATAAACTTGAAGATTCTAAGCCCAATACTACTCCCCCACCCATCTTAAAATTCAATCTCAACCCTTTTGAGGACAATAAAACACATCTCAAAAGCTGGCAAGAGTCCAGAGAAAAAAAAAATCAGTTTGCACCGACAAATATAAATTACACTTCCAAGGGCCTTTTAAAAGCCATTTAATTCCAGACTGCCCAGAAGGCATGCTCATGAAATCTTCAATTTACTGCTGAATAACCTGCAAACCATCAAGGACAACTAAACAGAAATCAAGCAAGAGGAAGGCCTGGCCATGCTCCACCCTTGTTACCAAAGTGTTCTCAACTGAACCGACAATATTCAGTGTATTTTCAACACTGAAAGAACGAAAACAGAGAGTGCTACAACCACTAAGCTCATTCAGCATTGCTCCACACCAAAAATGGTCCAAATCTCAAAAAAATCAATGTCTACAAGGTTACCAGCCTGTTGAAAACATCGAATGCACAACCAAGGGATCCAAATAAAGGAGCAATATGATGGACCTTGAACAATGAAAGCTATACAACACCACAGCCTCACTCTAGGAAGTGTCATTGCACCATCAACAGGAACATCATATCAATCTAAGGGCTCCCATCGTGTCTAAATCTACTTGGTTTTTATATCAAAGTGAAATATCCCGAACCAATTTTTTCAAATTTTGCCAAGTACACAACAATGCAGAAGCACCCATTAGGGTTAGTTCAATCAAACCAGTAGTTACAAATAACTTGTTGCCAAGAATGCGCCCTCAATCTCAACAAGAGAGAGGCTGTCATATGGCAAGAGGATCGTCAGTACATTAATCAGAACTGCAACTGGAAGTAACTCTAACCAAGAATGTGTCCAAGATGGACGAGCATATGGTCAGAGGATCTCTACCACTACGAATGCTGAAAGTAAACTCAACACCAAGTATGTGCTACTCAATCCAGGGTGGAAAGAGACGACCATATGGTGGAGATATTAAACTACAATGCAACTCAAGCAAATAGGCAGCAAGCCAGCCTCTTCCACTTATTCAGTGGGCAATACAAAGTAAGAAATTAGCAAGAAGAAGAAGGATGCTGACAGTACTACTGTTCAGCTTACAATATAATAGAAATCGTTTACCAGTAGCATAAGATTAGGACTAATTAATGCTGCAACGATGTAGAAGACTTTCCCTTGCTTAACAAGTATGCTAAGGCCCCAAACTCCGCTCAAAAGATCAGTCTTGACATTCTGATTTGTGACAGACCTGTACTTGAAAAGCTTTATCAGCAACACCAGGAACCACTAATTTACTCACAACTCCCTCAATATTCACCCAAATGAACTCAAACCAAATGCAAAGGCTTCCTATAAAGAAGGCGACCAAGATACCTACAAGAAATCACTCTCAAATCTAAGCAATTATTTATCACTCTTCCCAATGCAATCCCAAGAGGGGCGGCTATGCAAGAAGGGGCGATTTCTCTTTATAAATTCAAGCTCTTCACTAAAAAATCTGCAAGTTAGCACAAAGGGGTGCCCTTCCCCAGGAAACACAATGAAACAGTACCCAGAACCAGAATAATTTTATTTTCAAATATATGATTGAAACTACAGATCAGCCATGTTCATCAGCAACTCCAGAAAACTACTACAATGCATGAAACTGAACTACATATGCAAACCAAAATGCAACAAGCAATCCTCACTACAAATTCTCTCACAAGCAAACTATATTCTCCACTAGATGCTATCTCTCAAGCATGAAGTCGACCCAAGGCTAGGAGGCATTCATTCCTCGAAGCAATTCCAATACCATTCCGGCAGAGTAACATTACTGTAGGCAAAAGATGCTGAAATGAAGACCCAAGGCTCCCTTTTATAATTTTGAGAAGACCCTCCGGAAGCTTCTAGAAAAGAAACCCTAATTTTCAATTTTGTAACTGCCTTCTTTTCCCTCCAATTTGGGCGCCCCCTTTCATGAAGTTAATATTTCTTTATTTTAAAATCTTTTCCTTCATAAAAAGGCGTCCTTTCCTCCAAGTAATATTTTGAACTTAAAATATAATAATCCACCTCAATGAGGCGTCCACCCCTAAAGCCCACCTTTTAAAACAACTTAAAGTTCAATCACTAGGCTAAGGGGGGGTCAACAGTAAAATATAACATTAAAATATGACTTTATTTAAATAATTTGAACTTATCTCTCCAAATGTGCCCTAAAGCCAAAAATGAACAAGCCAACTGAACTGACTAAAGAAGAAAGCCAACTGCACTGAAAACCGCATGATCACTGCCAAAAATAGAATTTACTAAAAATAGTAAATTCCAGAAGATGACAGGAATGCAACGCATGTCACACCGTTGCGAAGCTCTCTGAAAACCCAGAAAGAATCCGCAAACCAAAATCCCAAACTCCAAGAAGCAGAACCCTGAATCTTCAAGAGAACCCACCAAACAGTTGGAAACCCTAATTCTGCCTCTGACTAGACGACAGCACCCCAGGGATAGGCCATCAATCACTAAGAAGTGCAGTGCTAAAAATGCGGACATTACACAAAGCCCTAAATTCTGTTTTGTAACTACAGCTCAGAAAACTATTCAGCTACTACCTTTTTGGCCATAATCAACATTCTTATGTGTTTAAACGTTATCCTTTGTTATGGCTGGCAGGAACTCTCACTGAAGTGCCATGAATCATCCTTACTAAGAATAAAGCTTTATATATATATTACCTTATCAAAACAAAAAAGATTTTGTAAGTATCTAAGCAAAGGGCTATGATAATGTTTTTCGGACTCACTGAAGTGCCATGAATCATCCTTACTAAGAATAAAGTTATATATATATATATATATTACCTTATCAAAACAAAAGAGATTTTGTAAGTATCTAAGCAAAGGGCTATGATAATGATGGTATTAACTTTTTTCAGACTTTCAACCTGTCAAAGTAGTTTTCCAATTTGAAGAGTCTGCATATTACAGACAATATGTGAGCCTTACTTCAAGAGCTATTAAGTACAACAAGAATCACTTATTATCTATCAAATTCAGGTGTGTATCAAATTCAGGTGTGTCTAAAGCGCTTGAGAAGCTTTGATACTGTCAGATCCATTTGTTTATTGTCTAGCGACAATAAAACACACAAGCGGAAACTCATGTATGGGTGAGGGGGGCATAATTGCCTAGGAGATGGATAAGTAGTTCTGCTTGTAGACTGACCACGAAGAGCTAATGCAAAGATGAAAGGTATACATAGTTAACAAGAAATTTGAATTCAGAATAAACAATCAGAAATAGATTGTGACGATCAGGTTTTAATCAGGATTAGATTGTCTGATTCCTTAACAAGTTTTAATGACATGTTCTTCTTTGGGGGCCACAGAGTAGACAAACTTCGAGCTTATTTCAGATAGCAAGATTGAAGACAAATATCAGTCATTGTCAGTTATTGACTTCTTGCTAGAGGGAAACTATTAGGGAAGGGAGCTTTACAAATCAGCAGTAGCCAAGGTGATATAAATTAATATTAGGATACAATCGTAATCTTGTTCTTAAGATCAGCAGTTTAATATACCATTATGATGTTACAGTTGTATACAGTATAAAATTGATGATATGGACCTTCACAACACCATATGGGAGCCCATCTAAGCCAAGCCTCTTGTATAATTCATACAACACTATTAATGTAATTTTTGTTTTCTCTCCATTTCAGCAGATCTGTAAACATTTTGTTAATGTATCTGGCCTTATTTTTAACATTATATTCTTCCAAATTATGAAAGTCAAGCATAAACTTATTTTCATGAAAATAAATCCATGGTTAACATTGTAGTTCAAAAATATAGCAAGCACTTGTGAGATACAGGCCAGGGCAAGTAACGAACAAGTCAAAGAAAATTGCTGGCCTGAACTCACTGGGAGTACTCAGCAATTCCATGCCTACAACTCGCCTCTACATCCGCAATGCTGGATGCACCAGAAATGTGTCAAAAATGTGCAGTTTTTCTATTTTGAAGGCATGCTCACCCTCACTTCTCACTCTTATCTCCTTTGAGCTCTTGTGGCAATTTTAGAAGCGATATTTTAGCAATTTTCAAAGACCTTTCAAGTATATTCTTTTTCTTAATTGTTTTCCAAGTTTTTTGAAATTTGTTTTACCTTTCTAAAATTTTACAACCATTTAGATACAGTGTCCTTTACACATTCATTTGTGATTCACATGAATTCAAATTACTGTACACTGGCTATGGTTATTGTACTTAAAATTTTGTTTTTTTCAAAACCAGGGTCCTGCAACCTTTTTTATATATTTCTAATGCTAGGGCTTTCAGTCTTTTCCACTTTTCAATGTCAGTGTCTGCACTTTGTATCAAATGGCATCAGCACAGAGAAGTGGAAGCCAAAAATTTGGCAACAAGGATGCCACTACGAAGCAAAGCATACCAAGACTAACCGCAAGATCAATCATTTGCAACTATTGTGGGTTGAATATGAGTGGACGCATCAATTCTCGAATACCACCTTGTACAGATTGTTGGCTTCAACATCATAATATTTCCGAATACTGAACATAAGTTTATATGGAAGATGAATATGGCCCCTACTTTGAAAAAGCAAAGAAATTTGAAGAGGATGAGGACATTGACAACCATTGCAGCAACAATGAATCCAATCATAACATGGAAATCAAAGGTAGAAACAAGGACAGAGATTGTGAGCTCCTCTTATGGTCCACAAAATCTCAGCACGTCCACTTCATCAAGCTCCAACTGCATGCAGACACAAGGATTTTTCATTCCACAGAACAAACCAGATTCACAACCTTTGCTTGAAGGTACAGTTGGAACAACAAGAAACGTGACAAAGCAAGTATGGAGTGTGTAATTTTTGGTACTAACCCCTTTTGTTCAATGTGGCAAGAAGCCCATATTGGAAGAATTTGGTCACAGCCTTGACCATTGCAGGAAAAGGGTTCTAGCCAGCTTAGTCCATGACTTAAGCAAGTTGTTACCACTTCCTCCACAAAGCAGTGGCAAATATAAAGACAATTGTGGATGTATCGTATTATCAACTACAGTGGACAAAGGAAAGGATCTGCGCACTCACCAACTTTCTAGTGGCTTTAAATGGTTAGATGATGTTCTTCAGGTCTACATATGTCTCAAGGTCAGGATGTCAAGAATTCGAATCTAAAGTTGGAGGAGGTTGTATTAGAAGTTGGTATAGAAAACCTGGTCCAAGTTGTGACAAATAATGCAGCAACATATGTAACAAAAAAACTACATCAGGAGAGTTACCCAACACATTTTAAGAGCCCTCATGTTGTCCATTGCCTTGATCTTCTATTAAAGGACATAGGCAAACTTGAATGAATGAAATCCATGGTGGAAGATGCTAGGAGCATTACCAAATACATCTACAAGCACCCTTGAGTGCTTAGCTTATCATGTCCCTATACAAAATAAACTGATTCAAGTGATTAAGTAGCCCATTCCAATATTTCTCGGGCTAAGGAAAATAAATAGGGAAATAATAATTTTAATATTTATTTCTGTCCCCAATGAAATTTGCTAATTACAAAGCATTTTTGGTACATTTAAATATTAAAATTAAATTAAATTGGATCCAAACAAGGTATTAGTTATTTTTGGCCGACAACTTTCGTAGTGGTGGAGACAACAATTAATATTATATTAAATTTCTGTCTAGGGGATGTTGAGAATTTGGGTGCCCAAATTTGGCAAAGAATTGTATAAATAAAGAGTTTGCAAAAATTTTGGGTTTCATTAGATCATTTTTGCATCATAATTTTCTATATAAGCTTTACGCTTTAATTTCCTTCTTGGGTGAAAACACATTGAGGGTAGGAATCAATGGACAAAAACCCATTGGTTTCAAGAGGCAAACTTACTCAAAGATTCCATATGAGCTTCAAGGATTTGCAAGATTTTATAGGTTGTTCTAGTTGACCATTTTGGAGTGTTTGTTGCAAGATTTCAGGAAACTTTGTGTGGAGATTCATCTTCAGATTTGATGTGGATTTTCAAGGGTGGTTTGTGTTGAACACCTGGAATACTGAGAGTGGGGGGGGCGGGGGTGTAGGGGGGTTGAATCAATATTCCCTGGGGTGTAGGGGGGTTGAATCAATATTCCCTGAAATTCATTAACTTAAAAGTGCATTACAAAACATCTTATTAAACTTGCAGAAATGGAAAAGATAAACAAAGCATGCATCACAACACTCAACAAATGTACACCAAATTTACGTGGAAAACCCTTGAAAGGGAAAAACCATGGTGAGGATTAACTCACTATATATCATAACCGGTTACAATAGATCACAGTTTAAGGGACTCACTATCTAGGAAATAGGAGGGCTCACTGCCCAAGGAAGATCACTTCTTCCTAAATTGCAAATGAACATACAAAAATGGCTCACTACCTACAGTTTGAATTGTTTAGAATGCATCTATTATATGTTGAAGACACAGTTCCTTGTTCTACTCAGAAGACTAACTTTACACACTTCATCATTCGCATGTACAAGATTATTACCACTATCACATTACGCTCTTCTCTATGTATTTCAAAAATGAATTGTCCTTCTCTATATATATACATATATATCTTCCGCAATCAGTCATACCATCAACTAGGTCGGCCTAAATGGATGAAACATGTGACCCCAAAACCTATTGGCTCAAAACTCCAACATCCAACATACATGCCTTGCGGAAATAACCAAAGCGTGTTCTTCACCAAAATAGGTTGGCATGACCTATAGTTACTCCCATGAATCTGCTCCATACGCGATTCAGTCCCACACAACCCCAAAAACCTTAGGTCGACACCGCACAACCAAACTGGTAAAGCAACAACTGAATGAACCAACTGTTCATCCAAAACTTGACGCGTGTATCACCACACCACTTAAAACTCAGAATGCACACACATCTGACATCTCCAAGTTACTTCCTGAAATTTGCACAACACAATGATCATACGCAGTGAAATGTGGAGCATTCCAACAGGAACTCCGCACATGTAACACTGTCTCTACTTAGTCTAATACTCTATCATTAATATCTTCTGTTGTGGAAGACATGAAACCCTAAAAATTCAAATATGGACTCCTTCAGTACGCACCATTATTACCTCAAAACTACATGACAAGATAATGCAATGTGAAACAATGCAGACCACAAAATTGTTTCTCTATTATATGGAAAATACACTATCTCAATCTGGGACTTAGCCAATTTCCCAAAAAAACACTTGGTCTTTTTCGGACTATATACATACTGATACACCATCATGCTCATGTTGCCAACAGTTTGATATTGTAGATCAATGATGTTGTTTATTATTCAATAAGAAACAGCTTCTGGTGTTGCAAATCTTCATTTTTCAATTGGAGCCAAATTCAGTGTTATTTTTGTGTGATTTTTTTAGTTTTTGTGTGGATTTAAGAGTGATTGTTTCTAGTATTGTTAGTTGTTGTTGTTACTGCTCTATTTGTTGTTGTAGCAGTATATTTTGTATGTGAAAATGTAATGTCCCCATTTTGGCCATACGCTCTTCTTTGACTGATAGCCTATTTCCGGAAATCCGTAGGTTGATTAGAAGTGAAATTAGGGTTTCCTTTGTTTGGAGGTTCTGTGGCATTTCCTGGTGTTAAATATTTTTAGTAAATACTATGTTTGGCAGTGGTCCTATTGGCAGTACTTCAGTTGTTCTTTCTTGTTGAAGCAGTTGGTATTTTTGGTATAGCTTCCAAAATGCAGTTTTGATGGCAATTATTTAATACAAAGCAATTAATGTTATGTTTCCTTGTTGACCCCCTTGGCCTAGGATGATAACTTCAAGTTGTGTTTAAAAAGTGGACTTGAAGGGGGACGCCCTCATAATAATTGCCATGAAGTGGACGCCATCTTGAGGAGGAATTAATAACTTTTGGAAATTTGAAAAGTTTCAAATGTGACTTTTGGCGTACCATGAGGGGAAATTGAAGAGTCATCTCATTCTCTTTAAATATGAAGCTTTGCTCCAGCATTTGGTATCCATTGTTAATTGCTAAAGTTATGCTGTCGAAATGACATTGTGATTATTTCTTCGAGGGATGCTTACCTCCTAGATTCCAATCAATTTCGTGTTTGAAAGACAACACCTAATTGGTTTTATTGCTGCTTCTCATCCAGACTAGCAGATTGAGCCTATTGTTGAAGAATTTTGGAGTTTATTATCATTTTTGAGTTGCTGGTTCATCTACAGCTGAAAGTGAATTTTGTATACAGCTTTGTGAGTAAATTTTATTTCATTATGGGCATTTGTGCTACGTGATTGTTGACATTGGGCGACCCTTCTCATAGAAGATGAGATTTAAATTCAAAGAACCTGATTTTTAAGAGCAAAATCGCCCTTCCAGCCAGGCCGTACCTTCTTAGAGCACATTGGGATTCGTGCCAGATAAATGAGGAGGATTTGATGTTGTTTTCTGACTTGTTCTTGGGCGCCATACTCCTAGAGAGCCTTTGCAAAAGGTTTCAGTCAATTTGAAGGTATATTGATAAAGTTATGAGCATTTCATGGTGTTTTTTGTTTGCTGATCAGAATTTCCAGAACTCAGATTTTTATATCAGATTGCATTAATTTTCTGTTTTTGACCTTTACTTCATCATTTGAGGGATAAACATTGTAAAGCAATCATTCTTTACATCTGAGCATTATTTTCTATCATTGTAATACTTGTAATTTGCAAATTCTTTGATTGTAAGGTTGAGATTTAGTAG
Source organism: Sequoia sempervirens (assembly GCA_007258455.2). Lineage (NCBI taxonomy): Eukaryota > Viridiplantae > Streptophyta > Pinopsida > Cupressales > Cupressaceae > Sequoia > Sequoia sempervirens. The sequence continues at coordinate 693,312,757 of VDFB02281492.1, forward strand.
TACTAATCCAACCATTGTTATTGCTGCAATTATTTGTTAAAATTTCACATTAAGTACCTGTTGGTGTACGTTTTATCATCCACCGAACACACAGAATAAAATGTCCAAAGACACTCTATCCTCTCTTGAAAAACCACCGCATATGCTAAGATTGCGAGAAGATCATATGGCGATTCCAAGGTTTCTTTTGTCGGGTCTCGATGTGTGGATAAGCTCAATGGCCATTGTGATTTGCTAGTAATAAACAAGGGGACTTACGTTAAGGAAATCTTCATAAGTTTAGGACTTAGGGAATTTATCATTAAAGGCTTCTCTTCAATTGGGACTTTCAATGTGGATCTCAAAAAATAGCAAAAAGATAAGGGTTTAGGAAGTCTATTCTATGCCTAAGAATTCAAGAGACAGTAAGGATTCGGTGAAGGGAATAAACCACACTTTGTTTCGCTTCTTGTTGGACAACATACGCAAAATGGGTGCAATCTTCAAGGGGTGTGATAATAATTTTCAAACCTCGAACGAGGCTGAAGTTAAGCTTCCACAATTATGAGCTCAGGCTAACTTTACGCATCGAATGCAAATCATCCATTTGAAGAAAGTATGAGCAATACTTCACCATTGAATCGATACGATCAATCTCTCATTCACTTAACCAACTTTCAAAGCAAATTCTACTTAATCTAATTCTAACTTTAATCTATGGCGAAAGAAGATATGCAACCTCGCTTACTATTTGACAATAAAAGTTGTTCAAAGCAAATCATGCATAAGAGCTTTTATTATTCGAAATAGACTCAATGCAACAATCTCATACTCTGTCTCCACACATTACAAATGAGGGGGCGAGCTCAATTTATAGGCTCCCCAATTACAATTCAATGGCCAAGATTGATTTCAAATCAACGACCGAGATTACAAAATAAAACCCTAATTAGGGTTTGTCACTTTCAACCAATGAGAAAATTTCATTTGAGGACACTTGTCCCTTTTGCTAAATATAAATCAACAATAAAATAGAATGTTGTTGCATGTTGATTTGGAACAATTTGATTGGTTGGAAGATGATGAGGCGCCACCTCAGTGTGTTGGATGTCTTCCTTGGTTGCTTCGTTTTTCTTCCACATGCTTGCCTTAGAATATTTTCCCTGCCGATGACTCTATCCGTTGTGCTTGTTCCTTCCTAGCTTTGATCTTGGATTCCTTTTGAGACTTTGATTTCTTCTTCTTACCTATACTGGAATCTTTGAGGTCTGGAAGTCTCCCCTTGGAGCAGGTGTCTGGACTTGAAGTTGGTTGCTTTGAAATTCCTCCTGCTTGAACTGGGTTGATGTTATTCCTTTAGATTTCCTCTCTGAATTCTCCAATTTGTGCCGAGAAATTGTCTAAGTATGGAGATCTGTTTGGAACACTCTTCTTGTCACCATCTGATTCTGATTGGAAGTTTGTTTTTAATTCTTCAGGAGATGAAATCCCTCAAGAAGTTGCCCTGATTGCTTCAACAGGTCTGGGATTGTAGATGAAATCCTTCTAAGATGTCTGGATATCCGTTCAAGTGTCTTGAATTTGGAGAAGAATGCCCCTGTGCTTTCGCCATGATAGAGGAAATTGGAATTTTCTCTGTGAAGTATTTCCCATACTTAGCCAAATTTTGGCTATTCAAGTTCATTTTGTACCACCTTCACACGGACTATTCAACATTTAGCCAAGGTTTTGGATGAACTTTGCCAGTGGATTTTTCTTCAATTTTTGAATTTGGCTTGTGCTATGTAGGACAAATTCCATCCTTGGACAAGGATTTTATTCACTTCCTCTTTATTTTCCTCTTCATCCTTCCTGTTTTCTGTCCAACACTTAGTGAATTCTTCTCCCCAGGGTATCAACACTTAGCCAATCTTCTGAGTTTTAGCTAATTTTCTCATCCTCTCCTTGGACGGACTTCACATGAGCTTGGACGTTTTTCTTCAATCAAAGTTGGACTTCATGATGCTCAAGACATTTTCTTATCCAGGTCAGACTTTATTTGCCTTGAACATGCCTTACAAAGGTTTGGACATGCTATGCTTAGGCAAGGTTGGACTTTCTCATGCTTGTCCCATCCTTTTTCCCTCACTCCATTTGGCTTGAAGCAGACTTGCCACTATTCCACTCCATTGCTTCTTCTTTGAAGATTCGCCTCGTGTTGTCATCCACCTGCAAGAAATAAAATAAACAAATTCAGATTTTCTCCCTCCTGAATTCTAGCTCCGAAGTTAAATTTTTAACACTCTCTCTCCTAAAGTCACGGTGAATTTTGTGTCGAATTTATCATTTCAAAGCGAATTCCATACTCTCTTTGCAATTTTCATCTTGGCACGGGCATATTTCATATTTAATTCTCCATTTTAATCTCCCGAAGTCGGAATTCTCACTGATTTGCCATACTCTCTCTCTAGAAGTCGAACTCTTTGAGACTTGTTTTATTTATTTTATCAACGCAAACTTTCAAGACTTTTGTCATTTATTTTTTATCCAATCTCCTCTTAATTTTCTTTGGCCAAAAGTTTATTTTCCAATTTTATTCCCAATTTTGTCTAGCCAAGCCAAAATTTTAGCCATTCCGTCGCAAAATGTTATGCCAGATCCCTATTTTCTCCTGCCATGGCGAACTTTTAATTGCACCGGGCACATTTTCTTCTGTCAAAGTCAAATTTTCTCTTGCTCGGTCGAATTTTTCTAGGCAAAATCCTTGTCTGGATGTCTTCATCAAGCGAATTTCCTTGACGCTCAACAAATTCTTATTCCTTCTGGCCAAGGGCGATCCTTCCTTTCTTTGATTTGCGCATCTTTCTCTGTATACTCGGCCAACTTTTCTTCTAGACATTCAAGACTTTAGGCAAAATTTAAATTTCTCTTCACTTTTGTGCTAGGCACACTTCATTTTATTCTTTGCCATAGCCTAATTTCTTTAGCACTTGTCCTTTCAAACTTAGCACTTACCTCTTGAAAACGTCATAACACTTAGCCAAAAACTCAATTTTTCATCCTTTAGCCTCTATACTTAGGCAAATTTTCGAATTTGTCTTGCCTAGGTACCAAACACTTAGCAAAAATCAATTTTTTCCTCTTCATAGACCATGGCGGACTTTCCAAGCATTTGGAAAAGCATTTTGGACGTCCCTCTTTTGTAGGGCGGACTTCAAAGAAGTCTAGACATGTGAGGGCGGACTTTGGATGGTCTTTGCATCATCTCTCTTGAACATGGCGGACTTCTAAAGGTCTTAGCATTTGCCTTAATACTTTATCTCTTGGAAATATCACAACACTTAGCCAAAATCTTGATTCCACCTTTTTAGGATCTTATACTTAGGCAAAATTTTCGAAATTCTCCTTGCTAGGCACCAATACTTAGCAAAATTTTTGATTTTTTCTTCCTCATGTGCCTAGGCGGACTTTCCAACCTCTTGGCATGTGGATGGCCGACTTTGTATGCTTCTTGCCACTTCTCCTCAAGTGCATGGCGGACTTTGGAGGGGGCTAGGACATTGAGGGCGGACTTTGTGAGCTCTTGGCACTTCCTTCTTGAGTGGATGGCGGACTTCATAACTTCTTGGCACCTTCTCCTTGATGCTAAGGCGGACTAACCTTTTGGCACTTCCTTCTTGAGTGGATGGCGGACTTTCTATGTTCTTTGCCATTTTCCTTAGTGTTGGGCAGACTTCACAAGCTTCCAGACATCTTCCTCTTGGCATTTTTCTCCTTGGAAATGGCGAATTTCTTCAGACTTATCCAGATTTTATGAATTTTGCTCTTTTTTGAGTTAATTTTCTGTGATTTTGTGCTTCAGATCTGACTGGTTTTGAATGATTTTTCCAGAATTTAATGTTTTTCAGTCTGATTTTCTCATGCTTTTTACTGATTTTTCATGCTTTTTACTTGCTTTTCCAGATTTTTCAATGATTTTTCGATTTTCTCTTTGATTTTCTGAGAGTTCTATCGAGTTTTTCGAACTTCTGAGTGGATTTTTGAAATTCGAGACCTTTCCAAATATAAAGATTTTCTAAAAATAGAAACTTTCCAAAAATAGAAAAAGCAAACCCTAAAAAATAGGAACCCCGTTTGGTCCAAAAGTGCCAAAAATGAAAAGGAAAAGCAAAATTTCCTAAAAAGTAGGAAGTCTCAGAATTGGCCGAATTCACAGGCGATCTTTGTTTCCTAGGCCTTCTGAGCGCTTCCATGACGTCTATGCGCTGATTCAAGCATGGATTCTTGACTTGGCTCAGATGACTTGCAAAAAGACTGGCTTGGAACCCTCAAAATGATGACCTCATTGTAAAAAGACAAGTGATAAGCAGTTGCAACACCGAGGCAAAAAGCGAAAATAGGGGGTCCCCATTTGCAATGGGGCGATGTGTGAAATGGTCACAACAGTACCCCTGGATGGTTTACCGCCAGTGTGGAGAATAAGCTTCTATCTCTTATTGTACCCACTAAAAAAGTGGAGAATTCCCACTCCTGAGTGGATGCCCACCGCAGCGGATGAATTAGATAGTTTGAATCTGCATGGCTGGTTATCCGCCTAAGTTTACTTTCAATTTGTAATAAGTACTCCGCCATATGTTAGCACCTCGCCCTCAATGGGATCTTGAGTGCACATTCTTGGCGTTGAGTTTTATCTTTAGTTTCCAGTTGCATTCTATTTTTGTATCAAGTTTGGATCTTAGGGATCCTCTGACCATATGCCCGCCCCTCTTCCTTAAGTGGTTTTAGGGCGCATTCTTGGTTAAAGTTGCCTTGATAGTGTTTTGGATTTGGCGCTAACACTAATCAAGTTGGCCAAGTGTTGGTGATTGTGTAAAACTGTGGCAAAAAATTGGTTAGCATATTTCAAAAAATGAGTTTTCTATTGTAGAAGACAATTCCAAGTATTTAATGCAAAAACTGTCAAATTCCAATGTATAGTTTGTGGAGAAAGTTATAAATCTTTGTGGGTATTTCATGATATGTTCATAAGTCATTTGAAAAGGTTTTTTGAATATTATTAATTTGCTTCAGAATTGTTGTATGATTTTATATTTTAATAAAATTTGCAAAATAATGAATTTTGGAATATTACAGTGGTATCAGAGCTTTCATTTTGCTAGCCTACAAGGTAAATTTCCTCGTTGATGCTTCTAAGTGAAAGAGATCTTAGGTATTAGATAAGAGAGCAAAAACAATTGAAAACACAAGTTCCCAATGCCACAAAAAAATGATAGGGACAAAAGAAGGTTAACTGATGAAGAAAGTATTTTTTTTCTCCAAGAAAATCTTATCAAGATGAATCGAAGGCAGGATACACTGACTAAGATAATAACACAAATGACCAACACCCTAAATGAATTGAAGAATCTATAGGTTAATAAAGCATATCAAGGTGAAGGAAGTACATCTGAAAACAATAAATCCATAGGGAATCCCATTCCAAAACCATCAAAGCCTATGTTTTTAAAACAAGATGATGATGAAAAGAAAACCTTAGAAGATCCTGTAAGAGAGGCACTTGAAAAGATTGCTGAAGAAAACAATAGAAAATCAAGAAAATTTCAAGAGAACAGTATCATTCACTACTGCTTAGACATCCAAGAAAGCAAGGCTTCAAAAAGAAGATGTCAAAATGGCCACCAAAGCTGAATGTGTAAGGGTCTGCCCTAATTTTTTATTTTTTATTTTAAAAAACTATTTTTATATGCTACCACTAATTGTACAGCACAAGCATTTTAACAAACAATTGCATTTTTAAGGGGTCAAATTCCAATGTTTTGTTTCCCAAAAATTTCTTGAAAATTAATGCTCGCAAAACCACCACCAGATAAAATTTTCCAAATTCAGAGTTTAAAAACAAACTTAGATTCAATGGCCAGCTACTTCAACAATAAAATGTTACTTTTTACAGGTTGCATATACACAGATTTCTTCTCAGCAGAATAACAGATTGAAATATACACAATAATAAATTGCCTATTCTAACCTGTACAAGGTTTTGGAGATTATTCAATACTTCAACATCAAGTAGTCATTCAAATAAATACAACAACCTTCTAAAACAAACAGCTAAACCCGCCCTCCCCCATTACCCTCCCAATTAAAAAAATAGTAGGGTGGCGAACCAAAGGACAATATTTTTGCTTTTTTCCTCTGATATTGTTTCTGAATAACTTCACCACTAGCAAAGACTTTAATATTTATGTTTCAAACCATTACTAAGAACAGCTGAATTCAATCATGTATGGACAAGTATTGTATGGCAGTCGGAACATGTGTACAACTCACATTAAATAGTTCCACTCATGATTTCCTTTCTAATTCCCATCTTCCCTCTGTTCTTTCTAAACAAATATTCAAAAGTATCCAAGTCAAATATCCTGTCATGGAAGCCTATAACTCATTTTTCATTTTTCTATAGCTTCAAGGACGAGTCGTAAGATTTTCCCACGTGACTATTGTACGAATCGATTAATTTTGAATGTATGTAATGACTGCCCCTAATTTTGTTTTTGTTTTTGTGTGTATCGTTTTCAGAATAAGACAGAAGTTGCAGAAGGGTTTGATGTTTGATTTCCATTTATTTCATTGAGTGCATACATTGAAATATTCATGAACATGCTAAGGAAATAAGGTTACAAAACATCAACAATTAAACATTGCAACTCAACAACTGAAATCTGAAGTTTAACAATCATATTTCAAACCTGAAAATGTGACATCAGCAGTAATTTTCACCATAGAAATGCACAGACCAGAATTACATGCTTGCTGCCCCAATACCCAAAAAGTGGTGTTAATCCCAAGGTAGGCGACTAGCTCCAATAAATCAGCAGCTCTCCAATAAATTTCAAACAGCAGCTTAAAATGGACACCTAGCCAAGTAGAATCCAAAGAAACAATACCCAAATGTAATTTCCAAAGCACCACAAAATTATACTCAGGTTTTCCCTTTCCAGTTGCTCAGAAAAGGAAGGTTCAGACCTCGAGAAATTCATATTAGACTTTAGAAAAGACAGTAAACAGCAACAAACTCTCACCAAAATTAAGAAATCCACACACCAAAACCATAGCTCCAAACCCACATCACAAAACTACAAAAAATCTTCATTCTAACGACACCAAAATGCTCCAACAGCAAGATTAAACACTGAAACTTTGAAGCCAAAACACCAACCAGCAAGGGCGGGTCTCTCACCACAGAAACCAACAATGTGAGAAGAGGGTTTTCGTCCTCAACCAGTGGTCTTCGAATCCTAGAGAATTTCCAGTAGAGTCTCCTTAAATTGCCAAAATACCCATATGTAAATAAGAGCTCAAACTCATATTTATAAACTGAGGGAAGAATTAGGACAACTTGCATTTGAATTTGAATATATTTCACTTTATGAGATGACATGAGATTACCCCAAGAGGGGCATCCAACTTTTTGCCTTCACAATTTCACTTTTGATTTTTAATTTAAAATTCACATTAAGTCCAAACTAGACGTCCCACCTTATGAGGCATAACATTAGCCTTTAAATATGATAAATAAGCCTCTTTTCTAGGCATCCACTTGAAATACATGGCCCCTTTTTTAAAACAACGTTGTGCAACTACACCAAGGGGTCCTTTTATTTTATTTTATTCAAAATAACTCCCTTGGGCATCTATGCTCATAAGGAAACTATTTCTCTTTTGTTGCCTTCTAAAACAACGTTAAGTCATTACATTAGGCTCCAAGGTACTTTTTATATGACCCCCTGACCCTTTCACTTAAGTTAAATAAACTTTATTAAAATAACTTAAGTGATAAATACAACTAATAATTAATTTGAACCTTAGCCATGCCAACGCCCAAATTGGAAATAGACACTACTGAAGTAACCTTGGCCAGGACCAATTACCGAAAACAGACTTACTATTTATAGCAATTGTTAAAAATATTAAATACTCCAAATCACCAAATTGGCACAAAACATTAGAGTTCACCTGACAACTGCCACACACTTCCCAAACAAGAAACCCTGCACTACATTGCTGCCAAGACCAATTACTAAATATAGTACTTACTAAAAATAGTGAGTAAAAACCACACTAGCCTAAATGAGGACACCAAAAATGGGGACATTCCAATCCTCCCTTCCCAAAGATTGCTTTTCCTCAAGAAATGCCATGGTATCCACCATAACAACCGATTGAAACCAACTGAACCCAAGTGTAATCCCAAGATCCCAAGTCAATCTCTACAACCGCCCACCATTCTGTCACTACACCACTTTGATCATAATTGACAATCCATCATGCTCATACTGCAATTCCTTGCAAGAGTTGAAACCTGTATCATTAACATCTCTCAGCAAAGCATCCTGCTAGTGTCCATGACTACAATCCCAGTATCTAACATGATCCTAGGCAACTGGAAGAAATATATGATAAACCCATAACCATACTCCTCAATATACCTCCTCAAGGTATCATGCAAAGTCATAACTGCAGATGCGAACTCCTCCAATCTTCTTGCAAAAAGGGAAACAATCCTTTGCAAGAGTTCAACAAACTCACCAACAAGACACCATATGGATCTAACATGTCTTCTTTGTACTAATCTGATACAATCATGAAGACTACTAAAAACACTTAATGTTCCAACACCAAAGGTCACTAAATGATGAACCCAAGCATACAGAAAATTTGTTGTACCGAACCCACGCCGAGTGTAAATTATCAAAGTTTACATCACAAATCTTCATAAGATGAACTCCCTAAGTTCTGAAGGTTTGAAGTAAACAATAATGTTTGTTGTCTAAAACTAAAAGCAATGGAGTACAATCTGATTTTAGTGCTCTGTAATGTCCCTTTCTCCACCATGATCATTTCAGTTGACCGTTGGCCTATTCCGGAGACCCATAGGCTACTCGGAAGGTGAAATTAGGGTTTCATAATTTGGTGGTTCTTGTTGCTCGTGAATGGTTGATTGAATTGCGAATTCTTTCTGGGTTTTCAGAGAGCTTCACAGTGGTGTGTCTGGCTTTGCGTTATGAGCACTTTCTGGAATTTACTATTTTTACTAAATTCTATTTTTGGCAGTTGACAAGTTGGTTCCAGTCCAGTGGGCTTCCCTCAGCTATCAGTTCAGTTGGAATTGTTCAATTTTGGCCTTGGGGTACAGTTGGAGAGATAAGTTCATTTTATTCAATAATGTTATATTTTCCCCCCTTGGCCTAGGCTTATAACTTAATGTTGTTTTAAAAGTGGGTCTTCAAGGGTGGGCGCCTCATGGAGGTGATTTTATATTTTATTAAAGTCAAATTGAAGCTTGAATTTGGACGCCTACTTCTAGAAAAAGGTGAATTAAAAATTAAAAGTCAAAAGGTGAAGGCTTGAAAAGGGACGCCATCCCTTGGAGGGGAAAGGGGTTATTTCAAATTTGAAAATTAGGGTTTCTAGAAGATTCTAGAGGGTCTTCACAAAATTATAAAAAGAAGTCTTGGGTCTTCATTTGATTATCTGATATCTTGAGTAATGTTATGCTGCTGAAATGGTGCTGGACTGCTTCGAGGAATGAATGCCTCCTAGCCTTGGCTCGACTCCGTGCTTGAGAGATAGCACCTAGTGGAGAGGTTTGCTGATTATTGAGTGGAATTCTATAGTGAGTTTTGAATTGTAGCCTCGAGTTTGCATTGTAATCGTTGTTTATGCATTGTAATTCAGTTATTTGCAAATTAATCAAAAATCTGGAGTTGCTCGAGTGTGTTGCAAATCAAAGTTTTGACTTATAACTCTTTGTGTGATTTTATTCTGGTTCTGGGTAGTTTACCCTTGCATTTGCTAGTTAAGGGCGCCCCTCTTTGATAAGTTTGGGAATTTTTAGTGAAGTCATTTATTTTATAGAGCAAAATCGCCCTTCCTTTGCAGCCCTACCATTTTGTACTTGCATTGGGGTTCGTGCAAAAATAAACACAGCAGATTGGAGTCATTTCATGGTTCTTACTTGGGCGCCATCATGTTAGGAAGATAATGCATCTGGTTTGAGGTCTTTTGGTTGAGGTTTGAGTGAGTTGCGAGTATTTCATTAGGATTTTGTGTTGCTGGTTAAAAAGTTTCAGTCCATGTTCAGTCATATCAGTTTGCATTTAGGCTGTCATTTGAGTTGGGTTTGGGTAGGAAGTCATTGAGAGCATTAACGAGACATCATACTAAAATTGCAACAGTGTTAGACTTTCTATTATATGTGGTTGACAGGCATTCTCTATTTATTGTAAGCTGAACAGTAGTACTGTCAGCAATCTAACTTCTGCTCTTTCATTTATTGTATTTCCCACTGGATAAGTGGAAGAGGCTAGCTTGCCGCCTACTTTACATTCTGAAGTTGCATTTGTAGTTCTTTATGTCTCCGCCATATGGTCGCCTCATTTCCATTCTGGATTGAGTAGCACATACTTGGTGTTGAGTTTGCTTTCAGTTTGTAGTGGTAGAGATCCTCTGACCATATGTTCATCCATCTTGGACACATTCTTGGTTTAGAGTTACCTTCCAGCATGCATTGAGATCCTCTGACCACATGCTCACAGCTTGCCCATCTCGGGATCCTGGTGTACATTCTTGGTTAGGGTTAATTCTGCATTGTTTGGGTTTTCCTGCTAACCTTAACGGGTGCATGTTGTTTGTAATTGCATTTCAAAAATTAAAAAAAAATTGGTTTGGTATCTTTCAGTGGTATCAAAGCTACGTATCCTGCCATCCTATGAAACAAACCTTCTATGAGTGACAGAGAACAGAGATACTTAGCAAGGGAATACAAGAAGGCTACAAGTCAGTTTTAGTGGCATCAGGCTCCGGAAGGTCAGACAGCTTCAGAGGTATTAAGAGCAAATTGGGAGTCTTCTCCGGGAGAAGAAATGGGGGATAATGAGAGGACATCGAGTCGTAACAAAGATGATAGTGGGAAGGGAAGAGAAAGATCGTTAAGTCCGGGAAAGAGGTTCGAGAGGAAGATGGATGCCTTAATGGATATGGTATCTCTCATGATGGGGAAAGTGGGTCAGAACCCAACTCCACAGAACAATCCAAGACAAAGGGGAGAACACAATGCCATCAACCAGCATAATGGACATGTTGCTCAGCCTACTTCAAATAGCACATACATTTCTTCCAGGCCATTCAAACCCACCTTCTTGGCACCAGTAAACCCTCAACCTGATCCAGAACAAAATGCTTCATTTGTTGAACAATTGAGACTCGGCCGTGCTGAGTATGATTCTCTTCCTGATGAAATTAAGATAGATATGTCCTACAATGATTTTATGGATCATAAAGGGAAGAATAGAGGACAAGGAAGACATCATGAACAAAGGAGAACAGCAGTACAAGGGGATTTCCATCAAGCTATCAACAAGGTTACGCTTCCACATTTTGATGGGAGTGACAACAGTTCAGCAAGAGCTTGGATACAGAAGTTAGACAACTATCTAGCTCTTAGACCCATGGAAAAAGAGGAGGCGATTAAGTTCGCTATGCTACACCTTGATGGGGTGGCGCACGAGTGGTGGTACCATGGCCTAGTCACTTTGGGTCATCGGTCTATCACTACCTATGATGAGTTCACCAATAGGCTCATAGAGAGATTTGAGAAAAAAGATCCAGAAGTAAATTTCAGAGAATTGGCACAACTTAGACAATATGGCATAGTGGATGCCTACATAGCTGAGTTTCAGAGACTTTCAGTCATGGTCACGGGAATCACTGAGAGGCGTTTAGTGATCCTATTTAGTGAAGGATTGATGGAGCCACTCAAGGGTTGGATTCAAGTTTTTGATCCACCCTCCCTACAGGAGGCAATGAAGAAAGCAAGAAACATGGAGTGGGCTGCTCCTAAAGCGAAGTTTCAATCCAAGCCATCATTTCACAAAAGGGATAAAGGAAAAAGACCTCATCATAAGGAGTTCAAACAGCATAAACCTCAAGTCACAAGGTTGGATCCAGAGACACTTAACGAACTCAGAAGAAAGGGGTTATGTTTCCAGTGTAGAGAAAAATGGTCCCAAGATCATATTTGCCCAAAAGGAGTCAAATTTCATCACATTGAATACTATTCAGCTGAAGAAAGTAATTCTGATTTTTCATACCAGCAGTCTGATTTTGATGACAGCGAAGTGGAAAGAGCTCCAAAAGAGTCCGAAGATGAAAAGGGAAGTAGAGGTACTTTGGCTCAACTTTCGAGCTTTCAAAAGAATGAATCCTTCAAAGTTCGAAGGATGATTAAGGGACAGCGAATAGTTGCCTTGATTGACACTGGAGCAACGCATAACTTCATTGATGAAGTTGTGGTGGCAAACAAGGGGTTGCAAACAAAAGAGTTTGAAGGCTTCAAGGTTATGGTTGCTGATGGGTTTCACATCTCATGCACCAAGGAGATCTCAAACATGACTATGCAATTGGGAAACTATGAAGTCAAGGACGACTTCTATGTAGTCAACATTGGAGATACAGATGTCGTTCTAGGCATTCAATGGCTACGTTCTCTTGGAGAGATCTCTCTAAATCTGCAAACCATGGAGCTCAAGTTTCAATCCGATGGGAAGAAAGTAGTGTTAAGAGGAATGTCTAATGGTGGTCCTCGGATTGTGTCATTCAAGAGAATGGCAAGGCTGATTTGTCATGATCAAGTTGAGTGGGCTGCGGAATGTATGATTCTTCCAGCTAGTCTTGTTGAGACAATGAGGGACTATCCTCCTGATATTCAGTCTTCACTCACCAAGAAGAGCAAGGTGTTTGCTGATTTACCTCCTGGACCACCACCTGAATGGGGTTCAGAGCATGTCATAGAGCTCAAGGAAGGAGCTAAGCCAGTTATTACAACTCCATATCGGTACCCTAAGAAGTAGAAGGACGAGATTGAGAAAAACATTAAGGAACTCTTGGAGATGGGCTTCATTCGTCCAAGCAAGAGTCCCTTCACTTCAGCTGTTGTTCTTGTGAAGAAGAAGGATGGTACCATCGGCATGTGTGTGGACTATGGTGCTTTGAATCAAAGCACCATCAAAAATCGATACCACATTCCGAGGATAGATGAGCTCAGTGATGAGCTACATGGAGCCAAGTTCTTTTCAAAGATCGATTTGAGATCGGGCTACTACCAGATTCGGATGAGAGGATCTGATGTTGAGAAGACAGCATTTAGATGTCACTATGGCCACTTCGATTTTCTAGTCATGCCATTTGGGTTGACTAATGCTCCTACTACCTTCCAGTCTTGTATGAACAGAGTCTTTCAGAAGCAGTTGAGGAAGTTTGTATTGATATTTTTTGATGACATTCTGATCTTCAGCAAGACATGGGAAGAACATCTCAAGCACTTGGAGGAAGTGCTTAGCATCCTAGAATTAGAGAGTTTGTTTGCCAAAGAATCCAAATGCGAATTTGGAATGAAGGAGCTACTTTACCTTGGTCATATAATCAGTGCTGAAGGAGTGAAGGTTGATCCTGAAAAGATCAAAGCAATTGTTGATTGGCCACCTCCTGAGAATTTGACTCATTTGAAAGGATTCTTGGGTCTTTGTGGATTTTACAAAAGATTTGTGAAAGGCTACTCGCAGAATGCTACTCCTCTTACTGACCTCACAAAAAAGGGGGCTTTTTGTTGGTCAGAAAATGCCCAAACTACTTTTGATAAGTTTAAGAGGATCGTGAGCTCTTGTCCGATTTTAGCTATTCCAGATTTTTCCAAGCCTTTCGAGCTACAGTGTGATGCATCCAGTGAAGGAGTTGGGGCTATTTTGATGCAAGACAAACATCCCATTGTGTTTGAGAGCAGAAAATTAAGAGGTGTTGAAAGGACCTACTCCATCTACGACAAGGAAATGCTTGCCATTATGCATGCATTAGCTAAGTTCAGACAGTATTTGGTGGGGACCAAGTTTGTGGTCAAGACTGATCACAATAGTCTCAAGCACTTCATGCATCAAAAAGATTTGAACGAGAGGCAACAAAAGTGGGTGAGTAAGCTTCAAGCTTACGATTTTGACATTGAATATGTCAAAGGTAAAAACAATATTGTGGCCAATGCTCTATCTAGGAGACCTCATTTGAGCTCATTATGTGAGCTTACTGCTGATTGGAAGAACATGTTGCTTGCTGATTATGTCAAAAATCAGTTTGCAACCAGCATCATTGAGGGTACTTTTCATGACAAAAGGTACAAGGTGGTTGAAGGGCTGATACACTACAAGGGTAGAATCTTTTTGGTGGCTGATTCTAAGCTCAAAAAGAAGATTTTGTTGACATTTCATGACATTCCACTTGCTGGTCATCAAGGGTTCTTCAAGACATATAGGCAGATTCGGGAAAGATTTTCTTGGAAAGGGTTGAAAGGGGAAGTTCAACGCTACATTCAGGAGTGTCCCACTTGTCAAATGAACAAGAATGAGCATACTCTACCAGCTGGTCTGCTGCAACCTCTTCCCATTCCCAATCAAAAATGGGAAAGCATATCAATGGACTTCATCACTGGGTTACCTAAGGTCCAAGGCAAAGATTGCATGTATGTTGTTGTGGACAGATTAACAAAGTTTGCTCACTTCTTTGCCATCACTAGTTCATTTTCAGCAACCCAAGTTGCAAATTTGTTTTTTCATGGGGTGTTCAGATTGCATGGGTTGCCGAAAAACATTGTGAATGATAGGGACAGCAAGTTCCTAAGCACTTTTTGGCAAGAGGTCTTCAGGATGAGTGGAACGGTGCTTACTCCAAGCACTAGTTATCACCCTCAAACCGATGGACAAACAAAGATAGTGAACAAGTCGTTGGAAGGTTATTTGAGAAACTATGTTTCGTAGCAGCAAAGAGCATGGGTGAAATGGCTTCACATAGGCGAATATTGTTATAATTCTTCTTTTCACATGTCAATAAGGATGTCACCTTTCATGGCTCTTTACGGTTATGAGGCTCCTAGCTTTGCTGATTTGGTGTTTGGTGATAGCAAAGCCCCTCAAGCCAAGGATTTGTTGCAACAGAGTCAAGATATCTTGAAATCATTGAAGAACAATCTTCAGATTGCACAGAATCAGCAGAAGATGTATGCTGATCAGTGGCGTGTTGAGCGCTCTTTTGAGGTTGGAGATATGGTTTATCTTCGACTACAGCCTTACAGACAGTCTACTCTGAAGAAGAGTGGAGCTGAGAAGCTCAAACCTCGTTTCTATGGGTCGTTCAAGGTTATCAGAAAGGTGGGAGCAGTAGCTTATGAGTTGGAGCTACCTTCGAATAGCAGAGTACACAATGTCTTCCACGTGTCTCGCCTCAAGAAGGCACTTGGACACAATGTTGTTGCTTCATCACAGTTGCCACCTTTGGATGAAGGACAGTTAGTTTTGATTCTAGAAGAGATTCCTGATTCCAGAGAGCGTTCTTTGAGAAAAAGAACAATCAGAGAATACTTGGTGAAGTGGAAGAACTTGCCTATGGAGGATGCGACTTGGAAGAATGATGAGATTTTGCAACATCCAAGTTTGCGATTGCTTGAGGACAAGCAATCTTGGGGAGGGTGGACTGTAATGTCCCCTTCTCGAGCAGGATCTTTTCAGTTGACCGTTGGCCTATTCCAGAGACCCATAGGCTACTCGGAAGGTGAAATTAGGGTTTCATATTTTGGTGGTTGCTATTGCTCGTGAATGGTTGATTGAATTGCGGATTCTTTAAGGGTTTTCAGAGAGCTTCGCAGTGGTGTCTGGCTTTGCATTCTGAGCACTTTCTGGAATTTACTATTTTTACTAAATTCTATTTTTGGCAATTGACAGGTTGGTTCCAGTCCAGTGGGCTTCCCTCAACTATCAATTCAGTTGAAATTGTTCAATTTTGGCCTTGGGGTGCAGTTGGAGAGATAAGTTCATTTTATTCAATAATGTTATATTTTAATGTTATATTTTCCCCCCTTGGCCTAGGCTTATAACTTAATGTTGTTTTAAAAGTGGGTCTTCAAGGGTGGGTGCTTCATGGAGGTGATTTTATATTTTATTAAAGTCAAATTGAAGCTTGAATTTGGACACCTACTTCTAGAAAAAGGTGAATTAAAAATTAAAAGTCAAAAGGTGAAGGCTTGAAAAGGGACGCCATCCCTTGGAGGGAAAAGGGGTTATTTCAAATTTGGAAATTAGGGTTTCTAGAAGCTTCTAGAGGGTCTTCACAAAATTATAAAAGGAAGTCTTGGGTCTTCATTTGATTATCTGGAAGTCTTGGGTCTTCATTTGATTATCTGATATCTTGAGTAATGTTATGCTGCCGAAATGGTGCTGGACTACTTCGAGGAATGAATGCCTCCCAGCCTTGGCTCGACTCCGTGCTTGAGAGATAGCACCTAGTGGAGAGGTTTGTTGATTATTAAGTGGAATTTTGTAGTGAGTTTTGAATTGTAGCCTCGAGTTTGCATTGTAGTCGTTTATGCATTGTAATTCAATTATTTGCAAATTAATCAAAAATCTGGAGTTGCTAGAGTGTGTTGCAGATCGAAGTTTTGACTCATAACTCTTTGTGTGATTTTATTCTGGTTCTGGGTAGTTTACCCATGCATTTGCTAGTTAAGGGCGCCCCTCTCTGATAAGTTTGGGAATTTTTAGTGAAGTCATTTATTTTATAGAGCAAAATCGCCCTTCCTTTGCAGCCCTACCATTTTGTACTTGCATTGGGGTTCGTGCAAAAATAAACACAGCAGATTGGACTCATTTCATGGTTCTTACTTGGGCGCCATCATGTTAGGAAGATAATGCATCCGGTTTGAGGTCTTTTGGTTGAGGTTTGAGTGAGTTGCGAGCATTTCATTAGGATTCTGTGTTGCTGGTTAAAAAGTTTCAGTCCATGTTCAGTCATATCAGTTTGCATTTAGGTTGTCATTTGAGTTGGGTTTGGGTAGGAAGTCATTGAGAGCATTAAGGAGACATCATACTAAAATTGCAATAGTGTTAGACTTTCTATTATATGTGGTTGATAGGCATTCTCTAATTATTGTAAGCTAAACAGTAGTACTGTCAGCAATCTAACTTCTGCTCTTTCATTTATTGTATTTCCCACTGGATAAGTGGAAGAGGCTGGCTTGCCGCCTACTTTACATTCTGAAGTTGCATTTGTAGTTCTTTATGTCTCCGCCATATGGTCGCCTCATTTCCATTCTGGATTGAGTAGCACATACTTGGTGTTGAGTTTACTTTCAGTTTGTAGTGGTAGAGATCCTCTGACCATATGTTCGTCCATCTTGGACACATTCTTGGTTAGAGTTACCTTCCAACATGCATTGAGATCCTCTGACCACATGCTCACAGCTTGCCCATCTCGGGATCCTGGTGTACATTCTTGGTTAGGGTTAATTCTGCATCGTTTGGGTTTTCCTGTTAAGCTTAACGGGTGCATGTTGTTTGTAATTGCATTTCAAAAATTAAAAAAAAAATTGGTTCAGTATCTTTCATGCTCTACACAAAGAACAGCAGCAACACCAAGTAACTTCCGAAGCACAAGCATGTGTGAAAAACATTGTGTTGCACCAAAATAACTTAGAAGTTGTTGGGAAACACCTCCAAGCAATCTCCAACTGAAATCTATTACTTCCTTGACAAAGAAGAACGCACCAACTCTCTTGAATGAGAGCAAACCAAAAGGTGAAGTGACTGACTTGCAACCCAAAAACAAGCTCAACACTAAAATTCCAATCTATTCTTTGCCAAGTAACACTCCCAAGAGTAACCATTCGTTCATTACTCCAATTCTTACTTAAAATCTCTTTCCAATCCATTTGTGAATAAACAAATAAAATTACCAAATGGTTGGTAAAGAAAGGAACAACATCATTAATTTTTAGATTTTCATCCTTATACCTCCAAATGTCCTGCCTTCCATTCCCAATTAATTTCATCAATCCTTGTTGAGGATCCCAAGCAATGGTACCCAACCAAGAATTATCTCCAACATGCCTAGAAAGGTGCACAACATAACCCCAAGTGCCATCCAAATCAACATGCACATCATGGAAATTTGTGACTTCTTTAGTAATCCCTTGTAGCCCATACATGAATGCACCAACAACTAAAATGTGAGGAGCAATTGTTGTCATCAAAACCATCCCCAAAAAGAGATTAGTATAATATATAACATCACTCAATCCAAAGGATGGATTGTCAAACATGTAGATGTCATGTTTAAATCCTTCTTCCTCCAAAACTATTTAAGTAAAACGATTTAAACCACCTTTCCTTCTTGTTGTTTTGAAATTTCCAGCAAGCTCTAGAACATTGTTTGAAAACTTTTCAAAATCTGAAACGTTAAAGTCTCCATAAATCAATACATCCCATGAAGAAACTGCATCTCCTAGTGTCATAATACTCCCTATGCAATCTTCATTTGCCGCCTCCTTAGCACATCTCTTATCCGGTGGTCTCCCAGGAGGGTAACCAATCACCTCACAATGTGAACTTAAATCAAAACCATGTTGAAAACCACACTCTAACTCAAGTTCTGAATCTTCTCCTAGATCCCATAGCTTGCTATTTTCACCAAATGCAAAGCTACAACCAAAAGTAGTCTCATCATCCAACTCAAAAAGTGAATTTTCATACGCCATATGAACACTCATCTCAAACAATGGGTTATCAGCAATCACCACAAATTGATTCTTCCAATCAAGTCCATACAAAGAAAGTGAACTACTACTATGATGAATACTATAATCAGAACCAGAGAAATGGGACTCAGCCGGACTCGCCTCGACTCGGCGAGTCCCGAGCCGAGCACCCCTAGCCGCGTCCTGGGAGCCCAGACACGGAATCGGCCGAGTCTGCCCACTTCCTGGCCGGACGCGATCGAGTCAACCCGCATCCTGGCCAAACATACCAAACGTGCCACATCCAGGAGAGTCTTGAGCCCCGGACGCGGCCGGCGCAGCCAAGGCCAAAAAAAAACATAACTTAAAGTTTTTTAATATTTTTTTTTAAACTTATATTATCTCCTTAGCCCTAAAAGCAACCTCATTTCATTCATTTGGCAAAATAGGAAGAGTAGAGAGAGTTGTGAAGAAAAAGAAGAGATCATTGTAGGGCAACCAGCAAACTATTAAAGACAAATCCAAGCTATTAAATCATTTGAGAAGCTTCATACCAGCAAGGAGGTGCATCTCTAGCTCATTACCAGCAATTGGGAGGAATTTGCAATGCATTCCAAGCTAAATTTAAGAGGCAAGTTTGATTTTAATTGGTTTTTTTGTGCTTAAATAATTTTAGAAACCCTGCTTGTTATTGCAGCCACTTTCATTTGCAAATCAAACCATATTTTCACAATGTCTCAAAGTCAAACCCTAGGCAGAAAAGACCCTACTTAGGAGCATGCTGAGAATTTTCCCGGAATGAAAAAAAAGAGGCAAAATGTAAATATTATCATGGAGGAATAAACAAATTGAAATATCATATTGCCCGCATACCTGTCTGTGATGCAGTGGGCTGCACATTAGCACCTCCTGAGGTTGTTCATGAAGTGCAGGTGCAATTAGAAACATTCGAATTGCAAAAAGAAATGAAAAAAAAGGCAAAGGGAGGAATTGGTGAGAGTTGGACAGCCACAAGAACTTGGTGTTGTTGGAGATGCTTCTTCCATGCCTCCATACCGTCCTAGTGCTAGTGCTTCTACTACCACACCAGCTATGCGTACTACTACTACTAGTACTACTCCTAGTGTTGTTGGCGCTGCTACTGCTAGTAGTAGTGGGAGTGTTAGCATTGGCCCTAAAGTTCATAAATCTAGGGTGGACTCATATTTTGTACCACACACTACTCCTGGTTCCCAACCGTTGCTTGAGAGCATGGGTTGAAACAAGGACTTACATGATGTAGCAAAGAAAGCAATTGCAAACTTCTGGTACTATTGCACCATTCCCTTCCATGTAGCCAGGTAATTCTTTTTCATTTAATTGTTTTAAAATTTATATTCAAATTTTAGAATCTAGACATATCTCATTATCGAATACAAATTTAAAGTTAAAAACTTAAAACTTTTCATTTTACATTTACAATACTTATCTAAAGTAACTTATTAATTTATTTATGACATGTTTTAGGTCTCCTTTTTGGCAAAACATGGTTGATGCCATAACAATATGTGGGGCAGGGTTCAAAGCCCCTACTGAAGATGAATTAAAGGGCCCACTTTTGACTCAAAAGGTGGCAGATGTAAAAGCAAACTTAGAGGAGCAGCACTTCCAATGGAGGTCGGGTTGCACCATCATGACTGATGGTTGGACCGATAGGAGAAATAGGACGCTGCTGAATTTTCTAGTTTCCTCTTAAGCTAATTGTACTTCTCTCAATGCATTGAATAATTTGAAATTTGAATTTAATTTAGTGATTAATAATTTAATATGGTTGATTTATGTTTTTTTAATTTATTGAATAATTTGTTTTAACTTTTGCTTATTTTTTCAGGTGACACCGTCTTCATCAAATCCATTGATGCTTCCGCCCAAATCAAAAATGCCACATACCTTTGCGAGGTTATAGAGGGGTGATAGCTGAGGTGAGAGAAGAGAATGTAGCTCAAGTGGTGACAAATAATGCAGCAAATTATGTTGCTGCTGGTAGATTATTGATGGAGAGGCACCCTACTATATTTTGGACTCCATGTGCCACCCATTGCATTGACCTCATATTGGAGGATTTTGGAAAGCTCCCATGGATCAAAACATGTGTGGGTTCCGCAAAAAACATTTGCAAATTTGTATACAATCACACATGGGTGCTTAACCTTATGAGGCAATATACGGGGTTGAGTGAGTTGGCTCGTCCAGGCATCACTAGGTTTGCTACTAATTTTATCACATTGCAATCCTTGATTCGGTCAAGGGCAGCTTTAAGGCGCATGTTTGTTGGTGAGGAGTGGTCTTTGTCATCCTATGTTACAAGCACTGCAAGGATTGTTGTGGCTGATTGCATTTTTGATGAGCCAGGTTTTTGGACACCAGTGGAGGAGATTGTGAAGGTAAAATTTAATTCTTCATTATGTTTTACTTTTAATTTTTATTCATATTTCACTTTTATTTGTTTATTTTCGTTCACAACTTCACACTTACTTAAGTTAATGTTTCACAATGTTTGCACTTTGCAGTTTGTCGAGCCCTTGGTAGTTCTCCTACGAGTTGCTGATGGGGAGAAGCCCGCAATGGGCTACATATATGAGGGCATGGATAGAGCCAAAGAGGCCATTAGATCCATCTATGGCGGAGTTGAGAAGAAGTATCGTCCCATTTGGGAGATCATTGATCAAAGATGCCACCACCAACTTCATAGGCCCATCCATGCAACTGCATGTTTCCTAAATCCAACCTTCCAATTCAGTCGTGATCTACGTGCAGATCGAAAGATTCTTAGTGGGATCTACTCGACGATAGAGCGGATGTTGCCTGTTGTTACTACACAGATAGTGCACGAGATAGATTCCTTCACTAAGGCACAAGGAAACTTCTTTGCACGTCATTTGTGCAAAAGGACGACATTATTGCCAGGTACAAATATATTTAAGGGCATAATTTTCATCTTTTTATATTATAATTTATTATTAAATGTTGAACTTCAAACTTCAAACTTGAAAATTAAAGTTGGAAATGAGATTGATGTTTTTTTTCTCATTTCAGATAGTTGGTGGAATATGTTTGGTTCTGATACACCGAACCTTCAAAAAGTTGCCATTCGTATATTGAGCCAGCCATGCATTTCATCTGGTTGTGAGCACAATTCGAGTATGATTGAGCACATACATTCCAAGAAGCGCAATAGACTATTAGTGGAGAGGATGAATGATTTGGTGTATGTTAATTACAACCTTCGCCTAAGTTACAAGAAGATTTTTGACCACGACTCCACCCTGACCAGGCTAGAGGACGTTGATCAACAGTTTGAGTGGATCACTGAGGCTACAGGTGCAGTCTTTAGTGACGAGGACCTTGATTGGGTTGACCAGGCAAAGAGAGAGGCTGAGGAGGAGGCTAGAGCACGAGGAGACACAACTGTTGTTGGTGAGAGTGGCATGGAAACACAGGTAGAGACTATGGCTGTAGTTGCTACATCATCGAGGACCCTTAGAAGCCTTCGTAGGAAGAATGTTGGCTCCACTAAGCCATAGACTTGTGGCTATTTTTTTGATATTTCATATTTATATGGAACATTTGATGTCATGGATTTCATATTCCATGAGTTTTGTATACATTTGACTATATTTATATATCTAATTATGATATTTCCTTCAGCAACTCAATTACAATTTGTGTACTTTATACTTATGTGATCGTTGTATACTTGTGTATGTGATCAAATTTGCTTCCATTTAATGGTGTTATTCTGTCTTTAAGGATTATTCAATAAAGGGTGCTTCAAACAAGTTTTAAATCCTTAAAAATATCTAAATTTCTAGGGTTTTCTCAACTTTTTTCATCTTGCTGAGTTTTGCCGAGTCTGCACCGAGTCCCGAGTCACAAGTCGAGTCACCCTAACTGAGCCCGAGTCAAGTCCGAGTCTTGTAACTATGATCAAAACCTTCATACCTGTCACTAATGACTCCAAGGCTGTCCCAAATCACCTAAACCTTTCCATTATCATTTTTAGTAGTATACTGTGGACCCAAATCATCAAAGTCACTAAACCTCTGCTCAAAGTCAGCTTCATGTGTTGATGAGTTAGATTTGTTTTCAAGAAATAAATCAACACCATCAATGCCATCTTCCATGCATGCATTGAGCTCTAAAATCAAAACATCATCACAATCAAAAAGAAATTCATTCCATGTAGGGTCCTCATTATACTTTGGTGTCAACACACCTGAATCCCATGTGTTAAAATGTTGATTGCTTTGTTCAGCAAATATGCGTTCACTGTGCTCCTCTTGTGATGTTGTATCTTTGAATAAGTCACTTTTCAACTCACCAATACTAATGTCAACATAAGTATCTCTCTCGATAAGCTTGGTTTGGTAGTCAAAACAAAAACCATCTATGTCTCCATCACTGTAATGAAATAAAGAATCATCATTGCTTGTTGCTTTCAAAACTTCATCCATTTTTCCTTCAACAAGTCCATCATCTGAAGATGTATTAATAATCTCAAGTTCAACGATGCCAACCTTGGTACTAGTGTCTACAACTTCATCGGATAGCTCTAAAGGATTATTCAAGGCTATAGTTTTGTTAATCTCATTGCACACATCCTCAATATGTATAGATGCATGCACTTCCAAAGAATCAACCTAGGGGTTTGTCAAACACCTGTCATGAGGTAAGGTATTCTTGTCACCAACAACTTTTCATTTTAAATCCTCTTTTTGTAATTCTTTCTCTGGATCAGCTGTCCTCTTAGCAAAGTATGATTTCAACCATAGTTGGAAAACTCACGATCTTTTTTTTTTGAAAACGAGTTTTTGGTGCAAAAACTAGCCAAGTTTTTTGCAAAAACTCGCCAAGTTTTTTGCAAAAACTCGCCAAGTTTTTCATGAGTTTTCAAAAAACTTGGCGAGTTTTTAAAAAAAATTGTACGATCTGGGAATGAAGTCCCCGGTAGGCAAAAAGGGCATTTCATTTCGATTTTTCAGTTGTTCTTCATTCTTGTTGAGTAAAAACCCACTCCAAACCATTTTGCACCACTTTTTAGTGATTTTGCATCGAGGAGACAAGATTTGAAGGAGATTTTCATCAAATTTTGAAGACAAATTGCATTTCCAGCTAGGTTTTTTTATTTTTCTTGTTCCTTTTTTTCATTATTTTTTCTTCACTTTTGTTAATTCTATGTTTAAATATCATCATGAATGTAGTGTAAAAAAGATTTAAATACATTTATATTGTTCAAAAGAAGATTTTGATTCGTAAAAACAAGAATTTTTGACACATTTTTCTTATTTTTTTACATATTTTGCTGATTTTTTCATTTTTTTTAAATTTTCTTCAAACACTAGTTATTTTTTTTATTTTGAATCCTGTTTTTTGTTGAAAACATGTTTACAATCTTAGATTAGTTTAGTTTAGATTTTTACTAATATAAAGTAATCTAATTTGGCATGTTTTTAAATTTTCTATCAAAAAACTAACAAGTTGTGCTTTCACTATCATTGTGTGTGTAGGCTAATTGATAATGGCTTCTAAATTCGGATCTACCTCAAGCTCAACCCCATCCGTGCTTGGGGGATTTGTAGGCACTCATCCAGCAGGAGCCAGAGATCCTGCTTGGAAATATGCATATCAAGGACCTGAACTTGGATCAGTCTTTTGCATTAGATGTAAAAATGTATACCATGGAGGCATCAATCGCCTCAAATACCACCTTGCAGGCATCCCTCCACGTGATGCTAAGGCTTGTCCAAACACCAACGAGGAAATAAAAAGACAAATGCATGCCATACTTGCAACTGTAAAAGAAAACAAATTGCAAAGAGAGAAGGCAAAAGCGGCAATGCAAGCAGCCATAGCTTCTTCTCAAGGCGCTCCAATCAACCTTGAGTCAGATGATGATGTAGCAAGAATAGTGACCTCTCTTCGTGGTCCACGTGTGAGAAGGCAACCCACCACCACCTCAAGCCCTTCATCTACCTCTAGTAGAGCACCAAGATAAGCACCTATGTTATGTCCATTTTTTAGTGAGCATCAGTGTTTGGTGGTTTAGCCTATAACCGAGTACTCGTAGGCTAATAATGGTGATTAGAGGGCTCTGTTGTGGAGATATCTGGCACTAGATCATTGGTCTTCCTTGTAATGTCCCCTTCTCAATCTTAAGCTTTCTAATGACCGTTAGCCTATTTTCAAAGTCTTGTCGGCTAAACGGAGGTGTTTCAAGGGATTCAAAGTTTCTTGAACGATTCTTGCCAGCACTTTCAAGGTACATTTGCAGAGGGTTACCAAAATGTTTTCTTGGTTTTTCAAGGTTTTCTGAGAACCTTGCAGGGCAAAATTCCTATTTTTAGCACATACTATTTTTAGTAAGTTTTAGTTGCATCTTAATTTGGGCTAATTTGATGTTTGGACACACTTACTATTTTTAGTAGTTTGCCATTTTAGTAAGTGCTATTTTGGGCATTGGTCTTGGCAACAATTCAGTGCAAGGTTTCCAGTTCGGGTAGGGTTGGCAGTTTCAGTGGTGAGTTCTAACATTTTTGGCATGTCATCCATCCTCCATCTCTTAAGTCTTCAAAAAGGAAATATTACAACTAAAGTTATAAAATTCAAAAAGGACCCCCTTGCACCCCCACACCTAAGATAACTTTAAATTGTTTTAAAAGTTGGTCATGAAGTTGGACGCCAAAGTTAGAGAACTTAGTAAAAATTAAAATAAAATATCATTTCTTTGAGTTGAGCGTCCCATTTGGAGGGAAAAGGCATTTGAATTTCTGGAGCCCTAATTTCTATTTAAACCTTGTTGGCGTTTCAATTCACACCTCTGGAATGCGGATTCGAAACGGACAGCTATGCACAATTAGACTACTCTTCAAATTAGGAGGGGAAGCTTGTGGGAATTGTCATTGATGTCAAACATGAAAAGACAAGTTGCCATTGATGATGTCTGTGATGATCAGAATTTTTTATCAAGCAAGTCATCTCTCAAGCTAGATAATCTAGTCATCATCATCATTCAGTTATTTGTTGTGTTAACATTTAGATTGTAACATTCAAGATTAGCATTTGAACCGATTTGTTAACTTTCAAATTAACATAATCTGAACCTTCAGGCTGAACCGATTTGTTAACATTCAGATTACAAACTATTAGATGAGTTTTGTTAAGAAGAAAAGAAAGAAACAAGGATGTGTTTGCTGAGAAGTGAAACGACTCTCTTGAAGAGTCATGTATCAAGTTTGTCTAAACAAAGACGTCTTTCTCCTTAGACAAAGACGTCTTTCTCCTAAAGTGTCATGCATCGATTCACTTTTGAAAAGACATGTTTAATCACTAGAGTAGTTTTTAAAAGAAGATTTGAGATTATCTTAAAAGGTGTGTTTTGACCACTCAAACCGTTTTGAATTTCTTCCTGAAAAGTCAGCAATCATTTTATGAAGAAATATTAAATACATCAAACAAGTGGCCGATCTCCCAAATAAATGCAGTGACCTCTATACAATGAGACAAGAATCTTATTTATTGTATTTATGAGATGGTACGTTGAAGAGAAGTTAAGAATGTAGTTAAGTCATTAACAAAGGGCTGTGATTCATTTGAGAAGTGATGCGACTCCTTGCAAAGACATCTCTTTTGGTAAGAGATACAACTAGACATATTCCTTGAAATAATATAAGATGTAGAAGACGGTGAATAGAGAGGTGTGGAATAACTGCAATATCATAAAAACACAAGTGTTGTGTGTGGTGAGTGGAATAAATGCTTTATCTTTAAGTCACAATCGGGTGTGTGTTGAGGAACAAAAGCTATATGTTGATTTGTGAAAGAAAGCATATGTAGTGCATCATCTAATAACAAATAAGAGTTGGAACAACTGTAAAATTATATAAGAAGAGAAGGGAAGCATATGAGTTTTTGCAATAAGAATTTAAGCAGTCCAAGATCAGATCTTATCATGGAATAGAGAGTATTCTTGGAACACAAAGAAGAGATTATCATAAGAGATCAGACATTGAAAAATCAGAATTTTCTTGAGCATAACAGCACATCCATGAAGAGCATATGAGCAGATTTGACAAAGGGTCGAATTAAAGAGGAAGATATATATGATTGCATCAAGTTGTGAAGAAGATATCATTAACAAGAAGATTTTGATGAAGGCATAGAAAGAGGTTGTCATCAATTGAAGGAGACATAGTTTGTGAGGAAGAATTTTTGTCAAGATCCATAGAGAAGATTATACCAGAATTGTCCATCATCCATTGAAGAAGCAACATTTAAGGTGGAACATTATTCTTCAAGTTATTATTTTTGCTAAGTTGGTGCTTGCCAAGTGGGGGTTGGTGCCTCCGGTAGGTTGGTGCCTCCTAAATCAGAATTAGGGGATGGTGCTCCTTGCAGGTTGGTGCCTACTAAATCAGAATTAGGGGTTGATGCTCCTTGTAGGTTGGTGCCTACTAAATCAGAATTAAGGGTTGGTGCTCTTTGTAGGTTGGTGCCTACTGTAATTGTAATCAAAATTTATCAGATTTAATCCTAAAATGTACTTATGAAATTCTAAGCATGAAATCTTGTTCTTACTTCTAAGCCAGATTTAAATTCTATATGTCAAAATGTACTGATTGCAAAACATTTATTGATTTCTATACCTGCAAGTAAGGGAAAGAAGTCCCTTATATATGATGAAAACGCGCCTCAAGGAGAGACGCGTCTCATGAGAGGACGTGTCTCCACAAAGTGAAGACACGTCCACTCATGGGACGTGTACCTTGAGCGCGCGGGCTTCTTAACCAACTGAAGCCATTCGGAATTAATCAAAACTAATATGAGTGTTTATTCAACAATCATTTTATATGAATTCGATTTATCCAATTTCGAATTTTGATCATCTTTAGAAATTCGAATATTTAATTTGATGGATTTATATTTTAAGAACAATTTAGGTAAAATATAAATGATGATGATGCATGAATGCAATCATCATTTATATTTGACCGAAGCTATCTTAAATCAACACTCCCTCTTAGCTAGGGAAGATATTCCAAATTAAATAAGAGGAGATATCACCTACACGCGTGATATCAAGATATGATATGTTTTCATCAGATTGTCAAGTCACATGACATTCTTCATAATCACATCTTCATTATTGTATGTGCACTGACATCAAGTCACATGATGTCTACCATAATAATTCATGGCATATCCACAGATGTATGTAGTTATCCACCACGATTATCTCTTAAGGATCACAATGATCTTCGAATGACATCAAGTCGATGATATCCATCAAAGTGTTCAAGAGATACTATCATGACATGTCCACAAATATCAAGTCACATGATATCTATCATGATAGTTCAACTCAACATTGTAGAGTCGTCACTTTACAATGTTACATACAAGTGTTCACTATTAGAAAGATCGTCACCTTTCAATAATGTACACAGGGGGAGCGGGCACATAAGGTCATGGAGTCACACACATGACAAAAGAGTTTACACATTAAACATCATTTAAATATATTAGTACAACTTCTAAACAATTTGAATTTCAAACAGAATATCAAATTACATTTCAATCATACCAAGTTTCTTCCTGAAGTGTTCAACCTTGATTCGGGAGAGAGGTTTGGTGAGAATGTCTGTTGTTTGATCATTTGTACTAATATACTCCAACTGGATCACTTTCTTTTCTACCATGTCTCTTACATAATGGTAGGGGATCTCAATGTGCTTAGATCTATCATGGAATACTGGATTTACAGAGAGTTTGATGCAACTCTGATTATCACAATGAATGATAGTAGGATTCAAGGGCTCACCAAAGAGTCCCACAAGCAATTTCTGAAGCCACACTGCTTCTCTTGCCCCCATAGAGGTTGCAATGTATTCAGCTTCTATCGAGCTTTGAGCTACGGAAGACTGTTTTCTGCATATCCAAGAGATCTTAGCCGATCCCAAATTGAAGCAACATCCTGATGTACTTTTCCGATCTGTTACACTTCCAGCCCAATCTGAATCAGAGTATCGATGTAGATCTAGTTGATTATTTTTTGTAAAGAAGACCATATCCAATCGTGCCTTGAAGATATCTCAATATATGTTTCACAGCCATAAGGTGGATTTCCTTAGGATCACACATGAACTGGCTTAGAGCATTCACTGCATAGCGAATATCAAGTCTAGTGTTAACCAGGTACATCAATGATCCAATCATTTGTCTATAAAGAGTGGTGTCTGCACATTTAGATTCTGTTGCTGCTTCTTTTAGTTTGTGAAGGTTGGTTTCCATAGGTGTAGACATGGGTCTAGAATCCAACATTTCAAACCTCTTCAAAATATCAATAGTATACTTCCCTTGGTTTAGTATGATGCCATCTGATTTCTGCCATACTTCTAAACCTAGGAAGTAGTGTAAAATGCCCAAGTCTTTCATGTCAAATTCTGAAGTTAGATCCTTCTTTCCTTGAGCAATGAGGTGATCTTCTCCTGTTATCAGCAGGTCATCAACATATAAAATAATTATTAACATATCACCTTTGATTACCTTAAAGTAAAGATTTGGGTCTGCATCATTTTTGGAGAATCCTAGTCCCAAGAGGTAGCTGTCAATTCTTTCATACCAGGCCCTGGGAGCCTATTTGAGTCCATAGATTGCTTTCTTCAGTTTGCATACATGTGAGTCAGGTTTATGTATCACAAAACCTTCAGACTGTTCTATATAGACTTCCTATTCAATGGTTCCATTTCAAAAGGCCGTTTTCACATCCATTTGATGGATCTTCCACCCTTTAGCTACTGCAATGGCTATCACTGCTCTCACAGATGTGTAACGAGCAACAGGTGAAAATGTTTCTTCATAATCAATGCCTTCCTTCTGTGAAAAACCTCTTGCCACAAAACGTGCTTTATCTTTTTCTATACTGCCATCAACAGCATGTTTGATTTTGAAGAGCCATTTAGACGAGCCAACAGATTTCTCTTTTGGTCTAGGCACAATATCCCATACATCATTCTTTAGAATGGACTGATACTCTTCTGTCATAGCGTCCTTCCATACTTGATGTCTGAAGGCTTCTGAAACACTAGTGGGTTCTGAATTTATGATGTCATTCATTAGAGCAACATAGCTTGAGAACCGTTTGGGTCTTTTACTCTCCCTGAATGTTCCTTTGGGTGTTGCATGATTCTTAGCTTCTTTGATCATCTTTCTAGCCCAAAGTGGCCTCCTTTTGTTGTTGTCATTTGCATTCTCATCTGAAGAAGATTGAAGTTCATTTGGCATTTCCCCAGGATACTCCCTCTGAATCTCAAGAGCAGGTTCCTCTTCTAATACTCTAGGAGAATAATTATCTACCTCACTAGAACTTCTTGCCCTTTTGAATGCAATGTCTTCTTCAAAGATGACATCTCTGCTCAATTCAATTTGATTCTGCCCGGGTATGAATATCCTGTAGGCCTTGGAGGTTTCACTATATCCCATAAATATCCCTTTCTTTCTGGAAGGTTCTAGTTGGAATCTCTTCTCCTTGGGCACATGAATATAGACGGGGCAACCAAAAAATCCTAAAGTGACTAATATCAGGTTTTAGACCAGTAAATGCTTCTTCAGGAGTTTTGTTATCTAGGTGAGAATGAGGACATCTATTTTGGATGAAAACAGCAATTCTAGAGGCTTCTGCCCAGAATGAAGTTTCAATGTTCTGGTCAAGCAACATTGCTTTTGCAGCTTCTACAATGGTTCTATTTTTCCTTTCAGCAACCCCATTTTGTTGAGGGTTGTAGGCTACTGTAAACTCCCTCTTAATCCAAACATTCATGCAGAATTCCTTAAAGATTTCAGAGGTGTATTCTTTCCCATTGTCTGTCCTTAAGATTTTTATTTTCTTCCCAGAGAAGTTTTTAGTAAGAGCTTTGAACTCCTTGAACCTTTTAAGGATTTCTATTGACTCTTTACACTTAAGAAAGTAAATCCAAGTCTTCCTAGAGAAGTCATCTATAAATATGACATAGTATAGGAAGCCTGCCTTGGAGGGTACAGACATGGGTCCACATAAATCAAAGTGCACCAATTCTAATACATTTTGGGTTTTGCTCAAGCTAGTGTGAAAGGATCCCTTTGTATTCTTACCTAGGGCACAACCTTTACAAGTTCCTTCATGACTAGGTTTTAACTTAGGTAATCCTGTTACAAATTTTTCCAAGGAAGGTAGGGCACGGTAATGAAGGTGTCCTAATCTTCTATGCCAAATTTCATTTGAATCAGAAGTATCAAGGGTTAGGGCTTGCTTGACTTCGATGCATAGTTTATAAAGATAACCTTGTCTTATGCCTATGTTTAGAGTTTTCTTTATAGTTGAGTTCTTAGGCCATGCCAAAACTTTCCCATCCATAAAGGTAACCCTATATCCATTGTCTTCAAGAGCAGAGATGGATATAAGATTCCTCTTTATACCAGGTACGAATAAAACTCCAGTAAGTTGAAGAGATAGACCAGATTTCAATGTGATGGAACAAGTTCCAACCCCTTTTACTTGATGTGTAGAATCATCCCCAATTGTTACTTCTTCATCAGACTCTTCAGTCATAGTGTCTAAGTGTTCTCTAAACCCTGTGATGTGCCTTGGAGAACCACTATCAATCACCCAGTTGTTGATATTGTTAGATACTTGACTTGATAAGGCTGAATAGAATACAAATTTCTCAAAATCATGGTTTGAATTTGGGTTTCCTACTTTAGCAAATGATGCTTGTTGTTTTGATCTGTCAGGGCACTTCATTGCATAGTGCCCATATTGATCACATCTAAAGCATTGCACTTGAGAGATGTCTTTCTTCTTAGAAGATCCCTTTCCATTGGAATTTCTCTTTCTTTTAAAAGATCCTTTCATGTAGGAGTTTTTCTTATTCTTTTTATTAGACAATGTGTTGAGTACAGGAATGTCTTCATCTATGTTTTTCTGTTTATTTTCTTTTCAGGAGAGTCTTGTTTCTTCTTGAAGGCAGTCAGTTCTTAGCCTGCCAAACTTAGGGAGTTTAGATCTTGCACTTATTCCTTGAAAAAATGACTCTCATGAGTTTGGTAGGCCTCCTAGTGCAATTAGAGTTAACTCTTTGCTATCAATCTGATATCCAATTGTGGATAATTGATCCCTTAGATCAATGATCCTCATGAAGTATGCATTAATGGACTCTCCTTTGTTTATTTGAGCATTGTTGATTTGCCTCTTTAATGCAAGAGTCCTATAGGTGTTGTTGATCTCATAGGTACTCTCAAGGGATTTGAACATATGATATGCAGTTTCATGTTTTGCTAGGATGGGCACTATATGATCCCTAACTGCGTCTACTAAGATTTTCATGGCTTTTTCATTGTTTTCAATCCATTGAGTTTTCTCAGAATCAGCCTCAAGTTCCTTTTTATTTTCTCTCACAAGTGAGTCTAATTTATTCTCTTTAAGGATCATCATGATTCTAAATTTCCATGATGTGAAGTTGTCTGCCCCTGCAAGACGATCCTCAAATCTGATCACACTTAACATTATGAAGAATGTGATGTGAATTCGAATTTTTTTTTTAAATTACGAATTTTCTAGAGCAATATGATAACTAGATTTGATTTGGATTCACACAACGTGGCTCTAATACCATGTAATTGTAATCAAAATTTATCAGATTTAATCCTAAAATGTACCTATGAAATTCTAAGCATGAAATCCTGTTCTTACTTCTAAGTCAGATTTAAATTCTATTTGTCAAAATGTATTGATTGTAGAACATTTATCAATTTCTATATCTGCAAGGGAAAGAAGTCCCTTATATATGATGAAGACACGCCTCAAGGAGAGACGCATCTCATGAGAGGACGTGTCTCCACAAAGTGAAGACACATCCACTCATGGGACGTGTCCCTTGAGCGCGCGGGCTTCTTAACCAACTGAAGCCATTCGGAGTTAATCAAAACTAATATGAGTGTTTATTCAACAATCATTTTATATGAATTCGATTTATCCAATTTCGAATTTTGATCATCTTCAGAAATTCGAATATTTAATTTGATGGATTTATATTTTAAGAACAGTTTAGGTTAAATATAAATGGTGATGATGCATGAATGCAATCATCATTTATATCTGATCGAAGCTATCTTAAATCAACACCTACTAAACTACAAAATTGGTGTTTCAAGTAGGTTGGTGCCTACATTCATTGTAAAGCTTATATAATTCATAAAGTACATTATTTGTACCGTGGTTTATCCCAAAAGGGTTTCCACATAAAATCTTGGTGTCAACTTGGTCATATTGAGATATTCTTGCATAGTTGTTTTGTGTTAGAGTTTGAAGTTAATAAAGGTTGTAAAGGGTAAAAGTTGGTTGATATATTGATTCACCCCTCTCCCCCCCCCCCTCTCCCTGTCTCAGTATATCTTTGTGCTCTTCAAAGCTCCCTCTTCGCTGATGATGCTTAAAAAGAAACACTAAACTAATTATTGAAATGGGAGAGAAAAATCGAGATTGCTCTTGAATCAAAATTTAGTCATTCACATTCCACCAAAAACTAGTACACTGTATTGCCTTTAAAAGGCCATTATCCCGTATGAAACTATTTATGGGACTATAACTACCAAAACTAAATTTATTTATTAAATTAACAATAGCATGTTAATTTATTTATTATTAACTAATCTATGTTAAGCACTAATTCCTAACACGCCCCTTTAGTGTTAACATAGGAACCTTTTTATTCTATGCTGTAACATATCGATGGATGACCTTAGTTTTGAGTAGCAACAACTAATTTTTGGGAACATAAGGAATTCTCATGATGCCTCCAAAACCTTGTAATCTTGACCCTCAGTTGCCACAATACATTTCGCGGAACCATTTGGGGGTTGATAATGCTTGGGCCCAAACTTCACTATTACCTCCTTATCAATAGTTGTTGTATAAACATCTTTCTCTTCCTTTTCTATACCAACCACACTGCAGCAGTGGATTCTTGCATGCTTTCTCAAAGCAACAAGAGCGGCAATTCTATCATAATTATGTGAAAATAGACAATCACAGAAGACAGTTGGAGTCCCAAGATGTGTCAAAATATATGCATAACCTTGAATTTATTTTCCAGCAGGAAACCCCCAATGTCCCTGTGTTGACCCAGTATCATGATTCTCAATAAAGGTAACTGCTCGTGATGGCCACCATCCACCCACACCTGGGGTTGTGCGCTTATGATCAAATAAATGCCAATACTCACATTTTTCAAGTGCCATTTTAACATGCTCAAGGTGAAAGATCAAGTAAAAAAGCATTTTCACCTTGTCACCAATCCAAAACTTATGAAGGGCTCAATGCATGTCTGATGTTACCCATCATATCTCCATTTGAATCTTCCACTACAACAGAAATAAGTGATTCTCTTCATAAACTCAGGCGATAGGCTTAAACAGCTCTATCCAGAGGCAATGATATAAAGAATAATATTTGGCATGAAGAGATTAATCTGCCAAGATAGTGTTGATAGAATCTATAGAAATTTGCAAAACACTATAAAATGCGGTTCCCTTTTTCTATTTATAAATCTTCAACTCTTATCTCTAGAAATCATTGACAGATTCAATGGTTTAGGGCAACTAAATAGAAACTTATACAAGCTTTTGCAGGACAGCAACCGAAAAACTAAATATTCATTTTTGAAATTTTCAGTTGGCTTTTAACACCCGAATATAATCACATTTCTGAAATAGATTGGGGATATATTAATTTTAAATTTTAAAAATTTGGAATGACAACAATGAACAAACTGAAGTGATAAAACAATGGCCGAATGAACACGATGGAGAGAAAGAGAAGAAATGCAAATGAATGGTGGAGTCAAAAAGGGTTTTGCACATGGTCTACATTGCTCACCTGTTGACGAATGCAAGAATGGTAGAAAACAATAGCAGTTGCACGTGGTCTTCACTACAATACCATTGTAAACACCGCTATGAGGAAAACAAATGAATGCAGAGAGATTAGAGAAAGGTCCAAGAAGAAACCTGCTCTGATACCATATTGAAATGGGAGAGAAAAATCAAGATTGCTCTCGAATCAAAATTCAGTCATTCACATTCCACCAAAAACTATTACACTGTATTGCCCTCAAAAGGCCATTATCCCGTATGAAACTATTTACAGGAATATAACTACCAAAACTAAATTTATTTATTAAATTAACAATAGCATGTTAATTTATTTATTATTAACTAATCTATGTTAAGCACTAATTCCTAACACTAATTGCCAATCTTTTTATCTCAGCTAAGAGCACAAGATTATAAAACTCTTTACGTCGTAGCTGAGGTTTTCTCTAATTTTGTAAACTTTCAACTACAACTAAGCCTAAACTAATGACGCTTCTAATAACTCAAGTAAATTTAGAGCTTGAGAGTTAGAAGTAAACAAGGAATGATTGATAACACAAAAACTTAATAAACTTTCTTCCAAAACATACTCGAAGACTCATTGTACTTTTGAGATGTATGCTGAAATAAAGATTATGTAAGTTAAACATATAAGACAAAACACTAGAAGATATTGAGACCATAGATCAAAGCAAATTAGGCATGAGATTTATTTCCTCAAATTCTAACAGCAATAATACTTCTGATATAGCAGATTGTAGCAAAGATAGGCATACAATATGCGATCAAACCAGACTACATAAACAAAAGTTGAACAGACACTAAATAGCAAAGTTGCAGGCAAACTGGGCTCAGCAATTTATTATCACAATGGTTAAAAAATAAATGGGCAAGGCCACCCTTATTTATACACAAAGGAGTAGGGAACCTTAAAATCTCCTTGTTTTTAACAACTTGAAATATGCTAACCAATTTTTTCGTTGAAATTTACAACATAAACAACACTACACCAATTGAATTAGCGTTACCATTAAAATTGAAATCCAAGTTTGAAAGATCTCAACGCCAAGAATGCACACTCAATCCCAAGGAAGGAGAGGTGTTGTCATATGGCAGAGAAACTAGAAACAATAACTTGAAATGAAACAAACTCAACGTCAAGAATGTGCACTCAAGATCCCACTAAGGGCGAGGTGCTAACATATGACGGAGTTATTAATTAAAACTAAAACAATTAGGCGGATAACCAGCCATGCAGATACATCTATCTAATTCATCCGCTGCGGCAAGCATCCACTTAAGAGTGGGGATTCACCACTTGAAAGTGGGTACAATGAGAGCTATAATGTTCATTCTCCACACTGGCGGTAAACCATCCAGGGGTAATTAATATGGAATTTAACAAGTAATTGCAGAAACTAAATGGTTGGATTAGTACTACTATATCTCAACCGTACAATCATGAAATCTGCAAATTACAAATTACAATAATAGAGAACAATGCTAAGAAGAGGAGAATGAATTCTTTCAATGTTTTTTAGCTCTTCAATGATGAAAGAAAGCCAAAACTGAAATCTAATAAAATCTGATATAAAACTGAGATTCTGGAAATTTTGATCAGCAACTGTGAAATTCAAAGAAATATTCACAACTCACACAAAATACCTCCGAATGACGTGAGAACACTTGCAATGAGCTGCTGGAATGTAGGCGCCTATTCCATGATCAAGAAACAGCAACAAATATCAGTCATTAATTCTTGGCACAATTCCCAAGGCACTGTAATGTCCCCTTCTCAAGCATGATCTTCTCAGATGATCGTTGGCCTATTCTGGAGACCCGTAGCCTACTCGGACGGTTTGATTAGGGTTTCTTGTGTGGAGGTTACTGTTGCTCGTGAATTGGTGATTGAACTGCAGATGCCTTCTGGGTTTTCTGTGGGCTTCGCGGTGATGTAATTTTCTTGGTATTCCGAGCACTTTCTGGAATTTACTATTTTTAGTAAATTCTATTTCTGGCAGTGGTCTTGTTGGTCTCGGCACAGTTGGCTTTCCTCTTCAATCGACTCAGTTGGTTTGTTCAATTTTGGCTTTGGGGTGCATTTTCGGAGAGATAAGTTCATTTCATTTAAATAACATTATATTTTAATGTTATATTACCCCCTTGGCCTAATCTCTTAACTTAATGTTGTATTAAAAGGTGGTCTTTAAGGGATGGCGCCATCATTGAGGTAATTTTATAATTTATTAAGGTCAAATTAAAGCCTTAGGTTGGACGCCTATATTGAAGAGATGAATTCATTAAAGTCAAAATTGAAGCCTTGAAGAAAGTGACGCCTTTTCTTGGAGGGAAAAGAATTAGGGTTTCTTGAAGCTTCTGGAAGGGTCTTCACAAATTATAAAAGGACATCTGAGGTCTTCACTTGGGGATCTTTTGTCTACAGGAATGTTATGTTGCCGGATTGGCTGTGGGATTGCTTCGAGGAATGTAAGCCTCCTGGCTTGGCATTGCCTCTCGCTTGAGAGATAGCGACTAGTGGTGAGGTAGTGTAGTTTGAGTGATTTGTAGTGGGATTTTCTACATTGTAGTCATTGTGTGGCTTTGTAGTACAGTTTTATGCATATTAGTGAGATTCTGGAGTTGCATATTCTTTACAGCAGATTGTTGTTTTTATTCATAATTCAAAAAATACAAAAGAAATCATTTTGGGCGTTGCATTAATCTCTTTGTCTGTGAGGGGCGACCCTTTTCCCTAAGTTGCAGATTTTTTAGTGAAGACTGGAATTTTTAAAGGCAAATCGCTCTTCCTTAAGGGCCGTACCATTTGTCCTTGTCTTGAAATTCGTGCATAAATAATATAGGGTCTTTTGATTAGTTTTCAGTGCTCTATCTTGGTCGCCTTCATCATTAGGGTATATTGCATTTCGTTTCACATCAATCGGATGAGTTGTGAGAGAGATATGATCATTTTTGGTGTGGTGTTACGTTGTTGGTTTACATTTTTAAAGTGCAGATCTGTCTAAATCAGAATCTTCAGTTTGGTACTTGAGTGAAGTAATTGGTCTTGGCATTCTTGTTAAGCAAGGAGAATCCTCTTATTTCATGCACACTAAATTGTTCTAATTCTATGCTCTTGGCAGGCGATTTCTCTTCATATTGTAAGCTGAACAGTAGTACTGTCAGCATTTCTCTAATCTTGCTTATCATATTTTGTAATGAATACTTTACATTCTGAAGTTGCATTGTATTTCTTTATATCTCCGCCATATGGTCGCCTCATTTCCATACTGGATTGGGTAGCACATACTTGGTGTTGAGTTTGCTTTCAGCACTTGTAGTGGTAGAGATACTCTGACCATATGTTCGTCCATCTTGGACACATTCTTGGTTAGAGTTCTTTGTATAAGCATTTCAATTAAGATCCTCTGACCATATGCTCGCCATCACTTGGCGCCATTCTTGGTTAGAGTTCCTTCCTAGCTCTGCTTCTGCATTCAGATCCTCTGACCAATGCTCACACCTTGCCCACATTGGGATCCTGGTGTACATTCTGGTTAGAGTTGCTTTCAGCATCGTTTTGGTTTAGAGCTAACCCTAACGATTGTGTATTGCTCTGCTTATTGTAATTGAAAATTTGAAAAAAAATTGGCTCGGAATATTTCAGGCACTCTAAATGGTACGGCCCTTGAAAGGGGCGATTTTGCTAGATAAAATCACCAACTTCAAAATAAAATCTGCCACTTTGCAAGAAGGGTCGCCATAGGTCTACAAATGCATAGCAAAGATACCCAGAACCAGAATAAATTTATTTCAAGAGCTTCTAGCAAAATTCACTTTTAGTTGTAGGCACATCAGCAACTTCAAAATTGACAAAAACTACAAATTCTTCAATATTCGAGCTCAATCTGCTAGTCTAGATGAGAAGCAGTCCCAAAACTAACTAGGTGTTATCTTTCAAACACAAAATTGGATAAATGCTAAGAGGTAAGCATCGCTCGAAGCTAAATTCATGAAATCATTCCGACAGCATAACAATATGATAAGCATAATGGATAGCAAAGCTGGAGCAAAGCCTTCATTTTAAAGAAGCTCAGAAAACTCTTCAAATTCATGAGAAGGCACACCAAAAGACACAAGAGTCTTTTCAATTTCCAAAAATCAATTAATTCTTCAAGATGGCATCCCTCTTGCAAGCTAATAAACTTCACTTTATTTAAAAATATAACTCCTTAAAAGAGGCATCCATTTTTCCCAAGGCATTATGACATTATTAAAAATAATAATAAACACCTAATGAAGGCGTCCCCCTTCCAAGTCCCTCTTTTAAACACAACTTAAAGTTGTTCTCCTAGGCCAAGGGGTTAGTTGCAAATTATAACATTAATGCCTTTATTCACCAAAATAAAACCTTTAGAAGCCAGACTTGAATTGCATTAAATGCTCCAACTAAAAATGAAGACCCGAAGACTAATAACTGCATACTGCCAAAAATAGAATTTACTATAAATAGTAAACTCCCTAAAATGCCATAGAACTTATGAACATGGAAACCCTAATTTTACCTCAAATGAGCCTACGGGCTTCCGGAATAGGCTAATGAGCGTTAGAACAGATCACTAATGAGAAGGGGACATTACACAACTAGACTTGCAAACATGCAAGCTTTATTTCTTAGTCAAAACAAAAGATAACTAACAGTTAGCTAGACTACAAACATCAGTTAACTGATTTAACTACAAGAAAAGCTCCAAATAACCATTAGATATTTCCAAAGAATAAATATGCATGTAAAGAGAACAGCCAGTTAACTTGGAACAGGCACCAAGTTAACTGTTGCCTTTCCTTGAGTTCTATCTTTGGAAATCTTTGCATGCTCCAACTAGTAGTTCACTCATTGACAACTTGGGATATCATATCCTCCAAAAAGCCATTAACTACCTCTTCATCAGGAACATTGATACTATCCAGAACAACATACTGCTTCTCCAACATCTCTTCACCATCTGCAATCAAACTGTAATATAGGGGGATTCGCTACTCACGAGTTCTATTCATTCAAAGAGCCTCACGGGTCGAACTGCCCTATACTACCTCAATGGAACAACGGCGAGAGTTTTAGAATCAGAAAGAGTGGGTCACAAAGATTCTCTGGACAGACTGATAAGCTCTCAGCCGAAGGACATCAATGCAAGAAACGGATGACAACGCGGCGCGCTGGCGTCCTAGAGGCACTCTGGCGTCTCGTACAGACCAGAAAGTGAATGTCTCAAAAATGCCTAAATGACTACTAGCAAACAGATTACTAAGAACTGACAGAGTGTAGGAAAATGACAGAATGTGATAAAGTGATAGAAATGAAATGATGAGAAGTAGAAATGACAAAGATAAGGAGGAGAAAGTAAATACTTACGACCGTGAGAGTGATGAAGCTTCCAGCTCATGGGTGTCTTCAATACCTACACACAAGAGGGAAAGAAAAATTGTTCGGTGGCTGTATAGGGGTCTGCCTCAATCAGACCCCGTTTTGGTGTTCCCATCTCCACGGACAACCAAATAGATAGAGAAAAAAGTAGAAATGAAGTAAAGAGCACTTAAAGCACTACAAAACAATGTTATGCTACTCAACCAAGTAATAAAGGAGAGGAGTGAAAGCTTACCACCTCCACCAAGAGCACTCAAGGCCGCTTGGGGGAGAAAATGAGAGGAGTTCAAGCCCTTGCTGCAATGGTGTTATGTTCCATACTTGCTCTACTGAAATGGTGGGGTGTTGATGATGTTGCTGTGAAGTGTAAAGTGTTTGGAGATTGAAGAGATGGTGGAGAAGTTGCTTGAAGCTTGTAGAGAGATTGTGAAGCTTGTAGATGAAGTCCAGAAATGGTGAAGAGATGTCTAAAATATGGAAGAAAATGGAATGCTTGTTCAAAGAGTGAATATGAAGAAGAGATGAAGAGAAACGGCCATATTCGGGTCGATTGGCCGAGGAGGGCATTACAAATCGACTCCCAATGGAAAGTGTATCGTCTTTGCAGGCTCCAGACGTGGGATTTGTAAGGGATGTAAGCACGTCGTGCGGGCGTCCCCGATAGAAACGCCTCCACCGACACTCAAAACAAGCGCCAAGTGTGATGCAAGCAGCGGGCTTAGGTGGAATTAAGCCTCTGAACTTGGTTTTCTAAGGTGGGTAAAGGAAAAACGGGGAATTGCACATGGGGTGCAAATTCACTCTTGTACACAAACTTAGCAATTCTTTCCTCTTTTCAGTTGCTTCATCAAATCTTGCTAATATTCCTGCAAATGATTGATCTTGCAGGCAATAGAATCACCATTACAACTACCACAAACAAGGTTATGAAATTTCATCTGTACTTCATCAAGATCAAAGTAAGTGCCATCTTCCTGTCGATATTGACAAGGGATCTATGACACAAACGTAGTTACGAACTTGAGCGTACTAGCAACCTTTTCTCTATATCCAGCCAATTCTACAGATATTCCTTCATAGGTTTTTACTTTGAAAAGGTGTTGCTCTCTCCAAGCAAAAAGCTTCTTGTGTTCTTCTGTGGTAACTGAATCATAAGCCGTCCTTCAGTCCGAAATGACGATCTCGTCTCTTGGTTTCCTTTCCACTATATTATGCTCAAACTCCTAAATCCATGAGCAAAGATCATGGGCATCGTACCTCAATTGGTACATCTCTACAAGTATAAATCTGCCCCTAGTGATAAATTCTTTTATCCAATCTCTCAGATGTTTTCCATTGATGACCAACTAACATAGCTGGTGATGATCTACAGGTGACTCCAAAATTTGTGGAAGCAATAAGGTGGCCTATGAAGTACCATGAAGGAGATTGGAAGCATACTGCCACAGCTATCGAATCCCAGCCTTGAGGGCTGCCTTATCTTCTCCATCCTTGAGCACTCATTCCTTCAGATTATCTACTACAACCTCGAAGATATTTGCATTAGTATGTTGGGTGCTTCTTCCAAGATTGGCCTTGACAACTTTGAATTCATCAATTTCAACCAAATCAATGTTCTTGTCCTCTAGAGGGGTGGCAAACTCAAGGATGATCTCTCCATCGGAATTCTTCTCCATATGAACTTGCTTCTTAAGTTTCTTCTCTATTGTGTCTTGGCAGAAGCTATCAAGCTATGCAAAGTTCAACTGATAAGAAAGCTTCCTCCTCTTCCTACCTAGTAAGTTCTCAATCCAAGACAAGGAGTCTCTGCTATCTTCTCTGGGAGGATCGGTTCCAGCTCTAGCAACTCCTGATGGATCACTCGATGTTGAAACGTTCTGAACTGGTGAATCACCTTCTGAATCTATATGAATAGGAGAAGGCCTTGGTGACAACGAAAGAATAAAGGCTTTGCTTCAACTCGTGATGCTGATTCAATTGGAACTTTTGGTGCATCTGCTAATTGTTCCTACCGATTTACCTTTTCTTTCAAGCTCTTCATCATTTTCCTAATCTTTGTATCTTCTAGAGGATTGCTCATAGCTTTTTGCTCTCGGTTTTGATTTAGAAGGAGGTAGAGATGTATGAACTATTGGCAGCTCTCCAACTACCTTCTGTGTTCTTTTACTGCTGAGGAACATCCTGTTGTTCTTGACAACTCGACTTGTTCTTTCCTCAATTGAGGTGCTCCCTTTGGCAAAGCAATCAACTTGTGGAAGTGGCCACTGATCGATCCAATCTCAGACATACATGGGAAGTAGAACTTCCCCATCATCATCTGACAAACCCTCCACATCTTCTAATAAGAAATTTGCCATCTACCAAAGAGTAAGTCTGGAGTAGTTGCGTTTGCGCACTTCAAACTCATCTGCACAATTAACCCAAAAATCTTTAACTATACGTACATGTGCAAGATTTTGACTAAGAAGAGCTACAAAGACACCACGAGGATCGTATGAACATCTCTCCTTGAAAAGCTTGAGACCAAACTTTGACATTTCTTCGCTTATCAACCTAGCATCAATTGTTGATCTACATTTGTATATACTCATCTCAAATGGGAAGGTGAATGCAGTCTTGTGTTTGTTACGCAAAAATGTGTGCACCTTGTGTACTTGCCTCAGAAACTCCATGAACACAACCTCATCCATTAGATATCTAGGAAGCATGACTGGATCACCTGTGAAACCATATACTCT
The DNA here is from genome assembly GCA_007258455.2 of Sequoia sempervirens. Taxonomy (NCBI): domain Eukaryota; kingdom Viridiplantae; phylum Streptophyta; class Pinopsida; order Cupressales; family Cupressaceae; genus Sequoia; species Sequoia sempervirens. Next base: position 693,355,421 of record VDFB02281492.1, read on the forward strand.
TATGTAGGAGAACGTGGGGAGTTGGATAAACCAATCAGCCCACTCTACCATTGCCAATCTGGCATCCACTGAAATCTGTATATGCAACTCATGATCAAAATCTCGCACTATATGAATCAAGAATAGATCATTTACCACTGTGTAATGTAATGTCCCCTTTTTCATGAACGTTGGAGTTTGGAGGAATTAGCCTATTCCTGATCCTCGTAGGCTAATGAGACTTGATAAGAGGGTTGTTTGGCAAATACCCAATTAATTGGTTAGCTAACTTTGTGACTTTATGAAGGTTTTCCTATTATCACCATGGATATTTCTATTTTTGGAAACCTTATTTTTATATTATAGTGTTATATTGCACTTTAGGAGTTGATTAATATTTATATTATTATAAAGTGCAATAATAAAATAATATTATAATATTCCTTCTAGAAGCCGACTTGGAAAAGTTCTAGGAGGCCGACCTCTTGAAGAAAAGAATAAATAGACATGAGGAGCTCTTTGCCTATCATCCACATTTGAGTATTGATTTGATATTTTCAGTTGTGGAGTTTTGCAGATGTTTAGTTGGCCATAGAGAACGAAAACTCTCAATTGGTAAGAAATTTTGAGGGTGTGAAATATCACCTAAATTATTGCAACTGGAGGAAGTCACTTCAGACTCTCTACTTGTACTTCAAAGCAAAATTTCATGGCCTTTGCCCAAATTTTGGTTGTATTGATTTGAGATCCATTGCAGAATTTTGGAGACATTTTGGAGTTTGTGGTCGCCATATATTTAACTTGGGAGGACAACTTTCATTGAAGAAATCTGATTTTTATATCAGAAATTATAGTCATCTTAAAGTCTACACAAAGGCCACGATTTTGTCCATTTCTCCTCCATTGGGCATCGGTTTCTACATTGCATTGCAACGCTTCTTTTCTTGAGGATTGAAAATGATATCTTACGCCATTTGAAGGAGAATCGTGGCATCTAGCATTTTATTCTGAAGTCTAATTGCTGAAACAGGGGCAGCTAGCCTAGAGGTTGGAAATTAATTTATGAAAGCATCCATACACAACGATTTTATACTCTAATAGGAACGCTTGGTTTATGAGGGTTTGGTGATATTATTTGACGCCTGCTGAGACAAGAGAAGGCAGCGATTTATTTAATATCAGCATTCAACAGCTGAAACAGGGGCGGCTGAAGGAGAATTTCGACTTGGGCTTGAAAGACTCAAAACACATTTAATATTCATTGCTCCTTCATCTTCAACTTCCAGCGCTATTATAAATCAGGTTCCTTTGTAATTTGCATACATTTTAATAATCACATAGATGCATTTATGTTAGTTGTTGTAGGTGCACACTTTGTATCAGATCTTATTAAAAAATTTATTTGGATGTAAGCCAAGAGTCTTGGCGTTTGCATTGAACTAATTGTTGTAGGATTGCATCTCAATAGAAGATATCATCAGTTGGAGTTAGATGTTGTTGTAATGATCATTTGAATGATGTATGAGGATGTATGCCAACTGTTTGACATAATGCCTACAAGCTGTTTATACAGTTATCTCAAGTAGTATCTCATGATATGCTTTTTAAAAACACAAAACTTGATTGCATTGCATCTAGTAACTCATTTAGATATTAAGGAAAGCATTTGTAAACATTACTTGTGTATCTATCATCGATTACAAGCATTTATATCAGACTGAAATAATCAGACCAGCAAGTTCAAAGATTGCATGTGAAGTATTTGACAAAATACCTTGATATTCAGCAATTTGAGGGTAGAACTTGCAATGTTTATTACATGTAACGCTGCTCAGACTCTAAAAACTCTAGCTGTGGGTAATAATCATATACATGTTGAACACCCAGGGTTCCAATGACAGTCAAATCTCTAAACTTGGTTTGAAAGGCCATTATATATACGAGGTATGATATCATGTGGAATTCATGGGCCTTGAAGAACACTGTCATCTGACGATGGAGAAAATCACTAATCCATGCTGGCCAGTCATAGTGTTTTGTTCTATCAACAATCTAGGAAATGACGTAAAACATCCAAGGCTGAAATTTATTTGCTTTTGCTTGACCTGTGACTCAGTTAAGCAAAGTAATCATGGCTGCAATTTCATCCTTGAACTCACTACGCCCAACATTCCTTGGAAAAGTATTATGCTTCTCTTTTAGCCACTTTTGAGCCATTCTTTTTCGGCACTTATCCTTTTGCGCATACCACACCTTTTTGAATTCTTCAATAGATACGATAAAATTTTCCATCCATGGTGGTATTGCACAACACTTCTCAATATCTTCTAGCTTGAGACTACAAATTATACACCCATCTGCTAATATGATTTCTCGTGAAGATGAATTGTAATTCTTGACACAAGCAATTACGAATTTGAGGCTTTGCACTGAGATGCGAATAGAAGTTGCTGCAAGCAACCCGGAATGATCAAGATTTTTGACTATAGTGTTTCCTGCGCCCTCCAAAACATGCAAATCAAACACTAGATGCACATGATGCAAGTCGGTTTCGAATTTTTGCAGGAAATCGTGGAGTAACACAGATTTGGTTTTGATTTCAATTGGAGAGTACTGCATGTCTAAAAACTTGAAGTTTGATTGAAATATGCTAACCAATTTTTTTGAATTTACACAACACAAACCAGCACTTGGCCACTTGATTAGCGTTAGCGCCAAACCCAAACACTATAAAAGCAACTCTAACCAAGAATGAGCCCTAAAACCATTTAAGGAAGAGGGGCGCGCGTATGGTCAGAGAATCCCTATGATTCAACTTGATACAGAAAGAGAATGCAGCTGAAATTGAAATCAAACTCAATGTCAAGAATGTGCACTCAAGATCCCAATGAGGGCGAGGTGCTAACATATGACGGAGTAATTAATAGAAACTGAAATAATAATTCGTCCATTGCGGCGGGCATCCACTTAGGAGTGGGGATTCACCACTTGACAATGGGTACAAAGAGAGATACAATTCAATTCTCCACACTAGTGGTAAACCATCCAGGGGTGCTTAATATGAGAAATAGAAAATAATTGCAGCAATAAAGGATTGGAATAGTACTAATATTTCCAGTCTTACAACATAGAAAAAGAGCTGCAAATTATACGAGAATTACAATGATTTCAAAGCACCAAAATACTGGATGATTCCTTGATGAATATTAGCCATTATTGATGAAGAAAGAACTGAAAATTCAAACTGAAACAAGTCTGATATAAATCTGCAGTTCTGGAAATGAATAATCAGCAACTCTAAGAATCAATTAAATGTTCATAACTTCACCAAAATACATCCGAATTGCGTGAAACGAAATGCAATGTTCCTCTGGAGGATAGGCGCCCAGGATAGGATGAAGAAACAGCCCCAAAATTCATCCATTAATTAATGGCACAATTCCCAATGTACTTAAAATGGTACGACCCAACTTGAGGGCGATTTTGTTCCCAAAAATCAAATTCTCAATATTAAATTCTCATACTTTGCAAAGAGGGTCGCCTTAGGTCAACAAATACTTAGCAAAAATGCCCTGAACCAAAATAAATTTATTGAAGGAGTTGAATGCAAAAATCTACTTCAGCTGTAGACTGTATCAGCAACTTCAAACTGGAAATATCATCAAAATCATCAACTATTGAGCTCAATCTGCTAGTCTGATTTGAGAAGCAGCAAATGACCAACTAGGTGTTGTATTTCAAACACGAAATTGGTGAGAGGCTAGGAGGTAAGCATTCCTCGAAGCAATAATTCAATTGTCATTCTGACAGCATAACAGTAGCAAAGTTCATGGATAACAAAAGTTGGAGCCAAGCTTCACTTTTATAGAAAAGGAGAAGACTCTTTGAATTCCCTTCAAGGCACGCCAAAAGACACAAAAGACTTTTCAAATTTCCAAAAAGTATAAATCCCTCTTAAAATGGCGTCCACTTTCCAAGGCATAAAAGACTTTAATAAATATTTAATTCTTCTTTTTATGAAGGCGTCCCCCTTCAAGTCCACCTTTTAAGAACAACTTGAAGTTAATTCACTAGGCCAAGGGGTCAACTGCAATTTATAACACTAATGCCTTTATTTAAGAATTTCACCAAAATAAAGCTTTTAGAAGCCGAAACTTGAACTCATAAAATTGCTCCAACTGAAAAAGAAGACCTAAAGACTGACAACTGCACACTGCTAGAAATAGGATTTACTATAAATAGTAAACTACTAGAAAAGCCACAAACCTCCAAGCAAGGAAACCCTGATTTCAACACAAACCAGCCTACGGGCCTCCAGAATAGGCTAATAAACTAATAAGCTGATCACTGAGGAAAAGGGGACATTACATTGACTATGAACATGCCTATGTTCGGAAAAGTTCTGCACAAAAGCTAAAAATAGCTCACTGATTTTTCTTCAAAAAAAGGCAGATTTTTGAAAAAAAGTTGAGGTCTGGGTTTTGTAGATAATCTTATTCTAAAGAGACCCAAATCATTAGATTTTTAAAAAGCTAATTTTTTCAAAAACATGCAAGATTCCCTGAAAAGTAGGGCCGAAAAACTAAACTCTGGGTTTTCTAGAGAGTCTCATTGTGAAGAGACCCAGATCGTCAGATTTTCAAAAATCTGAGTTTTTCCTAAAAAAGAAAGATCTCCTAAAAAATAGGGGTTGGCATGCAAATTTTCCAAAAAAGGCTAAGGTCTAAGTTTTGTAGATAATCTCATCGTGAAGAGACCTAGATCGTCAGATTTTGAAAAATCTAAGAATTTATTGGACATGCATGAAAAAGTAGATTCTCTTGAAAATTATAAAGTTTTCCAATCTTCAAGAGGAGTGAAGAATAAGTAGACCCAAATCGATGAAAGTTGAAAATTTTGAGCACCTATTTTTTTAAAGTGATGCCCTAGAAAAATAGACCATGAAAAAGTGAGCTTCTCTACTTCCCAATCTCAAATCCACAAAGAACGCTAAAAAATCACTTTGTTTGAGCCTCCAAAACTTGATGAGAAAAAAAATTTATGTTTCTTCCTCTGAAAGCCAACCTGTAAATTATGAAAAATGAATGCTCAAAGCTTTCTTAAATAAAGTTTGGAGGTAAAAGGCGTTTTCATGCAAAACCCTATTATTTTGGAGCCCGCATACAAAAATATCTTACTTCGTTTGCATCACCACAAAGAATTCCTCAAAAATAGGGCATCAAAAAGCATGCATATGAGGATATTTTTGAAAGTCAAGTTGACTTGGGTGCCTTCCTTGAAATAAGGTGCCCAACTTCACCAAAGATAGTTTATTTTTCGAAATTTTCAAATTTCCCTCGTTTCTGCCTCTGTTGAAGTCTGCTTTTGCCGTTGATAATCCGTCAAATTGGCACTATCAGTTGATAATTTTTGTTTGACCATGGAAATCTGATCTATGACCACTATTGAAGTGATTCCCAGCTTTGTTTAGGCATCCGACGTCATCTAATTGTATTTGCAAACCCTCGAAGCTGCTAATGAAGACTAAAATGAAGAAAACACAGAGGGAGTCAAAAAGTTTTTAAATGTTGGGATGTTGGGCACCCTCCTTGAAAAAAGGCACCCAACCTCACCAAAGATAGTTTGTTTTTTAAGATTTTCAACTTTTTGCTTTCTCCATTTCGCGTGAAGCTGACAACCCATGTTCATACGTCATCTCTTGCCAACTGGTGAATGGCCAAGATTGAAAGTCAGTCATTCTAGCAAGCCTGATCAAATCTGGGAAGAATGATACCTCATCGTTACTACAATCGACTAATTTCCCAAGATTACCAGACTTAGTTTTTTTTTTTAATTTTCAACTTTTTGAGACTTTCTTCGTTTTTCATGTTTTCACCTCTGTTCGATCTGCAATTCCCATTGTCTGGCAAATCATGTGAACTAGATGATGGATTCGTTGAAGACCCTGAACATATCTGAGTTGGTCTCTTGCTTTTCCCAACCCTAAAACTATTTTTGACTAATTTGACTAGATTTGAACCAGGCTAAGTAGTTAAATTACACATTTTTTGAAAAATGGCAAAAAAATTTCTCAAGCTTGAGCTCATGGGCGCCCTCCTTGAAAAAAAGCGCCCAACCTCTTCAAACTTAACCATTTTTTGAAGATTTTCAAATTTCCTCGCCAACCTTTCACCACCTTCATTAACTACATCGACCGTCGTTGATGCGTTCACCGTATTCACCATTGTACGTGCATGATCAACGAAAGTGAGAAAAATGACTAAGGACTTGAAGCCTAGGTGCCTCCCTTGAAATAAGGCGCCTGGGTTTACCAGACAGTTTATTTTTGCAAATTTTGCTATATTTAGAATCTCCTCTGTTTATCGTTTTTTTAGCATCTTTCACCATGGATCGATCTGTGCAGTGTTTAAGAATTTGATTTTGACACTTGGCAGACGGCCATCCTCCACTGATGACCTTGGAGGTCCTAATTTTTCTTTCGAAAAAGCGAAAGACCCACCAGAGAAAAATAGAATTTTTGATGATTCTAACTGAACCAACCTAATCAAGACATATTTTCAACCAATCAAAATCAGTTTGAACCATTTCTGCAAAGATTCTATTTTTAGACAATTTCGTTTTGAAGAGACCCAGATTGTTAGATTTTGAAAAAGCTGATTTTTTTTCTGCACATGCGTGATTTCCTCAAAAAATAGGGATCGACAAGCAAATTTCTAATTTTAGAAAATTTTGCGAGCATCCTTTTGACAAGAAACCCAGAAAAACCCTATGGTCTGATTATTTTTAGAAATTTCTAAATTTTGACCTTTTTTGACTTTTGACGACAATTTTTACAAGATTTTAACCACTTTTCAAAATGTCTTAATGAAGCAAAAATTTTAATTTTGGGTACAACAATTGGCTCTATTTGGGGACCATTTTGAATACTTATGGCATAGAACCATTTTTGGATATTTTAAGCATAGATCAGTGTCTTATTAGTTGGGCACCAGAGTCAGGATGATTTCCTAATGACCTATCAGTTGGAACTTCCCTAAAATCACCTAAAACAAGACTACCTAATCACCTAAAACACGACGAAAACTTTACAAAATGGGGAAATACATCATGACAAAACATAAACATTACGGAAAGGGGAAACACATTACAAAAACTAAAAAACTAAAAAGGAAAATCACTCCATGCCCGAAGGAATGAAGTGTTTTAGGTATTGCCCACTATATGGCAGCGAGAAGAGCCTTCCATCCAAGTGCGAGAGAATATAGGAATTCTCCCCTACGAACTAGTCGATCTTGAACGGCCCTAGCCACAAGGAATCAAATTTTTCATGCATTCCCTTGGGCTCATGTCTCTTGTCCTATAACAGGACTTAATCTCCGATCTCGAAGTCTCGCTGACGAGCCCTCTTATCAAAAAAATTTTTTACTTGCTCTTGATGCTAAGTAATTCTATCAACTTCCACCCTTTCTTCCTCCAGCTTCATCAGATACAAGACGTATTTTCTCAATTGAATTTTTGAACTCACCATTTTCCACTGCGGATGCCAGCTCCAAAGCAAACAACTCCAATGTAATAGGTAGCATAGCCTCTATACCACACATGATAATAAAGGGTGAAGTACCAATGGCTCTCTTGGGAGTAATTTTGTTAGCCTAGAGAGCATCATAGAATTTCTTATGACAAGATCATTGATCGGAATCAACTAACTTGCGTATGATTGTGACGATGTTCTCGTTTGATGACTCAGCTGTCCATTACCCTGAGGGTAATAATCTAATGAATGTGACAAAGTGATGTCATGATCAAAACAAAATTCCAATAGTTCCTCAGATGAGAAACTTGTTGTGTTGTCTATCGCAATTTTGTGCGGTACCCAGAAGCGCAAAATAATATTCTCCTTCAAAAAGTTGCACACAACTTCCAAGGTAGCCTGCTTGGTAGGAATAGCCTCAACTCACTTCATGAAACAATCTGTAGCTATAAGGACATAAACATGCCCCTTAGTGGAACATGGGTTGATAGGACCTACAAAGTCTAAACCCCATTGCTTGTTGGAAATCTCTTGGAGGCATAGGAGCAAGATTCTCAATTCTACTGCCTCCTCTCCTTTTCTTCTAATTCATGTATTGCTCTAAGGACAATATCTCACAAATCTCAACAAGAAGGAAAGCATATTCCATGTAGCTAGTTCTCACCTTATTCGGCATAGGTACTTCAAGCTTAGCAAGAGATTCCTCCCTTCGGGTAAAGGTAGGAAGAAGAGGTCTAGAGGATGATCCTCTAGTCACCTCAACATGTTGACCAATAGTTCTCCCTCTTGGATTTGAATTAGAGCCATTGGTTTCACTCTCTTGGTTCTGTTGCACCAAAGTTACCTACCGATTCATCTTAGCAAGTAACTAAGACATCATTTCCAACATGATATCAAACTTCCTCTCAATTCTAGCATCTGCATCTTCATCACATGCGGGTCCCTTCTCCTTATCTACCATATTCTCAACTACAATATCGCAGTTCCTAAGAGCCTCTGAAAAATATCCTCAACAAGAATTGATGGGGTCTAAAACTATTGTATCTTCAACTCTCTATTGTAGTATTTGGTTTCTCTATCACTCATATGTCAACTAAGACACTGAAAGCACAGGCTGGCAGGATGACCTATCAGATTTTGTGAAGCAATCAGATTGAATTCTATTGCATTACAAGACATATGTATACATTAAAATATGATGAACCCCGTGAACTTTAGATTCAACAAAATAACAACTAATATCCTAAATACACTATCTAGAAATAACAAGAATAAACAAACTATCTACGTGGAGTAATGATGGAATATCCAACATTCCCCCCTTATTACATCATTCCTTTAAAGTACTAATAAGAGAACCCTTAAAACTTTAAAATTTCACACGTGCAAGAGGCTTGGTGAAGATATCAGCACGTTGTTCCTGAGTTGAGCAGAATTGAAGCCAGATGTTGTTTCGTTGAACATGTTCTCGTATGGAGTGACAGTCAACTTCACTATGCTTGGTCCGTTCATGAAACTATGGATTACGAACAAACTTGAGAACACTCTGATTATCACAATAGAGGACTGTAGGTTGATTTTGTGATACCCCCAATCCTTCTAATATGCGACGTAACCAAACTGTTGCATGATACTCTGCCTCTGTTGAATAACGAGCAACTATGGCTTGCTTCTTGCTTCCCCAAGAAATAGGACTTGAACCTAAGAAGAAAACATATCCAGATGTAGGTTTCCTATCATCACCTGAACCAACATAATCTGCATCTATATACCCTGTCAAGAAGAACTAATCACTCCTTTAATATTCCAAACTATTATCCATTGTACCATGTATATATCTTAAGACCCTTTTTGCGGCTAGCCAATGACATTCCTTTGGTTCTTGCATGAATCATGAAAGATAATTAACAGCAAAACTGATATCTAGTCTAGTATATGTCAAGTAAATCAAACCTCCAATCATTTGACGATAGAATGTGGCATTCACCCGAAGCCTCTCCATGATGTCTCACTTGCGTTCAAACCATTAAGGGAGATGTTATCAGAAATGACTAAGTGTTGGAATTTCTCCTCAAAGACCCAATATGCACCCAGCGCAGTTAGGCGAATGGCAAGCAGGAATGATTGAATCAAGAAAATCTTTCAAGTTCAGAACGAGGGAGAGGATGAAGGCCCAGGTGTTGGAGACTGACAACATGACAAATTGAAGGACAGAATAAAGGAATTCTTCTTTAGTCTGAAGTCCTCTGGCAATCACCCAGAAGATGTTCTCCAAGATGACAACAGAAAGGAAGATCATCATCAAGCAGTTGAACGTGCCTGCCATACCAGTCCAAGAAATTGAATCAGTGGCAACCAGACTCATCCAGTTTGCAGTCAAGAAGGACAAGAGCAATGCGAACGCATTTCCAGACAAGAGCCTTCTAGAAGATGGTGGACATTAATTGCTCTTTTATTACCCCACTCTTCTTGGTGGCGGTTTTTTCCCCCCTCATTTGTACAAAAAAAAATTAGAATAGCAAAGAAGGAATAGAGAGAGATTATAGAATAGAAGGTAGCATAGTTTGATAGTTTAGCTTAGATTGAAAAGGAAGGAAAGTCTTCCATTTGAATACTTTGTAAGAAGTTGTTGTGAACACTCTCTCAATAAAAAAAGTTTTCATTGATGTTGATCTCTTCTTTTGTTGTGAGTAGCTGGCGAGGCTTCTTCGTCCTTCCAATTCACTTAGAATCTTGAAGTATCTTAAAGTAAAGTAGATTGCATTTTATGCTAGTAGTTGGCAATTGTGGAATGTGGTACTTAATTTGAACAAAATTTCGCTTATCCATACCACTAGCGGGCTCGCTGACGGTGGGTTCGCCTTGCGTGGTCAACTAGAATATTGTGAACTTAACTTTGATTACGGTTTATATGTTGGCATGCGTCATTGTGATGGTGTCTTCATGTTGAATCGTGATTGGAATATCTTCGATTACTCCTCTGAAGATTGCACCGGTTTTGTGGAAGCTGTCCGAAGCGAGGCAAAGCAAATTTCGGTTGAAGTCTGCGAGAATTGATCGCCATGTCCCACACCTTAGAGTAGAATTATAGCATCTCTTATCCCTGCACTCATTTAAATTCAATTCATTTCTGGTTAGTGTTAGGAAACTTGCACTTACCTGCCAAATCATCCGAACCACGTGAAACCCTTTAATCTGTTGTCTGTTGTCCGCTGCTGAGCAATTGCGTAAGTCCCCTTGAAATACCAGCAAATCACATCGAGCCAACTGAGACTATCCACCGCCTAGAAGGAACCTTGGAGTTGAACGCACGAACTCTCTTGCAATCTTAGCCTGCTAGATACTTTGATCAAGAGAGAATAGGGTAGTCGTTGGAAGCTTTATTCTGTGTTGGTGCGGTCACGAAAATCTCATCAACAAGGAGCACTATCTAAAGCGGGTGATGAAGTTGGAGGAGAGCTCAACTCACTCTTCTCATCAAAAATTACATCCCTACTAATGTAAATCTTCTTTGTATTTGGATCCATAAGGCGATATGCCTTGGATTGCTGAGCAATTGCGTAAGTCCCCTTGAAATACCAGCAAATCACATCGAGCCAACTGAGACTATCCACCGCCTAGAAGGAACCTTGGAGTTGAACGCACGAACTCTCTTGCAATCTTAGCCTGCTAGATACTTTGATCAAGAGAGAATAGGGTAGTCGTTGGAAGCTTTATTCTGTGTTGGTGCGGTCACGAAAATCTCATCAACAAGGAGCACTATCTAAAGCGGGTGATGAAGTTGGAGGAGAGCTCAACTCACTCTTCTCATCAAAAATTACATCCCTACTAATGTAAATCTTCTTTGTATTTGGATCCATAAGGCGATATGCCTTGGATTCATTACTATATCCTAGAAGAATACATTTCATTGATTTTTCATCTAGCTTCTTCCTTTTTTGTTTAGGAATGTGCATATAGGCAGTGCATCCTAACACACGAAGATGAGAGATAGAAGGTTTTACCCCTGTCCATGCTTCTTCTGGAGTGATGCCATCAAGGGCTTTGGTTGGTGCACGATTCAAAAGATAAATTGTTGTGTGAACAGCTTCAACCCAATATGCATGCTCTAGTTGAGAATCTTTCAACATACTTCGGACCATCTCCATAATGATGTGATTTCTCCGTTCAGCAATTCCATTTTGCTAAGGTGTGTATGCTGCAGTCAATTGACACTGAATTCCATTCTCCTTCAGGTACGTGGAGAATTTTGTGTTGGTGTATTGCCCCCCTCGATCTGAGCGGAGGACACAAATGCGATGATTTGTATCTTTCCCCACAAGAGTACGAAACTCTTTGAAGTAGGAGAAAGCCTCATCTTTATGTTGCAAACAATATACCCACATTTTCTTGTGTGATCAACAAACAGTTTAAAACACTTGTATCCTTTATTGCTAGGCGTCATAGGACCGCACAAATCGGTATGCACCAGTTGTAAAGGTTGGTTGGCATGATGCTCACTGGGATAAAAGGGTGCTCTATGTTGTTTTCCAGCAAGACAACTAGAACAAATAGCACTTGACTTCTTAAGTGATGGAGGCCCTTTGACCATGTGTTTTTGACTCAGTTTTAGCAAGTAACTATTGCTCAAATGACCAAATGTACGATGCCAAAGCATAGCAAGATCATTGTCCTTAGTCACTAAGGCCTGATGATTAGCAACTGTATCAAGCCTAAACATTCCACCAATCTAAGTAGCACTAGCAACAATCCTTGCATTTTTGAATTATCTTTGATAAGACAAACCTTTTTATCCTAATTTGTATCAAATTCAACTCTAAGGTTATGATCAAGAAACTGACTAACAGAAAGAAATTTTTTGGTAAGTCCTGGCACATACAAGACATTAGTAAGCCTACAACTACGTATGCCAAACCTCAAAGATATGTCACCAATACCTATAATGTCATAGGTGGTATCATCTCCAACAGTAATTGTACCTTGATGAGGTTTTAATGTGTGAAACCACTTCTTCTGTCCAGTCATGTGTTTGGTAGCACCTGAGTCCACATACCATATAGAGATGGAATGTGAACCATCTTTTGAAGTGTGGAATGAAAGCATGTATTCCTCATCTGGAAAATCTTTTGTTTTATCAACATTGCTTTTTTGTTTTTGCTTGTCCTTCTGTTGCCATTGTGGTTTGTCACTTTCAAATGGCTTCTTTTGATGTGATTTGTTGGATGATCCTTTATTGAAGGAATTGTACCAACAATTTTTCATATCATGTCCAACTCTTTCACATATTGGACACTCCTTCATAGGCTTCTTTCCTTTATGACGAGTGGTCATAGCATGATCCTCCTTCTCATGTTCATGCATTAAAGATTCTTCTTTCTGGAGCAGATTCGCAAGCTTCTCAAAAGTGGGTGTCGTCTCTGTGACATTCAAAGTCGTCACAAAAACTTTATACCTCGAAGGTAGTGCCAGTAGAAAAAAATGGCACCAATATTACATCATCAATTGTTTCTCCCGATGCTTGTAAGGAGGCTCTCAATTCTACAATCCTTTTGAGAAAGGATTCCAACTGTTCTCCATTCTTCATCTTCAAGCTATGTAGCTGACTCTGCAAATTTAGGATCTAATTTTCATTCTTCGCCTCATACACTGTCTTGAGCTTGTCCCATGCATCTTTGGTTGTGGACAAGTCGTGGAGAAAGGATTGGACATCATCAAACACACTGAACAAAATGATCGATTTTTCCTTTCTATCGACTTGATCAAATTTCTTCTATTCATCAGCGTCTGTCTTGTGACGTGTGGTTCCACTGACCATATCCCAAACTTCTTCAAACTCAAGTTGAGTTTTGAGTTTGGTTTTCCATGCAAAATAATTGTTCCCACGCAGCAATTGAAAATCTGGAAGGAGAAATTTTGGAAAACTTCCTGCCATTTTATTAGCCAGATATAGACACTATTTTGTTTACTCTTTGGAACAAAAGAGAGGATAATATAGGAACAAAATTAATATCTCATGTATATAGCTGAGTTGAAAAAGAACACCCCTAAACTTTATAGCCTTTATAGTAATCCATTAGGAAACCCTCCTAGTCTAGTTTTAACATAAAACTCGGGGCATTGAAATGTCAATGTCAAAATTTGACATAAGCGTATGAAAATTTTAAAAAAAAATAAAAATAAAAATATCATAAAAAATGTACCCATATCCAAGACAACGCTTTGACAAAGTTGGCTGCTTTAAGTACTTAGCTCGGGTCCACCATTTATCAAAAAACAGTAAAAAAAAAAAAAACCTTGTGATGTAGGCCACTAGAACTCTAAGAAGCACTGCACCCGCAATATAGCCAAAGCGGACCAAATTAAGCTAGCCTTTGGGCTATTGACCACGAACACTCACAGGCAACTTCATCATGCAAACTGACCTCAGCTCTACTCAAGAATGAGTGGCGTTCAATGACAAACACCAAGCGCTCCACACGATCCTCATCAACTGGATGATGCACAAGAAATCTCAATCACTCCACATGAGCGATGAAAAATGTTGTTTGTTAGAAATGGGATCCAATCAACAGATTCACAACATTCAAGACCAATCACCGCCTCACAAGAGAGATGTAGATTTGCTTCGATCACCCAAACCAAAATATCTGAAAACTATGGGCCGATCAAATGCAAAATGACCACACAATGTACCGCCTGCTACAAGAGAAACAATGTCCACAGTACAGATAAAGGTCAACATAGAGATTGCCAATAAGAAACAATAATTTTCCCAACAATCAAATCAACCAAATCCATGGGCCTCAAGTGGGAAAGACACAACTTTCCATCCTGTACACGATTGAACCGAGATCCGAGAAGGCCAAGGAATCGATTAATGGAGATTTTCATAATATTTGCTGAGAATATGTTGACCCCAATGTAAAGTCATGCAAGCCAAATACAATGAATGACGCTCGATCCTCCACACATGCAAATTTGGGGTATATCGAGAGCGACACCCACTATAGCAAATTCTGCCAAACTCCAGTACGACCTCTACGGACTCTCAAGCATAAGACCCATTCTTTTGGCTCCCCTTTCAATCAACAACTAAGATTGCCGATATGGGTGTTGATTAGCTTTGATACAATCCCATGATAATCTCCTGCTCTGATACCATATCAGATTTTGTGGAGCTATCGGATTAAATTCTATTACATTACAAGACACATATTTATACATTAAAATATGATGAACCTTAGGTTCAACAAAATAACAAATAATATCCTAAATACACTATCCAACAATAACAAGAATAAACAGACTATCTACGTGGAGTAATAATCACATAAAACTTAACTCGTTAACATAATCCCAAGAAAGATAACCAACTGAAAGCAACCCTTCACATTCTAATCACCTATATCTCGGAGTGGGCAAGGTGAGAGCATAAGGTGATCTGATAACAATAATTTGAAATGTTTGAAGTACAATGCTATTGGCAGCAAGCCAGCCAATATAAAAAATGTAAATGCTTAGGCTGCAAGCTAGACTCTTCCACTTTTCAGCGGGCAACTGAAATATAAAGAAACTCAACAACTTTTCAGCGGGAGTGGAAATACACAGCACTGAAAAAAAGGCTGATTAGTACTACTAGATCAACAATTACAAAATGATGACTAACACGGTGTATCATATGAGAAATCAACAACCAATAAGCCCAAGTGTTAGGTATACAATTGTGAAACAATATAAAGATGAGGCATCATGAAAATATGAAGAAATGTGAAATAAGCTACCCTGTTTTAAGATTTTAATGCAAAACACCCCTAATTTTCTGATAACTATAACATATTAACCCTCTGAGTTTCTTCAATCATTTTCCAAGTATATTGCTGGTGTTCAAATTAAATTAAGGTTGCAAAACTAATAGAAGCTTAGCATCTTTTAAAATAAACTTATGACAAATCAATCAATACGTTAGCTACTAGCAAACTGATATTTCTTTAGCTCCCATAAGCAACAAATTGGACATTTTACAAATAATATTGGCCAAAATTTACAGACTACCAATAAATGACTCTCTCAGGGCAATATAGCCTCAACAATGAACGACTCTAGATAGATATAAGTTTTTCTAGATAATTGCTCACACCTAGAATCTTCTGTAGAGATAATAGCTTCTTTGATTATTTCCAATCCTTGAAAATTAGACAAAGTTTCTATACATAGCACTACGTTCAAGACTAAACATGCACAGACCATACCACAAATCCTCAAAATACCAGCGATCAAAAAACCATTAAATTTGTCTCGAATGATAAACATGACTGCTTCAGTGTTCTCAACTACCTCAAATTAAGCCAACGCCTCCAATTCGTCCAAGTATGGATTATGGCCCTTTTTTGGGAATCATGAACGCCTTGAACTCACCTCTCACTCTATAGTCTTTAAAAACATCTCTAGAGTATGCGCGTGAATATTGTCGGCAACAAGAATGATCTTTGTTTCACAGTCCGCCAATCTCTCATCTAAAAGAATGCCCGTGTAAAATTTGAATAGACCATTTAATATTAAGCATATCCCGCTATGAAGATATCGTAGTTCTGATCCTTAGCTCCCATCAGATTCATATAGCAATAGAAAATCACAGAATATACACCTAGTTCTCTCTCAACCCCGTTAATATTATTGACTTGAAAAAACAACCACGTATTTCTTCCTCCTGCGATTTCATACTTACGAAAGTTTTCTGTTAATATTAATCCTCCTGTAGTTGCCAATATTCCCTGTTCTTTCTACGACTGGATGCAAGCAATATTAAAGATGGTATCAAACCTCATAATTTCAAAAAGGCTCAATCATTTAAATCTGCTTAGAATTTCTAGTCTTCTTCTTTAGGTTCTTTGATTTCAACGTTTAGACAACTCAACTATTTAAAGCTACAAATTGCCCAGGGTGTATCTTCCAACACCGAAGACAATATCCCCTACAGACGTTTCCAACTTCATAGAGTCCCAAGTAACTGTACCACTAATTCCTTTTAGAAGAACAAAATTTGCATAGTCTCCAAACATCCCCCATCAACTCTCAATTCTCTAGCCTCACGCAACTGCCATCAGTTACATTTCATTTCTTGAAAGCATAAATTTTTAATTTACTCCCAACAAAACACACTAATTCCTTTCTAAAGCACACCCCTTATGAATAAACCCTTTACTTTTAAAAAATTCACCTTATAACCCCTAACTTAATAAATTAATGCTTTGTTAAATACAACATAAATCCCCAAAGCATTAATTCATTTTTAAACTTATATCACTACATCAAGGGGGGGGCATTACAGACCTCCCTCCCCAGAATTGCTTGTCCCCAAGCAATTTTCAAACTAGGGTGTTGCAAGATTTGTTCATTTTCCCACATAGCATCTTCAACCAAAAGATTCCTCCATTTCACAAGGTATTCCTTGATGACCCTCCTTCTAAGAGTACGCTCCCTGGTATCGATTATAGCCTCTGTTATCAAAATGAGTTTCCTTTCTTCATCTAAAGGAGGCAAATCGGTAGAGGGAACTATGTTCTCTCCCAACGCCTTCTTGAGGCGAGAGACATGAAAAACATTATGAACTTTGCAGTTAGCAGGCAACTCCAGCTCATATGCCACCTCTCCAATCTTTTTTGTGACTCTAAAAGGACCATAATTCGTGGTTTCAATTTTTCTGCACCACTCTTTTTGAGTGAAGACTGCCTATACGGCTGCAACCTTACGTACACCATGTCACCAACCTTGAAACTCCTCTCTGAACGGTGTTGATTAGCATACAATGTTTGTTGATTCTGAGCTTGTTGCATATTCTCCTTCAATGTCTTCATTATGTCCTGACTTTCCTCAAGTAAATCTCTAGCTTTAGGTACCCTGCTATTCCCAAAGAGTAAATCAAGAAAGTTTGGACCTTCATATCCATAACATGTCGGCCTTTATCATCAAGAAAGTTTGGAGCTTCATATCCCTAACATGTCTACAAAGGTGCGTCTCTTCTAAAGAATAACATGTCGGCCTTTATCATCAAGTATGTCTTTTCATAAACAAGAAGTCGGTCTCTTAAAAAATTGCGCCTCCTCATTAAATACATGTTAATCATTATTAACAAAAATCGCATATATAAATTAAATAGCCAAAGAGCTATTATTTAATTTATGATTTCTCCAATTGAACTGTGCTGGAAGAATCGTACGATGCTGCAATAAAACATCAACACTCCCTCTCAGCTAGGGAGAGACTTCAAGCTACACGAGACATATTACCTCAACGTGATCTCTATCACATTGGCTGCAACAAAATGTGAAAGGAAGAATATCACCTCATCGTGATATTAGATATCGCCTCAACACGATATCATCCATAATGGCTACAACCATACTATGGTAAGTACAAGTGTTCATCACTTGCGTGATGTTGTCACCTCAACGTGAATTTCACCATGACTCTCTCAGAGGGTAAAACACAAGTACAAAATATGTCATGGAGTCTCACACATGACATCCACCATGACTCAACTCAGAGGGTGGAAACAAGGGCTTTCACCTCAAATCTCAAATAGAAATGCATTAACAAGGGCTTGCACCTCAAATTCCTCCGTCTCAGAGGAAAATGAATTAACAAGGGATTTCATCTCGAACTTCTCTCACAGAGAAAAACTCATTAAACAGGCTCACTGATACTAAGACTCTTTCTCAGTCAAGGCTGAATTCTCCACCATACCAAGCTTATCTCGAAAGTACACAAACTTTATCCTGGAGAGGGGCTTGGTGAGAATATTTGTCGTTTGCTCATCAGTGTTGATGTACCTCAACTGTACAGCCTTCCGCAGTACCATATCTCTAATATAGTGGTACTTGATCTCAACATGTTTGGTTCTGTCATGAAACACAGGATTGACAAAAAGCTTCACACAACTCTGATTATCACAATGAATGATAGTAGGCTCCATTGATTGTCCAAATAATCCTACAAGGAGCTTACGAAGCCACACTACTTCCCAAGTTGCCATACAAGTTGCAATATAATCTGCCTCTGTTGTACTTAATGCCACAGATGACTGCTTCCTGCTGCACCAAGAAATCATAGCAGAACCCAAACTAAAGCAACAAACACAGGTGCTCTTCCGATCTGTAACACACCCTGCCCAATCAAAATCTGTATAGCCTAGTAACTCCAAGTCTGCATATGAAGAATACCTCAACCCATATCCAACTGTGTTGCGCAAGTATCTCAGGATATGTTTAGCTGCAACAAGATGTATCTGTCTCGGATCACACATAAATGGGCTAAGTGCACTCACTACATAACAAATGTCAGGTCTAGTGTTAACTAGATACATCAAAGATCCAATTAGTGGTCTGTACAATGTAGGATCCACCAAGTCTGAATTAGTTGCAGCCTCTTTCAACTTATGTAGGTTGGTCTCCATAGGTGTAGTCATGGATTTGCAATCCATCATGCCAAATCTCTTAAGTATATCAATGGTGTACTTCCCTTGACTTAGAATCATCTCATCTGGTTTCTGCCAGACTTCTAAGCCAAGGACATAATGCATGAGCCCACGGTCCTTCATCTCAAATTCAGAAGTCAACTCCTTACACTCAAGAATCAAGTGATCTTCTCCAGTAAGGATCAAATCGTCAACATATAAAACCAAAATTAATGCATCACCATTGATTACCTTGAAGTAGAGATTTGAATCAGCATCATTCTTCAAGAAACCCAAACTTGACAGGTAACGATCAATCCTTTCGTACCAAGCGCAAGGAGCCTGCTTAAGACCATACAAGGCCTTCTTCAACTTGCAAACATGTGACTCCTTCCCATAAACCTCAAATCCATCAGGTTGCTCTATATAAACCTCTTCCTCAATCACTCCATTGAAAAAGGTTGTCTTCACGTCCATCTGGTGAATCTTCCATCCTTTAGATGTGGCAATAGCAATGATGGTTCTGACAGAACTATAGCAAGCAACAGGAGCAAATGTTTCTTCATAATCAACTCCCTCTTTCTGAGAAAACCCACAAGCCACAAATCTTGCTTTGTACTTTTCAATGCTCCTGTCTGCAGCATGCTTGATCTTGAATAACCATTTAGAAGATACCACAGACTTGCCCTCAGGTCTAGGAACAATGTCCCAAACATCATTCTTAAGAATTGATTGATACTCTTTTGCCATAGCATCTCTCCAAACCTAATCACTGGATGCTTCCTCAACACAGGTAGGCTCGGATTCTATAATCTGACTCATTAAGGCAACATAACTGGAGAACTTATGAGGCCATTTACTTTCTCTGAATGTGCCTCTAGGGGCTGCAAAAGTTTCAGCCTCTTGCATAGTACGCCTGGCCCATAGAGATCTCTTTCTCCCAACATCAATGTCAGTAGGCCCATCAGTAGGTTCCAAGGGTTCAACAGGATCAATATCTTCTTTTGGTTCAAAAGTATCCCTCTGAATCTCAGGAGTATGGTCAACTTCCATATCCTGAGGAGACTCTTCATTATCAATCTCCATATGAATCCCCCTAGATCTCCTGAATGCAACATCTTCCTCGAATGTAACATCCCTACTGATCTCGATCAACTTCTATCCTAGAATGTATATTTTGTAGGCTTTTGATGTCTCACTGTAGCCCACAAATATTCCCTTCTTGCCAGAAGGCTCCAACTTGGTTCTCTTTTCCTTCGGAACATGAACATAGACAGGACATCCAAATATCCTTAAATGACTCACTTCAGGCTTCTTCCCTGTAAAGGCTTCTTCCGGAGTCATATTCTCCAAGACCTTATGAGGACTTCTATTTTGTACATATACAGCCGTCCTGGAAGCTTCTGCCCATAAGAAGGCTTGCAAATCTTGATCATGAATCATGGCCACCGCTACTTCCACGATTGTCCTGTTCTTTCTTTCTGCAACACCATTTTGTTGAGGATTATAGGGAACACAGAACTCCCTCTTAATCCCTGCATCAATACAAAAATTCCAAAAACTACCAGAGGTGTATTCTCCACCATTGTCAAATCTAAGGACCTTAATTCTTTTACCAGAAAGATTTTCTACCAAGGCTTTAAATTCCTTAAACCTATCTAACACTTCCTCAGACTCTTTAGTTTTCAAAAAATAAATCCAAGTCTTCCTAGAGTGGTCATCAATAAAAAGAACATAATACAAGAATGCACTTGAAGACAGAACAGACATAAGACCACATAAATCATAATGAATAAGGTCTAAAATACTCTTAGATCTATTTTCTCTACTATGAAAAGGGGATTTTATATTCTTACCCAAAGCGCAACCCTTGCAAGTACCTTCGTGCTCTTGGTTGAATTTAGGAAGGCCTGACACCATCTTCTCCATGATAGGTAAGGCTCGGAAGTGTAAGTGAGCCAATCTTCGATGCCAAAGATCGCATAGACTTGAAGAGTCATGAACCAAAGCTTGTAGAGAACGTGTGCAAACCTTGTAAAGGTTTTCATGTCTAACTCCAATTACTCGAGCAGCCTTGAAGCTAGAGTTCTCCATCCATACTAGAACTTTGCCTTTGGAGAAGGCAACTTGATATCCTTTATCTTCTAGGGCTGAAATTGAAATAAGATTGCGCTTGATCCCAAGAACATAAAGAACATTACTCAACTAAAGTGAGATCCCAGAATCCAAATGAAGTATAAAGGTCCCAATTCCTTTCACGGAATAGCTAGCATCATCTCCAATGATGACTTGTTCAGAAGACTCGTTCTCCACCAAACTTGATAAGTGCTCCTTAATACCGGTGATGTGTCGTGAAGCACCACTGTCGATTATCCAAGTGTTGGTGTCGGTAGGTACACAGCTTGATAATGCCAAATAGAACAAATATTCACTTGAATCCTTTTGAGGAGAGGCATCATCAACATCCGCAACGGTGACTTGTTGCTTAGGTCTAGTTGGACAATACTTAGCGAAGTGTTCAAACTTATCACACCTAAAGCATTGAATCTTGGACATGTCTCTCTTCTTCTTGAAGGGAGGTGCATCATCATTTCCCTTGTCTCAATTCCTCTTGAAGAATCCTTTCCTTCCATCTTTTCCTTTCTTCTTTGAAGCATGGGAGGCGAGAACATGAATGTCTTCATTCTTTGAACTTTGACCAACACCTCTTGCCACCAACCTTGATTCTTCTTGAATGCAATCAGATCTTAGACGATCAAACTTAGGCAATTTTGATCTTGTACTGATTCCATGAATGTAAGATTCCCAAGACAAAGGTAGACCATTGAGAGCGAACATGGTCAAGTCTTTGTCATCAACCATATGCCCTATTGTTCAGAGCTGATCTCTCAAATCTGAAATCTTCATAAAATATGCAATCACCGATTCACCTTTCGCCATCTTCACATGATGTAATTGTTGCTTCAATGCAAGTGCTTGGCTGGTATTGTTGATTTCGTACATCTCTTCCAAAGTTTTGAACATATCTCTCGCTGGCTTCAACTTAGAGACGATAGGAACAATGTGATCCTTGACAGAATCAACCAATATCTTCATTGCTTTAATATCTTTCTTTACCCACTGCAACTTCTCTTCTTCCTCCTCAGGTTCAGGAACGCTAGACTCCACGAATTCACCCAAGTCATTTTCACACAACGTAACCATGATCCTAAATCTCCATGATGTGAAGTTCGATGCTCCCTCGAGTCTATCCTCAATCTTCAACCCCTTCACCATCTTGACTAATGTAGATAAATGAACAAATAGGGTATTGCTGATTAGGGATAAATCTGATCACGATCCTCTCAAACCCGCTCTGATACCATGTAAATTTTAATGATCAGATTTTATGCACAGAAATTAATTCAAAATCAGACACAGTACATAGCAGATACCCTGGGAAAACCCTCCTCTTGAGGGAGAAAAACCCAGCAAAAATATATCACTTATATATTGAATAATCTCAAAGATGATCTCCTTACAAGAGGCCAATATTAAGGCCCTATACAAGCATCAGTATTGTGATGCACACAGTAACATACAGAGACAAATCGTTGAACAACTCACAGCCTTTAATGATGCCGAACTTAACCTTTGATGAACTTCAATCTGCCTTGTACAGATTTGCGCCAAGTAGAAGGAACACAATAAAATCGATTTCCTCTTGATAAGAAACTCAAACTGCCTTAAGGAGAACTCACACCAATGACTGAATATCCTGAATAAATTGAATACTTTACAATGAGAGATCAATCGGCTATATATATCATATTGAAGGGAGACGTGACCATTCAATAATACAAGTCGGCGAACCACAAAGGATGCATCTCTTCTAAAGAATAACATGTCGGCCTTTATCATCAAGTATGTCTTTTCATAAACAAGAAGTCGATCTCCTAAAAAATGAAATATTCCGAGCCAATTTTTTTGTTTTCAATTAACAGATTACCAATTACAAACAGTGCACCCGTTAAGGTTAGATGGATAAACCAAAACGTGCAAGAAAGCAACTCTAACCAGAATGGCGCCGATGATGGCGAGCATTGGTCAGAGGATCTTCTACTCTAAATACAGAAAGGAACTCAACGTCAAGTATGTGCTACCCAATCCAAGGCAGAGTGAGGGGCGACCATATGACGGAGTGATTACAGAAAGCAAAACTTGAATTAAAATGCTGAAAGCTTGAAACTACTCAACACCCAGAATGTGCTTGCTCACCCAGAATGGGGAGTAGCTACCATAGGGCGGAGATAAATTTAATACAACAACATTAATGAAATAAGCATTACAAATCAGAATTGAGCCACAATGATAAAGACTGCCAGTACTACTGTCAGTTTACAAGAATAATAATCAACCGTCTGCCAATAACTTAGAATATTGAGAGCTCAGCGTTACATCAAAAGAACTTCTTAGCAATGAAAGGAAATGCCAACAATACAACTTCAAAGATCAACTTGTAAATCTGATTTTGTTACAAATTTGTATTTTGATTGAATAACCAGCAACCTTTGAAATCATTCACATGTTCATAACTTCCACAAATCTCATCCGATTAACACGAAACAGGATGCAAAATGCCCTAACAATGATGGCGACTAAATAAAGACCCTAAAAACAGATTCAACTATTCCCAATTATTAATGCACGAATTTCTATGCAAGTAAATGGTACGGCCTAGGGAAGAAATTCGACTTGGCTTTAAAAATTGAATACACCACAATAAAATCTGATATTTGGGACAATGAATCGCCTCTCCTAAACAAAGATATAAATGCAATACCCAGAATGCCTTTTTTTGTATTTTTTGACTTACAATGAAAAACGTAGATCTGCTGTATTAACTGATGCTAAATGGCTGAAACACTAATATGCTAAAACAGATTTAACAATGCAAAATTGAACACAAGACGTATGAACTAAAATGCACTCACAAGTAGACTGAATTCACCACTAGATGTTGTCTTGCAAACACGAAGTGATGCCCAAGCTAGGAGGCCTTCATTCCTCGAAGCAGTCCCAGAGCCAATCCGGCAGCATAACAGTATAGTCGTCCAAAGATGAAGAAACAATGCACCAAGACTCCCCTTTATAATTCTTCCGTTGACTTCACAAAACCCTAAAATCTGCTTTTAGGTCAAAACCCAATCTCCTCAAGGATGGGCGTACTTTTCCTTCAAAGCTTTAGATTTGACATTTTAATTAAATATCATACTTTGAAATATGCGCCCCTCAAACCCTTGCTTTGACTTAGGGAATAATTAAATCATCTCTTAATGAGGGCGCCACCCTCAAGGACCCACTTTTAAAAACAACATTAAGTCATTAAGTCTAAGCCAAGGGGTCAACGTTAAAATATAACATTTAAACATGACCTTTTTAATTAAATGACTTAACTTATCCTTCTGAATGTGCCCTGAAGCCAAAACAGAGCAAGACATCTGACCCAACTGAAACAGGAAGTCAACCGAGCTGAACTCAACTGGAAAGCTGCCAAAAATAGAATTTACTAAAAATAGTAAATTCCAAAAAGTGCTCTGAATGCTGAGATGATCATACCACTGCAAAGCTCTTTGAAAACCCAGAAAGAATCCGCCATTGAATCCTCCATCTCTGAGCAATGACCTCCTCAAAAATAGGAAACCCTAATTTAACTTCCGACTAGCCTTCGGGTTCCCAAAGAAAGGCCAACGGTCACTGGAAATGTCAGGTTTGAGAAGGGGACACTACAAAAAATGGCGCCTCCTCATTAAATACATGTTAATCATTATTAACAAAAATCACATATATAAATTAAATAGCCAAAGAGTTATTATTTAATTTATGATTACTGTGCTGGAAGAATCATACGATGCTGCAATAAAACATCAACATTCCCCTCTTGTAATCTCAATCCTTTCTATCATGGCTAAAACATTCAAGGCATATGCCAACAAATATAAATCATATTTACTGGTATAAGGAAGCAGTTATAAGAGGAATGTATCATTAGCATCTTGAGTATCTAAACTAATAATAACAATCACTTAAATAAAACTATGCTACACCATATAACTGTAAAACAGATCTCATACCATCAATTCAGGAAATCAGACTTTGGTGCGCATGCAGATTTTATCATTTATTTCCAATTTAGGAGGGGCAGTCTTCTATTTTGTTTTATTTAATTTTTCCTATAGATGCTCCCTCGTTGTATATTCTATCCTTCAATTGATCTGATTATGTCTGCTGCTACGTTAAGGTAATACTCCTATTCCTCTCCTTATTCACCATTTATATATCTGTGTTTTAAATCTGATTACATCCCATTCTGTTACCTTTTCTGAGTGCAGATTATTATTTATTTTCAATGCTATAACCTTCATAAATCTACTCTTACATTCTTCCTGTTGATTTATTCAGATTCCTAATATTCATTGATGTCTTGTTTTTCAAAATACTTCCACCAATTACCCCTTATACCTTTTCAGTGGATACTTCTTTAGTGAATAGATGACTCTTCATAACATGCTGTCCTTTACAAACAGATCGCACTCCATAAATTAGATTGCTGATCTTTCAAACAAATTGCAACACTTTGTAAATGGAAATCGTGACTTTAATAAATGTTTTGTGTTTACTCACAATTTGTCCTTTTGTGACTTTTGTCTTATACACAGTTCTATCTCATTCTTTAAACAATTCATGTAATGTCCCCATTTTTAGAGGTAGTGTAATTTAATTAAATTAATTAATTAAGTTGTCCAAAATAATAATATTTCAAGAGGATGACTAATTGATTATTTTAATTAAATTAAAAAGTGGTATTAAGTTAATTATTTATGAATTTATCAAATAAATAAACATTAAAAAGTAACTTTATATTTAATTAATTTAATAAAGTGACTTAAATAAAATAATATACCATAAAGTCACTTAATAAAAATAAAATAATACTCTAGAAACTTCTAGATTGTCGACCGACCTCTTGGTGAAAAAGAATAAATAGGTGAGGCCAGCCATTGTTTCTTCATCCAGGAATTGTTGTTTGAATTGATAATTTTTGGTGGTGAAGCCAGCTACGGTTTCAGCCATTGGAGGACCTTTGGGGACGAAAACCCTCATTCGTTACGCAATTTTGAGGCAGTGAGATACCAACTGAATTATTTCTGATTGTGGGCTTTACTTCAGAAGTCCAATCTTGTCCTTCATTGTGGAAATTATTTGAGTACATTAGCTGATGTATTATTGTACTTATTTTCAGTAAAGTATTTGACTTGCAACAGCTGATGTATTGTTGCATTTGATTGAGAAGTTACTTCAGCAGCTGATGTATTTAAAGCAAAAAGAAAGCAAAACCTAATTCAAGCCCTAAAGTCTATTTAACACCTCTTTTCAATGTATTTTTCATTATTTTTGCAAGTAGCCTTCAAAGAAGAAAGTTGGAGCAGCAAGTTTGAAGAAATTTTTCAAGATTCAAGAGCATAGCTTGCTGGTTTTTCATCAAAATTTTTAGACCAGCAACTTAAACCCTTGCTTTTTCAAGTTTTTTTTTCATCCAGAAGATCAAACTTTTCAAAGGGAAGGCCAAGGTTTCCAGTTTTCAATCATCTGGGTCTTTTCTCTTCAATCTTCTGAAGGAAATTTTCAAGAACTTCATCAAGTTGCAGCAAATGCTTTTATTTTGCATGTCAGTGAAAACATCAGTGCATTCAATTTTCAATCATCTGGGTCATCTCCAATCAATCTTCTAAAGAAAACCCATATCACAGCTTTTTTCAAGAAAATTTCAAAACCTAGGGTTGGCTGCTTTTTCAATCAACCGTCAGGGTTTTGCAAATCTAATCAACTGGGTCCATTTCTAATCTTGTTCTGAACAAAACCCAAGTGCCAACTTTTTTCGGGAAAATTGAAGAAATTAGGGTTTACTGCTTTTTCAAGCAAAATTCAAAATTTTCCAAAACGGACGATCTAGGTTGTCTTGCAACAAATTTCTGAGCAAAACCCATATCTCAGAAAAAATTTCAAAACATTTGTCCGTTGGAGTAAGAAAATCAGCATTCTAAAAATAGAAATTGCTCAAGACTTGTCTTGCGAGTTTACAATCATTCTTCAAGTTTTCCGAAATGGAGTACACTCCCAATGTTTTCAAGACTGAATCAGCTCTCTATCACGATTACATCAAAACAGCTGAGACAGACTTGCATCATATCAAGCCGGTGTTCGATCTACACGCCTTGGAGAGAGCAGGCAACACTTCAATCAAGAACCTGGGACATTATAGACTCCTCGCAGCAGCATCAATTCCTATATCAGTTCAGAGCCTTAAGTTCGTAATCGCTTGCATTAAGCATTACAACCCGGCTACTAGGGAGATCCAGTCAGCAGATGGCAGATTGATTTGCAGTATAAAGCCTGATATGATCGAGAAGTGTTTTTCCATTCCCCCGTGGCCTGAAAGCATTACTCTCTCAAAGGGTGATTGAAGTTCTCCTTTTCATTGGTGAGTTTATCATAGAGATCCCTTCTCAGTACAGTCTTGAAGATGGTTCCTACGTCAGGCTTGATGAAGTGCAGGATCAATTCCAGAGTGTTGTTCGCAGTTGCAATCCAGTTGGCAGAAGGATAGGCCATATTTTAGTGATGTCAGCAAAGTTCGAGAAAGCGGCCAATGAGGTCGAAGATTTCCTAAGATCTATTGCAGATGCTGAAGATATTCTTGAAAAGCGGTGTTTTGCTATTGAGGGCATAGATGCATCGAACCGGGACACAGTTTCTAATTTCCTAGCGGATGTGATCGAGCTTTAAAGCAACTTTCTTTCCCGCTTTCTTTCTATTCTTGGAATGATCTTATCCATTCTTTGAGAAGAGAAAGAAGATAAGATGTAATAGTTGGCGTTTCCTGCTTTTTTTGCTTTCTAGGGTTTTAGATGTTATCTTCTTTCTAGATTTAGTGATAAAGCTTGCTTGCTAAGCAAGCCCTAGATTGTGAAAGCAAGGAGATTTTAGGGTTCCCTACTCCTCTGCTTCTCTATAAATAAGAGCCTTTGCTCATTTAGTTTCTTTAAACTGTGCTAGTGAGAACAAAACGCTGAGCCTATTGTGCCTTCTATTTGTTACTCAAGTATTGTTCAAATTGTGTTGTGATAGCAAATTGTTGAGCCTCTTTAGCCAACAAGGAGTTAATGTGATTGTTATTTCTATTGTGTGAAGAGAAAGATTGCAAGCCTCTTCAGCTGCAATTTCTTGTTCTAGGCATGTTAGAAGTGAGCTTGTTCTAGAGATTTGAGTAATAAAATCACGAGCCTCCTTTGCCTTGATATAAAATCTCAAGTTTCCGTTATTTATGTTTTACTTTCATGATCTTGATTTCAACTCGCATTGAAGTGTGTAGGTGTTTGTTGAGAGATGGTTCATTGAAGTATTCTGTCATAAATCTACCTTGTTAATTTCTAGCTTCTCTCACTCTGCATATTACTTGAGAGGTTAGGAACGTCTTTAGTTTAAGTTAGTCTTAGTTGAAGGTCTTAAAACAGAAAATCTCAGCTGCGGCATTTGTGTTTAATAAACCTTGTGCTCTAAGCTGATCAAAAAGATAGGCAACTTAGTTCTAGTTTACTTTCTTCCAAACACCATCAGCAAGAGGGAGCTTCCCCTCCTAATTTGAAGAGCGGTTTATCTGTGCATAGCTGTCCGTTTTAAATACGCATACCAGAGGTGCAAATTTAAATGCCAACACGCCATCAAACTTGTATTGAGATTACTTGTCTACTTACGTTGTGGCCTTGTACATGACCTAACTATTTAATTCATGCAATCATGTGTCACCTATGTGTTGTTATTCATTTTATCCTTGTTTGCATTGAATAGCTGTACTCTGTTTAGCCAGCCCAAAGATGTCATTTTTGTGTTTAGATTAGTAGTTTCTTTCTTTCAATACCTGAAATTCTCATTTGCAAGGCACGGTTGGTAACAATCCAACACATGTATCCATGGCAATGATATAGGCATGTAATCATTTTCATTTATACAAAAGCCCCTTAGAGAGTATTGTAAAATGTGCATATCTATATATTTTGTATTTTCGCATACTATTTTTTTTGTTGTCTTGCAAAAGACAAATTAAAATGCTAACATGCTACTATGGCAAATTAATTGCACCCAAGAGGAAAATGTGTCGACCATTAGAAGTAGTTGCTGCTCAAGCAAGGAAAACAATCAACATCATAGAAGAGGATCAATCATGCACCCAAATAGGGAAAAGCTCCACACATCAAGAAAAATGGTCACCGACCAAATCAAGTAAATTGCCCACCACCCTTCAAGACTTCCCCTTCAACCTCTTTTTCCACTTCAACCTTGGCTACCAACAAACACCCACATGGCAGTTTCCATCCTTACTACAAATGTTGGATTTTGCCATAACTTTCTTGATATGTGCCCTAACTATATGGCCAGACCTACAACATTGCTTCAAGCAATAATATTGCCCCCAACATGAACTATTCGAGCTAATGGGTATTCCTTTCAGATAACTGGAATAGAGACAACACTAGAAATAGTCAATCGATTCCTAGAGTGAAGCCCGACACTCCCAAAAGTTCTACAAGTGACACAACAAACCACAATGCTTATGGCATCTGCCACAGATGAACTTGCAGCCCCACAAAGCCCTTACAAGCTACTACAGATGATTTTCAGCTTTGTTCCAGGTGCCATTTCAACTTGCTGCAAGTGTCATACAGCTTGACAATGCTTGTCCACCTAAATTGATCCACTTTTTTTTATCAAAGATTCTATCTTACATGCTGTTCCATTTTGTGTTGTACTTAAAATACAAATTAGAACAGTATCATTGAGCTAACCTATGGTCTCCTCATAATTGATACTTTTTGTTTTTCTTTTGTGCTTCAAACCTAGTGGGTGATTGGTCTAAGGAACTGGATCATTGGTCTAAGGAACTGGATCATTGTCCAAATACTTAGGATGTTGTTGGATTAGAGGAATGTTTTATGAACTCTTCCCCAATGTTCATCATTATTGAAGAGCCTGCATCTATATGGACTATCCTCATAGTCAAAGGGGTTTCCCTAAATTTAATTCCCTTCATTGGAAGTAGAATTTTAGGTTTGTCTAAATCAATGTTACCACAAATACTTGCATGTCATGGACTTAGAAGCTATCCAAATCCTTAGGATGTCATTGGATTACCAAAATATGTTGTTGACAAAATCTTACACAATGGCAATGCTCATGGTACAATCTACATCTGAAGAGAAATATTCTCATAGTTGAGGGACTTCCTGCCATTCCAAGCCTGCCATCGCAAACATTATTTTGCCTAAAATGAGGTTTGTCCAAATCAATGTTAAAAAAAATCCTTTAAATAAGCAAATCCCAAATTTTCCATGAACTTGTCCAAATCCAAAAGATGTTTAATTAGCAAAATATGGTGTGGAAAAAATCTTATTAGATGTCCATGCTCATTTTAGACCTCACATCTGATTGGAATATCCTTAAAGTCAAGATGTTTATCACATTCCATTCCCTCTATTGCAAGAATTATTCTATTTAGAAGAGGTTTTTCCAAATCAATGATAACACAAATCCTTGCCTACTTAAGGACTCTCAAATATTCTATGGATTTAGAAGTTGAGATACATTCACCCATTATTGTCCCTATTTTCTTCCAACATATTTCATGCCAATATTCACTTGGAAGGTGTTAGTGCCAAACTTTGCAATGCCTAAATTTGCTTGGTCCAAGCCCCATTGTGCAATTGGCCTTGTTATGCCCATCATTCATAACCAATCTAAGAAAAATCTAAATGGGTCTTCCTTGGTCAAATTTGCATGTAAGTGTTTCTTCATCATCCTCTATATCCCTATCAATTGCTCAAAGTTGCAAAAATCCCCAAATTTCTAATTGTGAGGATTTTGGTCATATTCTTAAGTTCCTAAGAACTTGTAGAGTTCTTATGGAGTACCAAATATCTTCTACTCAACCAATATCCAATTTTAGCAACTAATCCTATATAAAATCCCGAAAGGATTATCATGTCCCCTTCCTCCATTTTCCTTCATTTCCTCCTTTGTAGGACTTCAATGTTCAATCAGACTTTGTTCTAACCTCCACTTCATATATTCTCTTCTATATGAAATGCCCCAACTTTCCATTCCCTTCTACATCCTTTTCCCTATCTTGCAAAGCTCTAACAAACATCCGGACCTCTCTTCCTCTCTTGTAGTCTCCAATCTTTTCCCTTTTGCAGGGTTCCAAAATCCAAAGTGGATACAAAAAGTTTCCTCTTCCACTTCCCTCATCCAATTGCAAAATTTTTCCCACACCATCTCCAATTGCCCTTTGCAAAGTTCTTGCCCACCTTCAAGCATCCAAACCTCATTTCTCACTATTCGTACATTTCCCTCCAAGTTTTTCTTGCAGATTTCCATTGTACATCTAAACTTCTACTCCAATATCCAAATCCCATGTCCACCTTGGCATCAAACTCCTACAAAGGTTCCTATTGCCTTTTCTCACCCTTTGTCATCCCTTTGTGGACTTATATTGGACCTTTGAACATCATTAAGTCCAACTCCCAAGTCTAGCTCCACATCAAAACCTCACAACCCACCTATTGTGACCTTTTCACAACATCCCCCCATTGCAAATGGGGACCCTTTGTTTTTTGCTTTTTGAGTTTTTGCCTTGGCGTCGCAACTACTAATTACCATGTTTCTTTTACGATGAGAAGTTAAAGTTTTGAAGAGTCATCCGAGCCAAGTTGAAAATCCAAGCCTAGAACAGTGCATACACATTGTCAAAATGCTTAGAAGGCCTGGAGGACGAGGATCGCTTGTCGTTTGAGTCAATTCTGACATCTACTTTTTTGGGATTTTCACTCGGCCCCCTATTTCTTAGGGACTTTATTTTTGGCACTTTTAGCCTATTTTGGACTTCCTATTTATTAGGGATTTATTTTTGGAAAGCTGTTATTTTTGGAAAGTTTCTATTTTGGAAGGGTTTCTATCTTTGGAAAGTGTTTGGGTCATGGTTTCAACATTGTCATCTTTAGAAAACCCCCGAAAGTGGAAATAAGTGAGAAATTTCAGATGAACCAGATGAAGGCCAGAAAATCGCCTTAAGTGTTAATCATGGCATGAACTTGAGATAAGTCCGCCCAACAGGAGTTTTGACAGTGGCATGAGCAATGGCCAAGTCCGCCATAGGAAGATGAGGGAATGGCATGAGCACATAGGAAGTCCGCCCTTGGAGAAGATGGCTTGACACCTTGCCAAGTCCACCCATGAAGAATATGTTATAGCTTGACACCTTGCCAAGTTCGCCCATGAAGAATATGTTATGGCTTGACACCTTGCCAAGTCCACCAATGAAGAATATATTATGGCTTGACTCTAGGCAAAGTCTGCCCCATCCACATGGCACAACACAATGGTAAGTTCGCCCCACTCAAGAAAGACATGGCACAAGACTAAGCCAAGTCCGCCTAGCATATGTGACATGACAAAAGCAACAGGGAAGGACCTTCTTAAAGTCCGCCATGGGAAGAAAAGGATATGGAAAAGACACAACAAAGTCCGCACTAGGAAATGTCAAGAAGTCTTCAAAACTCCGCCTTGCATTTTGGAAGGAAATTCACCATGGAATGAAAGCTAGAAAGTCCACCATGCCTTGGAAAAACATTCTCCAAGCCCGCCATCAAGTGGAAAAGAAAATGAAAAGTCCGCCATGTCATGGAAGCATATCAATGAAGTCCGCCATGGAGACAATGAGAAGATAGCAAGGAAAACCTAAAGTCCGCCTACCATTTGGAAAGAAATTCACCAAGTCCGACTTACCTTGGGAACATTTGGAAAGCCCACTTTAAAGTCCGACCTAAGGAGAATGTTGGATGGAAAAGAAACTCCAAAGTCCGACCTATTATGAACTATTTTCACACATCGCCCCATTGCACATGGGGACCCTAGCCAGTTTGCTTTTAGGGTTTAGTTTTGAGTTGCATTTTCATGAGCTCTTTCGCTCTGTTGGTTTATAGTCTGAGTCAAGAATCATCGCATGAGCCAAGTTGAGATTTCAAGCCTTTAACTGCGCGTAAACGTCATAGAAGTGTTCAAAGGACCCCGCAAAGGAGGATCGCCTATGCTTTCGCCCAATTCTAACACTTCCTACTTTTTAGGGATTTTGTTTTTTTGCTTTTTGCTTTTTTCGTTTTTGGCACTTTTAGGCCATTTGGGAATTTACTATTTTTAGGAAGTTGCTTTTTGCTTTTTCTATTTTTAGAAACTTTCTATTTTTGGCAAGTGCCACGGTCCCCACCAGTCACAAAGTCAAAGTTTCCATCTTTAGACTGGAAAGCATGCAAAAATCATCCAAAAAGTCTAAAAAGCAAGTAAAAAGCATGTTAAAATCTGAGTGAAAATCAAAAAATCAAATGAAAAGCACACCTTTTGTGTCAAAAATCACACAAAAATCATAAAAAGCATGCAAAAGGCCATCAAGAAATCAGAAAATCAATTAAAAAGCAGGTCTTTTAGATAAAAATCTGGCAAAAGAGGCATGAAAAGCTTAAAAAATCAGATGAAAAGCTTGAGAAAAGCATGAGATTATGGACTGAGAAGAACAAGATTCTGAAGAAACTCACCCAGCAGTTGAAGGTTGAGTGGAAAGGAAGTCAAGAAATCCGCCTAACAGCCAAAGGATAAATGGAAAGACTGTTGGAAAGTCCGACCTGCACATGGCACAAATGTCTTGAAGTCTGCCCATGTCGAAGGATTGAATGGAAAGCAGTGAAGAAAGTCCGCCTAGCAGCTGATGGAGAGATGGCAAGACTGTTGGAAAGTCCGCCCTAGCAAATGGCAAGCCTCATGGAAAGTCCGCCCACCCCTTTTGAGAATGTGGCAAGGAACTTGGAAAGTCCACCCTTGGTAGTGGAAAGGAAGTATGGAAGTCCGCCCTCCCCTCTTGGGTGTTAATGATAAGTGCAGCTACAGGCGATCCTTCCAGCTCAGCCCTATTAAAGGAAACATAAATTAAATGATAGCCTTTCGGCTATTTAATTTATATTCATTGTTTTTTGTTTAATGAGGAAGGTGTGAATGTCTTGAGGCCGACCTCATTCTCTCTTGACAACATTATAGTTCTAGGCCGACCTTTCATTGGTAAAATATAACTTATCTTGGCCGACTTGTCACTTGCTTTATTCAAGTTGTAATTTATGTTTGAGGCCGACCTTGTGAGATCTCTTATAGCCATGTATTTATAGAAGGTCAGTTCACTCCTTTGAGTGACCAAAAAAAAGTGCGAAGCATCATCAAGTTCTCTTCATGCAAGTGCGAATACAAGATACAATGCAAACATATGCAGTGCGAATATATCACACAGTGCGAACATCATACAGTGTGGAGATCATACAGAGTGAAGATCATACAGTGCGAGGTATCATCCCAGTGAGAATTCCTTTATAGCAGGTTGTGAACCATTGGAGATTGCGAATATTGCCAGGTGCAATTTCTGTAGATCTGTATTCAGTCAATTACGGATATTGCCAGGTTGTTATCTGTTATTCCATATTTCCAGGTGCTGCATATTGGTCTTGTGCTAGACCTCTTTGTAAAGTGAATTGTTGTCACTGATATTATAAATATAAGAGAGATCTTTGTTGCTGGGTTTTTCTCCCTCAAGAGGAGGGTTTTCCTAGGGTATCTGCTGTGTTATTGTTTCTGATTTTGAATTACTTTCTGTGCATTTAATCTGTTCACCTAAAATTTACATTGAGCACTT
This sequence comes from Sequoia sempervirens, assembly GCA_007258455.2. Taxonomy (NCBI): domain Eukaryota; kingdom Viridiplantae; phylum Streptophyta; class Pinopsida; order Cupressales; family Cupressaceae; genus Sequoia; species Sequoia sempervirens. The sequence continues at coordinate 693,390,203 of VDFB02281492.1, forward strand.
GGAAAGAAACTCTCAAAGTCTGCCTAGCCTAGCAAGATGAAAAATGGAATTTTTGACTAAGTATGGACAAGTGGAGAGGTGGAAAGAAAGTCCGCCCTTGGAAGAAATGATCAAAATTTTGGCTAAGTATAGGTTGAAAGGAGGAGAAGACACATGAAAGTCCACCTAGACTTTGAAATAAAGATGGAAAGAACTCTCCCAAGTCCGCCATACTTAGAAGATTGATGGATAAACACATAAGGAAGTCCACCTTGCTTAGGAAAATGGAAGAAGACACTCCAAGTCCGCCATGAGATGATAGGTGAAGCAGAAATAAAATGGCAAAGTATGAATGTGCTAGAAAAAAAATGAAGTTTGCCTAGCAAAATTTGTCTAAGGCATAGAACATCCAAAGGAAAATTGGAAATGGCTAAGACATGAAGAAGTCCGCCATAGTGAAGAGAAAGGGTAAAACCCATGAGAAAATTACAAAAAAAAAATTAAAATCAAGCATGGGTAAAATAAAAATAAAAGAATTAAAGGTTGAGCAAATCGAAAATCACATGAAAACCTTTAATTATTTTTCAAAAACACTTAGAGAAAAATCGAACTCTATTGATAAACTTCAAATTTCAATAAGGATAAAGATGAAAGGTGAGAAATTAGAAACTTTCCTTGACAAACTAGAGTCTACATTCGACGAACTTGAGAATGGAACGAATTCTTCAACTTTATAAGGCATTTGCAAGTCATTATCAACTCATAATTGCGATTAAAGAAGAAGCTTAGCTCTCTCTTCATTTCAAGAGTTAGTAATTTTTTACGAGAGTTAGAATTTTTTCTAAAGAGTTAGAAATTTCTCGAGAGAAAGAAAGATAGAAATTTTTTGAGAGTTGAATAATTGATTTCAAGGAGAGAGAAACGAAGAAAGAGATGGAATTATAGGCTGAAGGTCGAAAATTTTTAAGAGATTGCTTGCTTTTTCGGCAATAAAAACCAGATTTTCAAAGTTTTCAATTGCCAGCAACAGAGTAATTCCGAAGTTTGATGAAATAGTTTTACCTTTGTCTTCATTCTATCTTCGAAAATTTCACTAAGTGTTATACTCAGCTTGCTTTTTCAGTGAATTTAACTTTCGACAAGCTGAAAGTTAGAATTTTCGTAAGAAAATTTTAAGGAAAATAATTTAATGTTTATTGTATTCTCTCTCTCGCAAGTTGATAACCAATCCTAGAGGATCGTCAAAGAAAGCACCAATGAAATTCGCTAGCAAAGGAGCCCAATGGGAGACAATGATCACTTCCAAGTGGAAAAACATTGCAAATACAGACCTTGGACATGTGGACTTTGAAGAGTTCAAGAAAAGGATGTATGGATTAAGCGGACTTATGCCAACAACAATTGCCCGCAGAATGATGCGCAATGGAATTGTTCAAGCTGTCGGATTTCCTCCAGCAAACTAGTGTGTCGACTTGATAGTCGAATGTGCAAGGCATTACAATCCGCAGGAAAGACAAATTATAGCTCCTAATGGAACGATTTTGGTGCACCTTGGAGCACCAGCTATCCAAGAGGCATTTAGCATACCTAAACATGTTTGAGCTTCATACAAAACAAAAGAGGAAGCCAAACAAATCTTTGATGATCGAGCAGACCAATGTGCAACCCATATCAACAAAACATGGTTAGAAAAGCCACGAGCTTCCGCCAAGAAAATGCCTAAGAGGCCACGCAGAACAGACTTCAAGGAGGACTACGGTGACATTGTTTTTCTCTTGAACAGAATAATGGGCAATCCTCAAGGTGCCTATTTCGAAACTTGGATGTACTTCTTTATAGAGGAAATCACCTCCGGAGTCAAAATGTTTGACTGGTCAAGAATGATCAGTGATAATATCCATGAACAGTTGATCAACCTTGAAAGGACTAAGGTATTTCATATGGGTTCCTCTATCGTTTACTTATTGACCAGAGCCTATAAATATCCTGGATTGACATGCAAAGGTGTTGTCGGCAATGGAGAAAATAAGTTCAAGGTATATGAATGTTATCCTCAATTGCAACTTTCTGCCAAATCTCATTTTAGAAGAGCACACGACGCATTCTTGATGACTATCACAAGGATGCTACAAGGACGGACCCATCAGAGGCTAACACATGAGGCAAAAAGACTTATCAGTAAATATGGATCCTGGTACATCCAATTTCCTAGATTTACCTATATCCGAATCCAGGGATTCACTGGCAATCCGTACAAACTTCCTATCTACCCCACCCACAGGATGATCCTACTGGAGGTACTTAGGCAACTAGAGAATTTCCAAAATATCCAAAGGCCTAAGCAAAAAGCAACCGTCACTTTCCCATTCTTTATTGGGAACATGGAAGAGTATTGTTCGTCCGCACAGGCAGCTGAAGGTGCCAGACTCGAAATGCAGTGGTATCCTTTCACATCATTCCGATCTCGAGCCCATTTCGATCCTCACCATCACATCGGAATTGTGAACGGAAGGAAGTATAAACACCAAGTGGACCTGGAAGATTACTAGGCCAATGCCATCGATGAATTTGATGTCAGGAGAAGATTGTGGTCCAGACTACCTGTCAACTTGATTAGAACAACAGAACTCTTCCGCGTGCCAGACCAACTGGAGGATGATGGTGAATTCACACAGCCAGGTTTTGATGGAAATCAACCTCTTCCTCCCATGCACAGTCAGAACCTGAAATCGCTGACTTGGACACCCTTATGAGGCCTATCACCAAATATTCACAATGGTAGGCAGATCAGCAGATCAAAGACCTGCGGTTGAGAGGAATGCCTTTGACATACACTGTGATGGGCGAATCAGAATCTTACTCTTCTAATGCTGGAGCAAGCCAAGGAGATGAGCCAATTGAAAGCTCAAAACCTAAGAAAAGGAAAGAAGCAAAGGGAAAAGGAATTGCCAATGAAGGACCTGCTAGGAAGCAACAAAGATTGGAGCCTCTTCGTTCTGCCATCTCCGCTAATGTAAATGAAATCTTGGACATTGATGAATCTCTTGGAGATATACAGATTCCCTCTCCTATCCCTATTCAGCTCGAAGATGATGAGCCTCCATCACCCATGGACACCGAGGTTTAGGAGTCAGACAATGAGGTTGATATTTTGGACAAGAAGTTTGAAGATGGGATGATTTCAGCCTTGAGAGGAATCCAAGAAATCCAGGTCATGCAGGATGTTCAGGAAGAAGAAGATATTGTGCAGCCAACTATTCCCGATTGGTTGAAAGAAAGATTAAAGATAAAGGAGCCTGAAGAGGTTCAAGAAGAAGAAGATGATATGACCGATTTCCTGGCCAGACTGGAAGCAGTCAGTGCAAAGAATCCTGCCAAAACCTTCTCCACCATCCAGAGGGACGAAGCTAGGCATCGTACAGTCCAAGTTGTTGTATCGACAGCTGAAAAATCGAGGGAAGAGATTACTCCCCAGGAGTATGTTATCACCACTATCGAGTTAGGCCCTACCACAAAGGGACAAGAGATGGAAGAGCTGGACAATTTTGTTGCCATTATCAAAGCCAGGCTGGAGAAGGAAACAATAAAGAAAAGGGAGTATAAACGAGAGGTTGAAAGACTCAAGGAGTATATTCAGCACCTAACTAAGCCTCTCGATCAAACTACTTCAGCAGCTCCTCCGCTGATGAATATTTCTCAAGAGATTGATGAAGAGGAGAAGAATATAGCTAAGGAAACTAAAGAATGGCTTAGTAGCAACAGGCAAGAGGTGGCCGTATTTGTAGAAAGATTGGCAATGGCATATGGACAAACTTCTTCCTTACTTTCGAGAATTGCAACACTGGCAGAAACATGGGATAATGCCCAGGATGTTCGAGACAGAGTCCTCCCATGTCTTAAAGTGCTTAAGGGAGTGCCGAAGCAAGAGCTGGTCAGGGGAGAGGTAATTGCACCAGGGGCAGCTTATGATTTCGACAGTTGGTACATGACACTGATCATACGAAGTGAAATCATAGAAAAGGTCAAGGCAGATACAATCCAAATTGAGGAGAAGACAAAATATATTCGAGAGAAGATCCTAGCTGTGGCTGTAGATGCGCTTGAAAAGGACACTGTACGAGCAAATAACTTGCAGTTCGAAAACTTGAAGAGCAAAATTCAGGATATCTTCTTCACCATTGGAACTATCTGCAAACAAAATTTGACTAGGGCAGCTGACTTTCTGTTCATCTTTCGCGGTTTCCAGCAACAGGAATCAGAATGGGAAGACACTTTTGCCGAATGCTCGAATGATCTCAATCTGCTGGAATTCAGGATCAATGCGTTGCCACCTGTCATGATTGACGAGGTTGACAAGATAGTTTCTAAATTCATCCAGTATACTGCGACCAAAGAGGATGAGGATGAACCCCCTCAAGAGTAGCTCTCTGCTCCAGTTCACTGCCTGTTATCTGATTGTGCTTTTGGAAACCCTAATTAGGGTTATTGATTTTTTAATCTCTGCCATTGATTGTTGATTAATCTCGGTTGTTCATTGTATTCCGGTAACTCTATATAAACCCTCTCTCATTCTCTCATTAGATATAGAAAAATACAGACACAGATAGAGAGATAGATAGATAGATACATAGAAGATAGAAGAGATAGATAGCATAATAAGAGAGAAAGAGTTTTATGAAATTGTTGCAAAGACTATTGTTGATAATAAAGTTCATGATGCATGAGGTGCTTTGAATTCTTTTATTGTCAAATGGTCGCATGGTTACGTACTTCTCTTCTTCATTGAATGGTTTCAAGTTAGAATTTATTTTAGGTGTATGTTAATGGAATGATAGATTGATCGTAAAGATAAGTGAAACTTGGCTCATACTTTCTTTGGATGGAGGCTTTCTATTCAATGCGTAAAGTTAGACTGAGCTTTTAATGTGGATACCTCATTGTATTACTTCGAATGATATTGATGGTGTTGTTCGTGGTAAGAAAATTTTAAGCACAAATTCCTAGAAGATTGCACTTGCTTTGTGTAGTCGTATTTTGTGGCGAAACAAAGTATTGTTAATTGATTTCATTCAATCTTTACTGTCTCTTGAGTTCATAGGAATAGTATGGGATTCCTCAACCCTTACCCTTTTTTCATTTTTTATCCAAAATCCAAAAAACCAAAAAAAATATTTATCACTGCATCTAGGTCATTGCTTTCTAAGTAACTTGCTAGAGTAAATCCCTTTTGTGATTATCAAAAAAATCATTTCTTCCACAGAGCCTATCCACACCCAACTTATGAAACATTGGAATTGTTGTATGATCTTTTGGCAATCTTAGCATACTAGTCAGTTTTTCAAGAGAGGATAGAGTGTCTCTGGGTTCTTTATTCTAAAGTGCTTGGTGAGTCATAAAACACGCATCAACACGACCTTGGCAAGAAGACTTCAAAGTTTTCCAAGACATCAAAGGAGAGTGGAAAGAAACTTTCAAAGTCCGCCCTACTCATGGAAAAACATTTGAGAAATCCGCGCAAGCCTTGAATAGATAAATGGAAAAGACTTTAGGAAGTCCGCCATACCTTTTGAAAGTTCACTCCAAAGTCCGCCACCTTTTGGAATAAAATTCATGAAGTCTTGGACTAAGAAGAAAAGATGCCAAACATGAAAGGAAGTCTGACTTGACTAGAAGAAGGCATGTCCAAAGCAGCTTGAAGTCCGACTTAGGCCAAGAAAGAAAACGTCCAAGCTCATGTAAAATCCGTCCAAGGAGAAAACTCAGAAAATTGGTTAAGTGTTGGAAAGAAAACAAGAGGAATGAATAGGAAAATAAAGAGGAAGTGAATAAAATCCTTGTCCGAGGATGGAATTTTTCCTACATAGGACAAGCCAAATTCAGAATTGAAGACAAATCCACAAGCAAAGTTCATTCGAAACCTTGGCTAAATGTTGAGTGGTCCACATGAAGGTATTACAGAATGAAATTGAATAGCCAAAATTTGGCTAAGTATGGGAAATTCTTCACAGAGAAAGTTCCAATTTCCTCCATTGTGGCAAAAGCACAGGGGAGTTCCTCTCCAAATCCAAGGCACTTGAAGGAATTTCAGAGCAATCCGGAAAGAAAGACTTAATATCTTCAAGTCTAAACATGTGCTCCAAGGCGATACTTCTAATACAGGTGAGAAGAAGAAATCAAAATCTCAAAGGATATCCAAAGATCAAAGCTAGGAAGGAACAAGCGCAAAGGATAGAGTCGTCGGCAAGGAAAGATATTCTAAGGCAAGCACGTGGAAGAAAAACAAAGTGACCAAGGAAGACATCCAGCACGTTGAGGTGGCGCTTCGTCATCTTCCAACCAATCAAATTGTTCCAAATCAACATGAAACAACTTTCTATTTTATTGTTGGTTCATTTTAGCAAAAAGGACGAGTGTCCTCGAATGTAATTTTCTCATTGGTCGAGAAGGAGTTAGTTATGACAAGCCCTAATTAGGGTTTTATTTTGTAATCTCAATTGTTGATCCTAAATCAATCTTGGCCATTGAATTGTAATTGGGGAGCCTATAAATTGAGCTCACCCCTCATTTGTAAAACATGTTGAGATAAGTAAATTGTTGCATATGACTGCCAAAGTAATAAGTAATGCATGCATTGTTTTGATGGTGATTACTTCTCTTATTTTGGAGTTGGCATGGTTCTTATCCCTCATCATAGTTTAGATTTTATTTCATGTATGTTAGATGAATGCAAGATCTAATAAGTATCGATTTATGGTGAAACTTTTGCTCATACTTTCTTTGAATGGATGATTTTCGTTCAATGCGTAAAGTTAGCCTGAGCATACTTTGTGGATGCTTAACTTCTATTTGGATAAATATTGTTCGATTTGATGGTAGTTATTAATGACGTGAAAATCATAAGCACACTCCCTTGAAGATTGCACCCACTTGGTCTAGTCGTCGTTGAGCATGGCGAAGCAAAGCGTGGTTATTGGTTTCACCAAATCAATAACGTCTCTTGAATTCTTAGGAAGTAGATTAGGACTTCTAAACCCTTATCTCCCTTTTCAGTTTGTTTGATCCAGGACCCAAACAATAGAGCTTAATTGTCTAGACCTTCATTGTGAATTGAACAAGCCTAGCATAAGTCCCTTTGTGTTACCGGCATATCACAATGACCATTGAGCTTATCCACACGTCAAGACCTGAAATATGGAACCTTGGAATAGCCATATGATCTTCTCGCAATCTTAGCATACGCGGTGGTTTTTCAAGAGAGGACAGGGTGTCTTTGGGCATTTTATTCTTATGTTTGGTGTGTCACAAAACACGCATCAACACCACCCTATTTGCCCAACCACTCCCTCAAAACTCCCAAGGCATCATTAATGCCTAGATTTGACCTTGCAACTACCCAACCAAAATTTTCCCACCCACAAACTACTGTTTATCTTAAGGACGTGGATTCAAATGCAAATTCAATGATGGAGGGTAAAGGCAGCCATACCACCATTAATGCAATTGTTGAGATCAAAATACCAATGGCCCTCACACCTACTCTAGGCCACCCATTTGACAAATTTTATGGGATTTCAACTTGTTTTACATGCCACATTAATGATGTCCAATTCTCAATCAAATTGCCCCAAGAAATTCAACAACTAAGCAATGCACCATAAATATTAGTTCATTTTCCAAAACAATGGTCAAACTTTGTTTGCTCTCCATGCAATTGCAAGTGTCGAGGGGCTCCTAAGATTTCAACTCCTAAAAATCCAATCACCTATAGGGCATCACATTTTTGTAAATCACAAGGACATATTGCAAATGGTTTTAAAAACTAAATATCTCCACAACTCCATTTATAGACCTTCAAGGAAATTCTATGCTTCAGTTCTCTCTTGCCACATGTGTTGGTATGATTGTAATAGGTATTTCATGAATGTTGTAGCTTTCTATTTCTTTATAAGCTTTATAATGGTGATTTCTCTATTGAATATAGACTTCTACAATTTGGGGATGGATAACTAAGTATGCTCAATTGTTTGATATCATATTTATGGTGTATGCTTTTCCACGACCCCTATTCCTTTGTGATTGTAATATGTTGTTTATGTTGGTATGTTGTGACTTTATAACCCAATGGAATAGGCACCAGTACTAGAAGTAAATGATCCGCCAAACACTCTACATGAAAAATCTTTAACCAATAGACTAGGAGTAGGTCATTAGTTTGTATGCATTTCAAGATTCAGCAATTAACCAAAGAAATATCTACAGCGAGCCTTAAGAGTTCTAATCTTGGAGAATATCCACATCTACATACACTAGGTTGTACTAAAGTCTTTCAATTTGTGCACCAAGTTGTGATTAATCTTGTTAAGAATACCTCTAAGGAAGCTCCTCTTAGGTCTAGCTGAGCCCAAAGTCGAAGGTCTTACCCACCTTAGTAAATTGGTCCACAATTGCCCTACCTAATCATTTTTCAGGTCTTTTGCCTTTAGTTTGAGGTCTTTTCCATAAGTTTGACACACTTGGCGCTCAAGAAAAGCCTATCTTTAAGATTTGGGAACCATTAACTTTGAGCACCAACAAAAGGAATTGGGATTTGGCCTCTTCCAAAGCAATGATAGGAAGATGTTCAATTTGTTTTAAAGCAAGGTATTAGTGTTTCATTAACAACTCATTTTTCCATTAGCCAAGGGTCACCTTGAGTAACTTTATATCTCTCTTATTTAGAAGAGAAGAATCAAAAGAAGAAACCTTTGGGCATCACTAGTATCTCAATGGATTTAAAGTTTTTCAATTCTCTTAGACCCAACGACTTAAGGGTTTTGAGATGTATATATGCTCCAGTGAATTTGCATATCAACACATTTTCTTTGAGTAACACAATCCTTGTACCCATAATTTTTGTTATGTGACTTTTTTCCCAAGAGAAGAGAAAAATATGATTTACCCCTTTAGAATTAAAAGGGAGATAGAAAATAAAGGATATTATGATCCTTTGGTTAAAAGAGAGATTAATAAAGAATATATAAAACCTCTTTTATAAGGGAAAGGAATAATTTATAAAACCTCTTTTAAAAGGGAGAGGAATAATTATTTATTTAAATAATTATTAAAAGGCAACCTTTGTGAAAGGATGTGATGGTTTGGAAACCACCCCTTAAGGCTTATATAAGCATTTATGTGAGACATGGAAAAGAATGAAAAACATTCAAGAATGGAGAACATTTCAAGGTAGAAGAAAGTGGTTTAGTGAGCTATGGGCATTGGAGAAGGGGGCACATAGAATGTGTCCAACTCGGGGTACAAAGTACACCCGGGACTGTCTTGGCCAAATTGTTATGCATGTTGAGTAGTTATTATGAGGCATGTTGTATATATGTTGAGCAATTATTCTGGAGCATGTTGTATGCATGTTGACTAATTACTCTAAAGCATGTTGTATACATGAGGAGTAGTTACTTTGGAGCATGGTGTGCACTTTTGTTGAGCATTGTTCTATTGAACCAACACTTGTGTAGAGCACAATAGTGCGATGTGTTCCAAAAGGAACTGTTTCCTCCTAGATCGTTCCATAGCAAGATCCATTACCACTAACATCTTATTGGGATGAGAATGACCTTTCCAAGACCTATGTTTCAGATAAGTATTGTTGTGACCTTTTCACACATCACCCCATTCAAAGTGGGGACCCCCTAATTTTTGTCCCATTCGGGTCTTTTGACTTTGGTTTTGCGTTGTTTTGCGGCTGTCTCTCTTGGTTCCTTCCATCTTTCTGGGGATGTACCTATCTTTTGGCCTAACTTGAGGTTTTGGCTAAGTCTAGAGTGCGTCTTGACAAATTAGGGTTTATCCTTCAAGCTTAGTTTGGGATCAATTTAAGTGAGCAAATTGAAATCTGAGCTTGGCACTACGTTCAAGAAGCTTCAAGCGGGCTCCCATTAAAATTTCATTGATTCAGACAACTTTCTATTTTTAGCAATTCCGGCTTCGGGAGCAATTTTTAGGGTTTGCATGTATGATTTTTCAATGCACGTCAAGATAGTCTTTATGGGTTTTTGGAGAGCTTCGTGATGGTATAACATGCAAGTCAAATTGATGACATTCTATTTTTAGCAGGTACCCCGCATGCAAGCCAGTTTTCTGGGTTTTTCTGGGTTTTTTAAGATCTCTCAGGCAATATGACATGCAACCAAGTCCGAAAATCAATTGATCACTTTTTCAGGCACTTACTATTTTTAGCAGGTTCACTCCAGCAGCCCCAAATCTTCAGTTTCAAGAGCAAAGCAGTTCAAAATAGAAACGGAGTTGAACGGAGGTCAATAGAAGCACATGCAAATGAAATTAGGGTTTCCAAATTTGGTGCCTAAAATGAGGGGCAAAATTCGAGAAAAATGAAAAACGGATGTATCCCATTGCTATCAACATCTTTCAAGGAATCTACTGGTAAGATTTGAGCGTAATCTGTATACTTACTATTTATAGTATGTCACTTCTCGAACAAGGCAAGTGTGAATAGGTCAGATAGGTCATGAGGATCACATGGAACAAATACCAAGTCAAGAGGAGTTTCAGAAGTTTGAGAATCAGGAAGTTACTAAAAATAGAAAGCGAGGGCGAGCAAGATGAAAGTTGACTAAGCGTCAAAACTTCTTCCTCATAGGTGGATATGCGCCCTAAAGGAGGCAAATGGGTTGGAAATTGGGCTGAGTAATGAAAATTTGAAGCCAGGCCCCTCAAATGCGCCCACCATGGAGGAAGAGATGAAATTCTCTAAGGCATTGAAATAAGAAGCAAGAGAGGTCAAATGCACTCTAGGGAGAAAGTCTGATGATTGAGAAATTTGACTAAGTCACAAAAACATAAGCTCAACCCTTTGAATGCGCCCTCAAAGCAAGCCTCGTGATGAGAATGCGCCCATAGTTCAAATTCAAGAGCTTCATGGGTGAAATGCGCCCTCAAGATGAAGAAACTTCTCTAAGGTGGAAAATAAAAGACCCCCTCATATGCGCCCAAGGTAGACAGGAGTTTTGAAAAGTTTTCTAAGGCAATAGAAATGGAAGGACCACCCCTCATATGCGCCCATCATGAGCAAAAGGTTTGAAAAATTTTCTCTGTCATAAGAAATGGAAGAAGACACTCCTCAAATGTGCCCTCAAGTTGGAGAAAAAATTTCTAAGGCACAAAATGTGAGCAGGACCCCCAAAATGTGCCCACCTTGAATGAGATGGAGGCTTAAAAATTTTCTAAGGCACAAACTCAAAGTTGACCCTTCTAAATGTACCCTAGGAGAATCAAGGTGGTATGAAAATTTCTAAGTGATGGAAAATAAAAGTAGGCCCCCCAAAATGCGCCCAAGTTGAGAAGAGATACAAGAAATATCTAAGGCATGAAAAATTGAAGTAGACCCCTCCATATGCGCCCAAGGTAGCAGGGTGGCTGAAAAATTTTCAAGGCATTGGAAATCAAACCTCAAGGGGTCATATGCGCCCAAGGTATGAGTAAGGTGGCATCAAAAATTTCCTAAGGCATAGAAAATCAAAGTAACACCCCCCAAATGCGCCCTTGAGAAGAAGAAGTTGGATAAAAGTTTCTAAGGCTGGAAATTTGAAGAATAAGGGGTAAAATGCGCCCAAGGAAGAGAATGTGTGGGATAGAAAATTTGCCTAAGACCTCCTAAATGCGCCCATGAGGAATGAGTTGATCAAAAGGTTTCTAAGGCATCGAAAATGAAAGTACAAGGAGTCAAATGCCCCCTAGCACAAATAGCTAAAAGCACCCAAGGGGATAATATGTTGGTTGAAAAATTTTCTAAGGCAGGGAAAATAGAACATGACCCCCCCAAGTACGCCCAAGTGAGAAGTTGAATGAAAATTCCCTATGGCGTGAAACAAGATACACAAGCATTGAAATTCGCTCCAAGAAGATTGAAAATGTGCCTAAAGGGCATGACATACAAGAAGTTTCTAAGGCAAGAATTGAAGATGAGAACACCAAGGGCAATATGTGCCCAAGGAGTAAGTTAACATGAAAATTTTCTAAGGCGTGGAAATTCTCCAAGACCCCTTAAATGCGCCCATGATGAAAAGTTATGGAGGAAAAGTTTGCTAGAGAAAAATGATGAATTTTATCAGATCAAGAGATCAATCGGACCTTGGAAATCAAAACATGGAGATTAGGTAAGAGAAGTAAATTTATACTATAAGTGTTTTGATGCTCTTCTTTTTGTTTGTTTTGCAAGATGAACACCGGGACCAAAGCATGATGACTTGAGGCGATGGAGCAAGTACTCCAAGACAATATTACAACCTTGGAAGGGGGAAAGTTACATGTTTGAAGCTCCTCCATGATGTCTCATTTGCGCCCAAACCATGGAGGGAGATGTTGGAAGAAACGGCTAAGTGTTGGAATTTCTCCTCAAAGACCCAATATGCACCCAACTCAGAGAGGCAAGTGGCAAGAAAGAAATGGTCGAGTCCAAGACAAGAAAATCCTTCAAGATGAGGAAGGAAGAAATGATGAAGGTCCAAGCATTAAAGATCATCCTCATGCACTAAAATGACCCCAAGGCTAAGGAGGAGGAATGAGCAACAACTTCAATGTTAAAGAGTGACAACAGCATGGATTGAAGAACAAAGTAGAGGAATTCTTCTTAAGTGTGAAGTCCTTCTCCAGCAATGACCCAGAAAATGTTCTCCAGCATACTTCGCACAACCCAAGATGCAATGGCAGCAAGAAGGAAAATCACCATCAAACAGGAGAAAGAAGTAGTCGTCTTGGAGTTTAGATTGAGAACGTGCCTGCCATATCAGTTCAAAAAGTAGAAGTTGTGATGATTAGATTCATAGAATTTGCAATCAAAGAAAAGGACAATGGGAACGTGTGTGTGGATGAGAATCTTCTAGAAGATAGTGAGCACTAAATGCTCATAGTGGTCAAAGGGAGAGAGTGGACATTTTGTGTTCATTTATTACCTATTGATTTGTTTTTCGTGACCGCACCAACGCAAAATAAAGTCGCCAACGATTACCCTATTCTCTCTTGATCAAAGTATCCAGCACGCTAAGATTGCGAGAGACTTCGTGCGTTCAACTCCAAGGTTCCTTCAATGCGAATAGTCTCAGTTGGCTCAATGTGATTTGTTGGTATTTCAAGGGGACTTACGGAATTGTTCAACGGCAGAGGAAGGGGTTTTCATAATTCGACAGATTTATCAATGAAGCACGGGTTTCCTATTCTAACTAGAAAGTACTGAATTTAAAGTGGTTGTAGGCATAGTTGGAAAACTCGCCCCAAAGAAAAACTCGCCAAGCCAAAAATTGGAGAGTTTTTTAAAACTCGCCAAAAACTCGCAAAAAACTCAAAAAAACTCGAAAAATTAAAAAATTGCTTAAATTTCATTATAAACACTTTTTTTTTGCAAAGCTGAGTTTTTTTGAAAAACTCGGCAAAAACTCGCGAGTTTTTCAAAAAACCCGGAAAAAACTCGCGAGTTTTTTGGAAAAACTCGTCCCGCGAGTTAAACTCAAAAAAACTCGTTTTTCAAAAAAACTCGCGAGTTTTTGAAAACTAGCCGAGTTTTCTGCAAGTTTTCCAACTATGGTTGCAGGTTTAGAGAGTCTAAATCTATTCTAAGTGCGGGATATGGAGCTCAACTTCAACCAAACTTCGCTTTGCCTCGCCTCGGACAGCTTCCATGGAGTCTGTGCAATCTTCAGGGGAGATGACTAAAGGTGTTCAAACCACCACTTGACATGAAGATACCATCACAACAATGCATACCATCATTCAAACTGTGATTGAAGTTAGGACCACAACGTTTCCAGTTGACCACACAAAGAGAACACACCATCAGTGAGCCCGCTAGTGGTATGGATAAGCGAAGCTTGCTTAGATCAAACACCACATTCCACAGCTAACATCTACTTGCATAAAAATGAAATTACGCTATTCTACGCTACTTGAAGTAGAAGGGATGAAGAAACCTCGCTAGATATCCATAACAAAGACGAATTTCACCATCAATGAAAAGATCTTTTATTATGAAAGTTTTACACAACAATTTCTTGCAAAAGTTTTCAAAGGAAAACTTTCCTTCTTCTTCAACTACACTATTAATCTATACCAAGCTACTTCTAAGTTATCCCTCTACTCTATGTCTACTATCTAACTTAATGTCTCATCCAGGTACAAATGAGGGGCAATGCCCCTTTATATAGCTGGCCAAGTCCAACGGACGGCTCAGATTACAATCGGCTGGATGGCCTAGATTGTGTCAACTCAGCCCTAAACAAGATTCACCCTAAAAACCGCCACCAAGAGGAGTGGGGTAATAAATGATCCATTAATCTCCATCATCCCTCTAGAAGATTCTTGTTCATAGACACGTTCGCACTATTCTTGTTCTTGACTGCAGACTTGATCAAACAGCTTCAACTTCTGGCATGGCAGGCACATTCTCATTTTGAAATTCCAAGGCTGTAACTTTTTTCTCCTGTTCGATAATGATTTTCCTCCTTGATGTTGTTCTTCAACTTCGAAGTACATTGCTTGGGTTTCCATTTTTCTTCTCCATCTTGAGCTTTGAAAACATTTCTTCTTTGCCACTTGGGTTGGGCACATACTAGGTCTCAACACTTAGCCATTTCTTGCAATTTTTCTTCCTTCGAGGTTGAAATGTAGTATTGGAGTACTTGCTTCATCACTTCAAGTCATCCTGCTCTTGGCCTCGACGTTCAGCCTGCAAAACAAACAAAAAGGAAGAGCATCAAAACACTTCATGATATAAATTTACCTCACTTACCTGATTTTCATGTCTTAACTTCCAAGGGTTCATCGTTTTTCTCTAGCCAACTTTGCTTTCTTCATGATTTTTCAGCATTTGTAGGCTGGGGCATATAACACCCGTGCATCATATTTCAATGCCTTAGACAAATTTCATCATCTTAAAAGTGTTAGCTTCAACTGCATCTTCTTCACTTTTCCAATTGAGGCGTTCACTCTGACATTTCATCCAACTCTGGCTAGAGCAAAATGTTTTCATCAGGAATTTGATCAAAAATCATCTAGGCGATCACCTTCAAATTCATCAGCCACAGCACTTTATTTCAACAACACACTTATTCCTTGCCTTAGAAAATTTTTAAATTTTCCCCTTAGAAAATTTATCAATCTGGTGCCCATCAAAAATCTTCACCACGGAATCCCTAGCAAGCTGTGGAAGACCTTAAAATCCATTCTTCATCGCAGACGTCCAATACCCAGAAGAAAATTCCCTTCAGAAAGCGTCGAATCCATGGGTCTACAAACGAAGGGGTTCATTTAATTTTTTTAATTTTTAAACCTTAGAAAAATATTTTCTTATCAAATTTATTTCCAGTCTTCATCTCTGGGCTTATTTTCTTGCTCTGCCTTGAAATTTTTCATCAACTTCATGAAGTTGCAATCCTCTAACTTCTTCTCTGGCAATTTCACTCGTGTCTCTAAAAAATTTCACATCCCTCCAACTTGGGCGTATTTTCCTAGAAGGTGAAATTTAAATATTAACACTTAGGAAAAATATTTTATCATTTCATCACTAGCTTGGGCGCGCATCTGGAGACTTGCTGACATTTTCTGCCACTTAGAAATCTTTTCTACTGCTTCCTGGGCCTGGGTGCATTTGCCATGTCTTACTTTAAGTTTTCACACTTAGAAAAATTTCAAACTTCTTCCTCAACCCTTAGGCACATATGACCCTTCAAGCTCTACCTTAGACTTCTCTTTCAACTTGGGGCGCATTTACTAGGTCCAGCTTTTAATTTGCATGACTTAGAAAACTTCTCAATTGACTTTTCATTTTAGGCGCATTTAACTCTCTCCACTTCTAATTTTTAATGCTTCAAAAAGCATTCCAAGCATCCCCATGTCCCTAGGCGCATTTAGGTGTTGATGCTTCAAATTTCAAACACTTAACCAAATTTCCACCCTTCTCTCTTCTCTAGGCGCATACTTAGAATACTTTTCAGCCTTTCCACAAGTTAAGGGCACATATGAGGTATCCAACTTCAAATTTGCACGCCTTAGACATTTCTCTAGGCCTTCTCTTCATCTTAAAGCGCATATAGGGAGGTATACTTCAATTTTACTATTCTTAGACTTTCCCTACATGCACCACGCCTTGGAATCTTCTATCTTTTCATGGGCGCATTCAAAGGGGCAAGAGGGAAGTCAACACTTTGTCTTTTTCTCAGCCCAGTTTGGCGCATTTCATGTGTGTTGGAGGATGAACCTCAACACCTTTGACTTGCCTTCTATTTAAACTTGGCGCATTTGACATGTGGTGAGGGATGAAACTCATGCCTTAGAAACTTTTAGCAACTTCCATTTTGAAGAGGGCGCATATGGCATGTAGTGTAGGATTTCAACGCCATCTTTGACTTGCCTTTGACTTCTCCATGAGCTTCTTAACATGGGTGCATTTCACCAATGTAGGAGGATAAAGCTTCTAACTTAGAAATTTTTCCATGCTTGACTTGAGGTGAGGGTGCAAATGGAGGCATGAGGTGGAAATCTTCATTCTTCATCCCTTGAGGGCGCATATGGAGGGTGGTGAGGGATAAGACTTAGAAATTTTCTAGCATCTTGAAGGCAAGCTGGGCGCATTTTGAAGGTGGATCAAGATATCAATCTAGACTTAGCAAAATTTTCATCTCGTGCCAGCTTCTCTGTGTCCTGCCATCTATATTAAATCCTCTAATTTCCATACTTCTGAAGCTCGGATTAATTTGAAATTTTGAGCATATGATCTTCATGACCTTGTCAGCCTGTTCACACTGTCACTCTGGGCTGGCCTGCTACTTTTAGCCCATTTCTAAAGGTGGATTGCTATTTGTAGTAATTGCCCAGTTTCATGACTTCCAGAACTCCGCTTGACTTGAAATTTGAATGCTGTGGTCCTCATCGGTAGACTTGCCCGTTCACACTGGCGCCTACTGCTAATTTACTATTTTTAGCTAGTTTCTGGAATGCCTTACTATAAATAGTAAGTGCTCTGTTTGCCTTCAAATTTTACCAGTGGATAGCTTGAAAGATGCTGAACGCAGTCGGATACACCGGTTTTCGGAAATTCTGACTTTTTACCCCTCTTTTTGGGTCCCGAAGCTGGAAACCCTAATCTGACTTGCATGCATATCAAACGACCTCCGTTTGACCTCGTTTCTTTTGCACTGCGCCCTATTTGTAGTTCTAATGCCCTGGGAGAGAGCTGTTGGAATGTACCTGCTAAAAAAAGTAAGTCATTGAATACTGATCACCTTGCTTTGCATGTCATATCACTGTGAAGCTCTCGAAAAACCCATAAGGAATCATCTGACATGCAAAGAAAACCTTGACATGCAAACCCTAAAAATAGCCTCTAAAGGCTGAACTCTTAAAGTCGTTATCTCATCTTGCATGTTATACCATCGCAAAGGTCTCTAAAAACCCAGAAGGAATCCCTAGACATGCATGGAAAATCTCGACATGCAAACCCTAAAATCTGCTCTGGAAGCTGAACTGCTAAAAATAGTAAGTTGTCTGTTCTGGCTCAAAATTTGTAGAGGAGTAGCTTGAAGTGTCCTAATGCAATGTGACTGTTAAAACCTTGAAAATGCTAAAGGAACGCCAGGAATCGCACACTTACTAAAAATAGTAAGTTGCCAGAACTTGATGAAACTTCAATGGAAACTTGCTGAAAGCACACTGACATCAATGTTAATCTCAATCTTCAATTTATTCACTTCACTTGACCTCAGATTGACCAGAACAGTGAAAACCCTAATTCTACATACTTGGCCAAAATTTCACGTTTAAGCTCACAGACGGGCACATCCCCGAAAAGCGGGTAGAAAGAGAGAGAAAGACAACAGGAAAACAAACCAGAAATCAAGCCAAAAGTTCGAAACGAAGCAAAAATTAGGGGGTCCCCATTTGCAATAGGGCGATGTGCGAAAAAGGTCACAACATTAGCCCCAACCTGAATAAATGTTCCTGAACATTTCAAAGAAAAAACCCATTCCATACTCAAAACCTTTGGATAATTCTTTCCAACCCATCAACTGACTAGGGGATATACTCAAAAGGGAAAAGGAATCCTAAATTGGATCAAGGAACCTCATCTTTTGATTACAAGTGTGTGCATATGCGTTCATTCCAACTCAAAAGACCATTGAAGTTCCTAGAATCCGTTGTGACGAGCTACATAATGATCCTAACTTCAAAAGCATCCTGTAATTCTCACGAATATTGCTCCATTGCCAGCCGGGCGTCTATAGCCCCAATGGAGTTATTCGCATATTCACAAAGCCAAATTCTTTGATATTTCTTTCATTGCTCTTTTTCAAATATTTCTTTTTTTGCACATCGTATTCCCTTTTTCTTTTTTTATATTGATTTTCCGTCAATTCCACAATTGGTTGGCGGGCAATGAATCCTCCAATGGGTTTGAGAATTACAAGGGTGATTAAGTAGGATTTAATATTTTTCACCCGCCACGACTTCTAAGAAACCTCAATGACTTAGAGCAATTAATTATGTGTGTAAAATATAATAATCGTGAGACTTGGTGTCAAGACACAATAGATGATTCCCTTCCGAGTCAAGTACAAATCCTAACCAAATGATAAATCTTGAAAGAACCTCGGATTCTAAAGCACTTCCTAAATGATTATTCAAGAAATGGACTAACCTCGTGTCGGAGCGTGCTGAACACAACACCACCCACAAATGGGATCCCCTTTTATTGAAAGAGAACCAAACTACGAAAGCAAGACAACTAATCTAAACAAAAACAAAAACTTTAAGCAAACAACAATCAAAAGACCCAAGTATATACAACTCCTAGCATGATTTCTTAGGATGTGCAGTAATAGCAAAGTG
Organism: Sequoia sempervirens; assembly: GCA_007258455.2. Taxonomy (NCBI): domain Eukaryota; kingdom Viridiplantae; phylum Streptophyta; class Pinopsida; order Cupressales; family Cupressaceae; genus Sequoia; species Sequoia sempervirens. Next base: position 693,409,067 of record VDFB02281492.1, read on the forward strand.
GTAGTCGTAGTGCGAAGTTTTGCAAATTTATCTTTAAACTCAGAAAAGTATTCTTTCGAAGGACAAATCTGAAACTCAGGCAAAACTTCAGGAAAGATCAGTAACTGGGGAAACTCATCTGGACCATGATTAATCCATAAACAAGTCGTCTTTCCTAAATCTCCATAATCAAAATGATATTCTTTGTAGCCAATAGTAGGGAAAGATGCAACTTGGTGGTCTTCATTCACTGGCCTGCATTCCTGCCTGTCGTCCATTGCTTCATCAGGAGGTCGAAGTTGATGGTGAACCAAACCTCTTGCATTCAAAACGTGGAGATGATCCAAAATGGGAGGAGTGGGGCGGGAAATCAATTCAAAAGGGCATTTGGAAACTTGGATTATTTCATGTGCTGGCTCTTTTTGAATCCCTAACAACAGATCAAGCCCCAACCTAAATTGTTCTTCATTTTCTATCTTTTTATCAAGCAGTGTGATAGAACGAGGGTTGGATTGAATCACTTACTGACTCAATGCTCTGGGTCACAATTTGATAACCCCTTTGGTGATATCTCATCCACCACTCAACCTGTAGGTCACCTGCTATTTAGGAACCCCTGGTTAGATTGCCAACCCTGCTATCATTTTCCAAATTGCTGCTACTAAGAATTTCCTGGTGTTTTCCCTCGCCTTCACCGCCTAGCCCTTAATCCACTTAAAGACTAGTGAATCACTAATACCTCCAAATCTTGTTGCAGGGGTGTAAGTAGCTTCCATAGCTTCAAATCAATCTTCTAACGGTTCTTGAACAGCCTTCATAACCCAATCCTCCATCGCTTTCACTAAATCACCAATTGAGGGTTTGAAAGGGCTACAATGCTAGAAGCCCAGTTAGGCCTCTTGACAGAGAAAAATGCAATTTTCTCCTAAACTCCCCAAATGACCTGAGTTTTTCTTTTGGGGTTGGTGATTTCCATGCCAACAACTTAAATATTCTTGAGGTTTTGAGCCTCTACAGGCGGTACACTGCCCTTATGCAAAAGGAGCCAGGAACACTAGGGTTTCAAAACTGTTCAGAACCAGTTTAGGACTGGTGAAAAGTTCTTCATGAAAACGGACTGTTACGGGATCTTCCTTGCCACCATGCAGAGCCAAGACACTCCCCTAAATCCTCAAAAAAGAATCTTTCAAAAATCTTCACTCCCCTGCAAAATATTTACGCTGTCCTCAAGCTTTTCCTAGCCGGGTTCTCACTGTCTCGCCTAGGAAAAATCATTTAGCATGCTAACAACTCTCAAAAAGCATTCTTTATTTACAATATGTACAGGTGTGGAGTCTAACCTAGCTTCCTCTGTTCCCATACTTCTTGGTACGGCCAGGAAATAGGCTAGAACTCCATTTTTTTTATTTTAACAGTCAAAACAGCAAAACACAAAACCACAAAATAACAAGAAAAGGAAATAGCGATGGGTTAACTGACTATACAGTCACAAGAATGATTGAAATGACTTCCCTACATGCTGTAACAAATAGCCAAATGCCTAAATCAATTCATTAAATCGCTGTTTCCAGAAACAAAACAGAAAACTGTATTTTTCTTCAACAAAATCACTGTTCTATTCACTTTCTCATAAACTGCACGCCACCAATCTTCCAACCTCTTCTCCAGGTCGAAAAACACCTTTTTTACAATGTCAAGAAGAAGTTAGGTTACATTAGGGTTCACGTTTTTAACCAAGAATGGCAAAAAAACACGCGGTTTGAAAACACAGTGTGTTTTCGAACTTTTCCCAAAAACTTAGGAAACGCCTCCAAAAGACTTCCCAATTTATTTTTAATTTTACCTAAGCTTAAAATAGGTCCCCTTACACCTTATCAATGATGTATAAGACCATTACAAAACAAAACAAAAAGATTAAGAGCAAAACATTAAAATACGCTTGTATTCAAGTAGGTGCTCCTGCACCACAGTGTTTCATTTGTTTCAATTTCATCCAGCAATTCTTCCATGACTGTGAATAACGGATCAAGTGTTGATGCAAAATGCATTTCATATTCTGCCTCCATCTTGGTAGCCCATTGATCATTAAACATATCATCTTGCCTTAAGTTGCTTACCATTTCTTCCATTTTGTTTATGCATGTTAGAACCTTTTCATCAAGGAGCGTTCCTTCTTGAAGTGTACCGAAATCGCTTCCCCCTTCACGTTCTCCCCCTCGAGTGAATGAACATTGAAAATTTTTCCCACCATCTCTAGTTAAGTCCTCCGTTCCTGGTTTTTGATGATCTTCAATAACTCGCAATCTTGTACATTCATTCACCTTTGCATGCTGACAGTTGCCTTGGGTGTTTCCTCTTGCTTGGATATATCCCATCGCTTCTTTGACCTTCACTCCAATAGCCTCTTGTTCTAAGGTGATGTAGGAACAATCTTCATCTGCTTGCTCCCTAAGCTCAATCACATCCTCCTGTTGTGACTCATTCTCTGTGTTGTTGGATGATGTTGAGGTACACTCTACATTTGGTGCTAAAAATGTTTGTGTGACATATTCAATCCATCCTTTGTCTTTAAAGAATCCATATGGTAGTACTAGTAATCCGAGGCAACATCTGGCAGAGTTGGTGGCTTCTTCACATGTTGTGTAAGTGAACTCTAGATGAGGTGCGTTGTGAATCCGACACCAACGAGGGAGCAAAACACCTTTCAAACAAACATTTCCTAGCTCCATCTGATTTTGGATCCTAAGTATGAATCTCGTGAAGGCCTCATCCACAACTTCTGGAATGCTATGATCATCAAGTTCCACATCCAATACTCCTGGCTTGGGGACATCCCAAAAGAAAATTTTCCCTTGGAGAACAAGCTCTATCCTTGAGAGGAATGTTAAGCAACTAATTTCTTCCTGCTGGGAGGTCTCATGAATTCGACATCTTCCTGGCAAAGCAAACATAGAAAAATTCCCGGGGTGCAACTGTGCATTCAATCTTTCTTGAATCTAAGCAATATCCACAAGACTGTCTTGAGAGCAAGAAATATGCCCATCCATTGAGAAATCTCTTTTTTGATTTTCCATTTTTTGATTTTTTTGAATTTTTCAACTTCACTTTTTTTGGATTTTTTGACATAAGAGAGATCTAACATATCTCTGATTTGACACTTCAAAGCTCACACTGGTTCCTTCCAACCTCTGGAACAATTCGATGCTTTCCCTCCTTCTAGCGCCAATTCTGTTGATGCGTTTTTCGTGACCGCACCAATGCAGAATAAAGTCACCAACGGCTACCCTATTCTCTCTTGACCAAAGTATCCAGCACACTAAGATTGCGACAGAGTTCGTGCGTTCAACTCCAAGGTTCCTTCAATGCGAATAGTCTTAGTTGGCTCGATGTGATTTGCTGGTATTTCAAGGGGACTTACGGAATTGTTCAACGGCAGAAGAAGGGGTTTTCACAATTTGACAAATTTATCAATGAAGCACGGGTTTCCTATTCTAACTAGAAAGTACTGAATTTAAAGTGGTTGCAGGGTTTAGAGAGTATAAATCTATTCTAAGCGTGGGATATGGAGCTCAACTTCAGCAAACTTCAACCAAACTTCGCTTTTCCTCGCCTCAGACAGCTTCCACGGAGTCTGTGCAATCTTCAGGGGAGATGACTAAAGGTGTTCAAACCACCACTTGACATGAAGATACCATCACAACGACACATACCATCATTCAAACTATGATTGAAGTTAGGACCACAACGTTTCCAGTTGACCACACAAGGCGAACACACCATCAATGAGCCTGCTAGTGGTATGGATAGGCGAAGCTTGCTCACATCAAACACCACATTCCACAGCTAACATCTACTTGCATAAAAATGAAATTACGCTATTCTACGCTACATGAAGTAGAAGGGATGAAAAAACCTTGCTAGATATCCATAACAAAGACAAATTTCACCATCAATGAAAAGATTTTTTATTATGAAAGTTTTACACAACAATTTCTTGCAAAAGTTTTCAAAGGAAAACTTTCCTTCTTCTTCAACTACACTATTAATCTATACCAAGCTACTTCTAAGTTATCCCTCTACTCTATGTCTACTATCTAACTTAATGTCTCATCCAGGTACAAATGAGGGGCGATGCCCCTTTATATAGTTGGCCAAGTCAAACGGACAGCTCAGATTACAATCGACTGGATGGCCTAGATTGTGCCAACTCAGCCCTAAACAAGATTCACCCTAAAAACCGCCACCAAGAGGAGTGGGGTAACAAATGATCCATTAATGTCCATCATCCCTCTAGAAGATTCTTGTTCATAGACGCTTTCGCACTGTTCTTGTTCTTGACTGCAGACTTGATCAAACAGCTTCAACTTCTGGCATGGTAGGCATGTTCTCATTTTGAAATTCCAAGGCTGTAACTTTTTTCTCCTATTCAATAATGATTTTCCTCCTTGATGTTGTTCTTCAACTTCGAAGTACTTTGCTTGGGTTTCCATTTTTCTTCTCCATCTTGAGCTTTGAAAACATTTCTTCTTTGCCACTTGGGTTGGGCACATACTAGGTCTCAACACTTAGCCATTTCTTGCAATTTTTCTTCCTTCGAGGTTGAAATGTAGTATTGGAGTACTTGCTTCATCACTTCAGGTCATCCTGCTCTTGGCCTCGACGTTCAGCCTACAAAACAGACAAAAAGGAAGAGCATCAAAACACTTCATGATATAAATTTACCTCACTTACCTGATTTTCATGTCTTAACTTCCAAGGGTTCATCGTTTTTCTCTAGCCAACTTTGCTTTCTTCATGATTTCTCAGCATTTGTAGGTTGGGGCATATAACACCCGTGCATCATATTTCAATGCCTTAGACACCGAATACTGATCACCTTGCTTTGCATGTCATATCACTGTGAAGCTCTCGAAAAACCCATAAGGAATCATTTGACATGCAAACCCTAAAAATAGCCTCTGAAGGCTGAACTCTGAAAGTCGTTATCTCATCTTGCATGTTATACCATCGCGAAGGTCTCTGAAAACCCAGAAGGAATCCCCAAACATGCATTGAAAATCTCGACATGCAAACCCTAAAATCTGCTCTGGAAGCCGAATTGCTAAAAATAGTAAGTTGTCTGTTTTGGCTCAAAATTTGCAGAGGAGTAGCTTGAAGTGTCATGAATGCAGTGTGACTATTAAAACCTTGAAAATGCTAAAGGAACGCTAGGAATCACACACTTACTAAAAATAGTAAGTTGCCAGAACTTGATGAAACTTCAGTGGAAACTTGCTGAAAGCACACTGACATCAATGTTAATCTCAATCTTCAATTTATTCACTTCACTTGACCTCAGATTGACCAGAACAGTGAAAACCCTAATTCTACATACTTGGCCAAAATTTCACGTTTAAGCTCACAGACGGACACATCCCCGAAAAGCGGGCAGAAAGAGAGAAAGACAAGAAAACAAACCAGAAATCAAGCCAAAAGTTCGAAACGAAGCAAAAATTAGGGGGTCTCCATTTGCAATGGGGCGATGTGTGAAAAAGGTCACAACATTACCCCACTCCACTTTTTGGCAATTTTTAGGGCAGAATGTTGACTAGGACTTATGTGGCTCAATCTGGGCCCTTCATTGTAATTTAATCTGAGTCGTCCGTTGGAATTGGCCAACTATAAAAGGGGCATCCCCCCTCATTTGTACATCATAGAATAGAACATAGGAAGATAGAGAGATAGCTAGGAGTTGATAGCATAGACGAATAGAGAGCATAGATTGATAGCATAGGATAAATAGAAGAGGAAGGAAAATTTTCAAATTGAATGCTTTGTAAGAGATTGTTGTGAACATTCCTATAATAAAAAGAGTTACCATTGCTTGTGGTTTAATCTTTTATTGTAGGTAGCTAGCAAGATTTCTTCGTCCTTTCAATTCACATAGAATCTTAAAGTAGAGTTTAGAATAGAATAAATTTCATTTCATGCACGTAGATAGTTGTGGAATGTGGTGGTTGAATTAAGCAAGTTTCGTTAATCCATACCACTAGTGGGCTCATTGATGGTGGGTTTGCCTTGTGTGGTCAACTGAAACAGTTTGGACTTAAGTTCGATTACGATTTATATGTTGGTATGCGTCGTTGTGATGGTATCTTCATGCTAAGTTGTGATATGAATACCTCTAGTTACTCCTTTGAAGATTGCACAGGTTCTGTGGAAGTTGTCCAAGGTGAGGCAAAGCAGAGCTTGGTTGAAGTTTGTGAAATTTGATCTCCACGTCCCGCAACTAGGATAGATCATATCATTTTCTAATCCCTACAGCCATTCAAATTCCACACTTTCTGGTTAGTTTAGGAAACTTGAACTTCACTAATAAATCTTCCGAATCTTCGAAAACCCCTTTCTCTGAAGTGAACAATTGCGTAAGTCCCCCTTGAGATACCAACAAATCACATCGAGCCCATTGAGTCTGTATCCACTGCATAAAGGAACCTTGGAGTTGAATGGATGATCTTTCTCACAATCTTAGCATGCAGGATATTTTGATAAAAAGAGGATAGAGTGACCGTTGGGAACTTTATTCTGTGTTGGTGTGGTCATAAAACACCCATCAACAAGTACTAAACTCAAATCCAAGATATTTTTAATTATAAATGAGATGGAGTTGATTTAATTGAATTCTTGAATGATGTTATTTCTTCTCTTTTAATCATATTTATATTGTTGAATGCAAATTTATGTATTATTGATGATGTTTTAATGTGTTTAAATCTTATACTTGGAGAAACGTAGCAGTTCAATTTTAATGGTGAAGAAAACTATTGGAGATGCATCCATTTCAAGCAGCATTGATATTCCCTTTTCATATGCACACTCGTCTTACAAGCTTCTATGAGAATGGTTTTCCAAAAAAATTAATCTCTTGATTGAATGGCTATAATGTTTCATTGAGCAGGATTCTTTTCTAATACTGATATTAAGAGGAGGTGCCAATTTAAGAGGCCTTCAAAGTGCAAGACAAGCGAGTGTTGGTGTTGTGTTGAATCTCAATGATCTACTTCTAATATACTTCTTTTGTTTAGTTTTGCTTCAAACGCATGTTGATTGGTTTGAGGAATGGGATCATTGCCCAAATCTTTAAGACATTATTGGATTAGCAAATTCTGTTATGGGAAAAAATCTTGCTTCATGCCCATGCTCATGCTAGATCCTACGTTTGAAGGGTTTCTTCTGCTTTGTTCCTTCCATTGCCGGGTTATTCTTTCTAGAATAGGTTTGTTCAAATCCATGTTAACATAGATCCTTCCAAAGTTAATGACTTCCAAATTTCTCATGAAATTTAAAGCTATCCATATCCTTATGATGTCATTAGATTAGAGAAATATGTTATGGACAAAACATTTCCCAATGTCCATAACCATCATAGAGCCGACATGATTACATCTAAATAAAATATCCTCATAGTCAAGTGGTTTTCTCCCACTTCATTTCCTCTATTGCAAGGATTATTTTGTCTAAAAAAGGTTTGTCCAAATCAATGTTAACACAAATCCGATGTACACTTAAGGACTCCCTTATTTTTTGCGAACATAAAAGTTGCGATATATTCATCAATTATAGTCACTATTTTCCTCAAGCATGTTTCATGCCAATATTTACTTGGAAGGAATGTGATTTTGACCAATTTCAAAATAGTGATGAGGAGATCCTTGATAGGTTTGAATGCAGAGGACTAGTGCTTCATGAAAAAACTATATTTTTGCATTACACTATTGCCACCTTGAAAGGCTTTGTCTCTCTCATTTTAAGAAGAGAACTTTCATGAGGTAAACTTTGGGAATCATTGGTATCACAATTCATTTTAAGGGTTTAACTTCTTATAATGTCCCCGACTTGGAGGTATAGTGATTTAATTAAATTAATTGATTAAGTTGTCCAAATTAATGATATTTCAAAAGGATAGTTTAATTGATTATTTTAATTAAAATAAAGTGGGAATATTAAATTAATTATTTATAAAGTTATTCCAATAAATTAATATCAAAAGGATGACTTTATATTTAATTGATTTAATAAATGTGACTTAATAAAATAATATATATCATCAAGTCACTTTGGAATAAAATAATATTATTTCTAGAAGCTTCCTAGAAATCATTGAGAAATATTTATAAGGAGTTGTTGGCTTAGCATTTGGGAATGCTTATGTCTTGGATTATACTTTTCATACCAATTTGGTAGAAGTTTGAATGTTTTGCTTGTCTGAGGGTTTGAAGACTCTAGGATACCAGGTTCGGTTGTGAAAGATAAACCCTAGCTGGAGATTGTGAAGGAATCCATCCAGGGTTTCTACAAGCGCTTCATTGCAAAGTTTGGATTGGAGTAATAGTTGATGTATTATTGCCCTATTGAATAAGAGGTGATTGAATGCAATAGCTGGTTTATTATTGCATTTATTTGAGGAGTTTACACAATTACAATAGCTGGTTTATTATTGCATTTATTTGAGGAGTTTAAACAATTACAATAGCTGGTTTATTATTACAATTATCGAAGGATTTGCAAGTTTGCAACAGCTGGTTTATTGTTGCATTTGAGGAAGATATTTCTCCTGGTTCGATACAACCAAATTTAATAGACCATGACCAAATTTGAGAACACAAGAGAAAATTGATTTTGGAAGATTAAAATTGCAGATTTTTTTAAGTTATTTTCAGCCATATTGTTGGCAATTTTGTCATTGATGTCAAAGATATGATATAGAGATTGTTGTCAAAGGCATGAAGTAATAGGACCTCACTGGATTGTTGTCAAAGGCATGGAGTCATGTGATGTAGTGTTTGATGAGGAAAATCAAACTCTTGTTTCAAACCTACAAGTAAACAGGTACAGCAACAATAATTCGGTATATACAAGTATGTCATACACTAAGTACAAAGAGGCCTTTATATTCCTATTTAAGATTCAAAACTAGAAGAATGGCTTCCACAAGACGAAGTAGAACAATAACATCAAATGGAAGAAAAAGGTCGCAGATGAAGAGATCGATTTAATCTAAAGGTAAATCACTGCTAAAATAGCAAACAAAATTTGATGCTCTAATCAATATTAACATTTGAAAAAGCACTATTTGAATATTGAAATGGTGCGACTCATTTTTTTGAGCAATACGATTCTTCTTAACAGTGCAAACTTCAGAATTATGTTTGAAATCAGATCGGTTAAGTAAAGAGATGCGATTAAGCAAACAGTTTGGTGTGATTTAAATACTGAAGTGATACAATTATTCTAAAAAGGAGATGCAACTTTATTACTGAAGTAATATGCTTTAGTTCTTGAAAAAGAACTATTTACTTCAAATAGATTTATTAAAAAGTAAACATGATATGGCACGATTTATTCAAAATAGTCTTCAAGAGGTATAACTTATGAAGTGAAGCGATCCATGTTGATAATGCAACTTCAGATTAACAAAAACAAAGTCACTTAGATATGTTGTACGACTTCTTTATGAAGTGGTGCAATACAAGTTCAAATGGTACGATTTCTTAATCAATGCAAATTCAGATTTTTAATGTTCAAGAGGTGTGATTTGGTAAAAAGTATGCTGTTAGTAAACGATAGCAATTCAAGAGACATGTTGCTTAAGAAAGGTTGCAATCCTTGAGATCAATATAAATAAGATACAAATCAGATTGGAGTGGTTGTGTTAAGGGTTAAACAAGTGATATCATAAATACGACAGCAGCCCAAGAGTATGAAGACACTCAGATTTTAAGATGGATTTGTGAAGAGTCACAAGAATTTAACGAAGATCTTTCTCACTTTTGGGTAGAACTTAAGAGTTGATCTAAGGAGCGCCTACAAGCAGATATTTATGAAGATTGGTGCAGACATATGAGCATATATTGCAGATCTATGAGCAGAAAATATTGAAGTTTATGAGCAGATCTTAAAGGATATTATTGCAGATCTATATTCAAATGTGGGGCAAATTGAAAAGTGTAAAAGAAAGGCAAGGTGGGAATTAAATATGTAAGCAACACAATATCAGTTTTGGAATAGTCATTGAGGTAGACCTTGTGCAGTCTTATCTATCAGTTTTGGAGCCAACCTTGTTACAACCTTGAGCAGTCATTACGCCTGCTTTGGAGCAGACAATGTAGTAGTCTTGAAGCAGCTTTGAAGCACATTATTGCAGAAGAATTTGTAATATTCATAAGGCATAATTTGGAGCATACATTGCATTATTTGAGACCTGATTGGTGAATGAGAATAAATGAAGACCATGTGCAATCATTTATGAAGAGGTATAGGCTGTTTTGAAAAGAGATATATACTGAGATACATGCAAACTTGAAAGGGAAATTTGTGCAAACCTAAAAGGGAAATGTATGCTGACTTTATAAAGAAGATCTACCAGAATAACCATTTATAGAAGGCAGATTATTGGGAAGGAAGATTGTTACCTAAAGCATGGATCAGATTCAGGTGTGAAGTTTTGAAGATAAATCTTACACACCAGCAGAAATATACAGACTTGACAAGACTCAAAAGGAAATATATGCAGATATACAAGAGGAATAAATGACAAATCCATAGAAAAGATTATAGCTGATTTGTAAAAAGGATATTTCAGCAGAATTGTCCATCATCCATTGAAGAAGCAACATTGAAGGCGGAGCATTGTTCTTGAAATTATTATCTTTTGCTAAGTTGGCGCTTGGCAAGTGGGGGTCGGTGCCTCTAGTAGGTTGGTGCCTACGAACTTTAAAAGTTGGTGCTCCTTGTAAGTTAGTGCCTACTAAATCTGAGATAGGTGTCCGTGCTCCTTGTGGGTTGGTGCGTACTAAATTGTGAAAGTTGTAGATTCAAGTAGGTTTTGTTAGTTGTTTTCCAGCGTACCTAAGAAATTTCTAAGGGATAGCCAACTCCTATGATTAAGACTCCTGAAATCACTAGCCAACTAACAAGATCTAGTCAATGACTATGATCTTCTGCACTTTAGGCTCTGCGGGGCCAAGGAGGGTGTTACTATTGTGTTCATTTGAGAATATGCTTTATAGAACACATCATTTTCACAGATCGTTTTAAATGAAGGATAATTATGCTACAATTACTACAAGATTGGCTTATCTTTAAGTAAATTACTTACCCATTCATCAAAACAAAGGACATTCTACATGATAGTTGACAAATACATGCGTTGAGATTGATGAATTTTAAAAATGAATTTAAATCCTGACTTTAGGTCGGTCATCAAACAATTATTTGATCAACCCTTTAGGTGAATCATTAAGGAATAGACCAGTGCCTTGTTACATTGGGCAATAGAGTCACATACAAAAGAACCAGTAACACAAAAATGACTTTAAAATTTGATGGGATGGACTACTCTCATAATAACTTTGCATTATGGAGTTCACTCTTTCTGATACATAACTACTTATCAAATCCCTTGCGAATAATTGTAAATTTGAGACTTCATTTAAACATTTAATTGATTGCTTGAATCAAAGCAAAAACAAAGACATTGATTTGAACAACTGTTCAAAGAAGAATAAAAATATCATTAAAATTCCATTCAAAATTCATACAAATTCACATAAGGAGAGAAAATATATCAGAATTATACATTCATTCATGTTTATCAATCATATCTACATAACAATTTAAGATAAGTTGCACATGTTCTTCTAAAAGCTCAAAACAAACTATCTATTCTATTCCTATCGTTCTACCCATGTGCACCCAACTCAAAACCTAACCAGGTTTTTCATCCCCTTGCAAATGTGCCCTGAATTCCCTTTTATAAGACAAGGGAACAGAACAAGCTTCAAGCTCAAATGCAATTTCATCACAAAATTTCATTTCACCTAGAATTTCATCTGCATTTCAAAAATTCCCACATACTAATTATGCAAAAGCATGTTGAACACAAGGAAAATGAAAATTATAGCCGCCATCCAAAAGAGAAAATATAAAGGCCCGCCAAAATCTCCCTTTATCGCCCGGTACACACCACATCAGATGTCCACATCGCCACGAGGGCACACATTCAGCATCAGACCCAAAAGTAATAGTCACATACGCCGAAGAAGAGACTAACCACCGCAACAATATATAAAAACCAAAATTTACCATCCCACATGGCAATTCTTTATCGACCAGCCACCCCACTCTTACTAGTGTCCAGACCAAGATACACACGCCCTCTCCGAGTCATCGCAAGGGAAGGAGAGAAAACCTCGGCTTCTTCCTCATCCTTTTCCTTACACAGCACAGTACCAATCCGCCCGCTTGGAGTTCTAACTGCCAGTGGAGGAACAAACAATATTTCTTTTCTTGGGGCCTGAGTTCGACCCAGAGTGTCAAGATACCGCCGATACCCGAAGTCTGTCTCAGTCTCGCTGTCTGACGGGCTCTTAGTAAGGTCAATGGACAAACGTTGGCGCCTAAAGGAGCCACGCCCATACCTAATTCTTTTGTGTCCTCCAGCAGTGAAGCACACTGCTTCTTTACCTTTATCTTCGACTTTTCCAACAAAAGCATTCTAGAATTGTAATCTCTAGTTGCACCTTGTGGGTGCAAGTATGGGCTTTCCAGAAAGAATGTCAACCTCCATAGTTGAAGCAGCTTCCGGTACACCAGCACCAAGCTTCTAAGAGCTCACGCAAACAGACCTCCTCATTGGTTCACTCATTTTCCTTGTCTAACAATTGCTCAAACTCACCTTGTCTTTATCAAGAAAACTTCTAACTGCTAAGTGCAAATGACACGAATAGCAACTATTCCTTCTATATTTATCGTGTGAAGTGAAGGTGCCCACAATCAATGTTTAGAAAAACACATGCCTAATCCGAGCAGCTCGTTAGCATATGTATTGTCACCATTTAATTCCCAATTGCATGGAAATTCGTAGATTACACTTCATGATTGCCAGCATTTGTGTTTCCACATTGTTGTGACCTAATTCACACCTCGCCCCATTGCAAATGGGGACCCTTGTTGTTTGCTCTTTAGGGTTTTGCCGTCACGCATCTCGTTTTGTCTGGTCTCTGTTTGGGGGATTTGAGTCTGAATTTTGAATGGTTACCCGAGTCAAGCAAAAGACTTTTAGCCTGGATCGTTGTCCAAACATCACCATCATGCTTAGGAGGCCCGGGAGACGAAGATCGACTGTCATTTCAGTCAATTCCGACACCTCCTACTTTTTAGGGTTTTCACTCTGGCCCCATATTTTTTAGGACCTACTTTTTTGGCACTTTTGAGCAATTCTGAGATCCCTATTTTTTAGGGTCTATTTTTAGAAAGTTGCTATTTTTGGAAATTTTCTATTTTTAGAAAGTTGCTATTTTTGGAAATTTTCTATTTTTAGAAAGTTTCTATATTGGGAAGGAGTCCGGATTTCGAAAATCCACTCAGAAGTTCGAAAAACTCAACGAAACTCTCAGAAAATTGATTTGAAATTTTTTGAATTCATGGTGAAATTCTGGAAAATCACAGAAAATGGTGAAAATTCTGGAAAAAATCACAGAAAAATGGTGAATAAAATGAAAAATCAGTCAGCAAATTGAAGAGAATGGTGAAAAAATCTGGAAAACCATGAAGAAATCTAAAGAATTCATGGAGGAGACTGAAAAATCTGAGAAATTCATGGCAAAATGGCCCAGGTATGACTAAAAATCATGGTGAAGGCATGAAAGAAGGGCAAAGTCAATGGCTGAAGATGAAGTTCGACCTGCACTAATGGCACAAGCTTTGGCAAACTCCGCCCAGCCACTTAGAAGGTAATGGCAAGGAAAGAGCTGAAGTCCGCCCACCATAAGGAACAATGGCAAGCCACATGACAAAGTCCGCTTGTTCCAAGCCACATAACAAAGTCCGCCTTGAAGTGGCAAGCCATAGAGCAAAGTCCACCCTTAGCAAGAAAGTTGAAGTGGCAAGGTGAGAGGTAAAGTCCGCTCAAAAGAAATGGCAAAGAAATGTGCCAAGTCCGCCCTTAGCAAGAACATGAAGGAAGTCCGCCCAGCTGAATGGCAAAGAAAGTTGCCAAGTCCGCCCTTGGCCAAACAATTAAGATGGCAAGACAATTGATGAAGTCCGCCCTTAGTCAAATGGTAAATGGCTAGAAAATTGGTGAAGTCCGCCCTTGGACATAAAAAGAAGAATGAATGGCATGGAGTAGGGTGAAGTCCGCCCCAAGACTTATGGAAAGAAGTAAGGCAAAGTCCGCACTAGGGAAGTGGCAAGAGGTCCAAGCAAGTCCGCCCAGCATTGGCCTAAATAATAAGCAAGTCCCCCCCAAGATGGCTTGAGCAACTAGCAAGTCCGCCCTTGGACAACATTTGACAGCTAAACTAATGAGGAAGTCCGCCATACTTAGAGGAGTAGAAAATTGGAAATTTTGCCTAAGTGTGGACTTTGGAAATAAAAAAATATATGTTTGGCCTTGAAAATTTCGCCATACTTAGAAGAAATTGAAATATTTTCCTAAGTTTGACATTTTGCCAAAGACTTTGGAAGAAAGAAATTTATGGCCAAATAAAATTGGACGAAAGAAATTTAAGGCCAAATAAAATTGGACGAAAGAAAATCATGGCAAAATAAAATTGGACAATAGAAATTATGGCAAAATAATTTTGGAAGAAAAATTTCGCCTAAGGCAAATGGCAAATTTCGAAAATCAAAATTGCCTTAGACAAAAATAAGTTGCCATAAAAATTAACGGGTTGGAAATGACACATAAAATAATTATTTTAATTATTTTAATTATTTATTTTCCAACACCCTAAAGAGATAAGTTTTAAAAAAATCGAAATTGGAAAAAGGACAAAAAGAGCTTTATTGAACTGGCATTGAATTTGGAAACTTTCCCAGATACTATCGTTAAAGATAAAACTTGCCACTCGGAAGCGAAGTCCAAGCTAATTTTAAACTCGATTTAAAGGAATAATGGAGATTTGCTAAATGGATCGATTTTCTCATCTCTATAATTGAATTCACTTCTCATTTTTACAATCATTCGATTTTCGAAAGAAAAGTGTGAGAAGAAATTTGTCTAAGGCAAAAGAAGTGAGAAAAGTCTGAAGCGAAGTGAAAGAAGCAAATTTGTACCAGCTTGCATTGTGATCATGATCATTTCTTTTGTCCAGAAGAGTCAGGCAGATTTACTTTGTCCACTTCATTTTGGCATAAAACTTCATCATTTATTTTCTTTCCAGCTTGATTTTTCACGAAGTCTAATTTGACAACTAGCTGGAATATCTTTCAAAGTGATTTAAATTTTGAATTATGAATATTCTCTTTGCTTTTTCTTGCAGATTTATTTTCGAGACGGTAAAGATGAAGTTTGCCAGCAAAGGTGTGCAGCTGCAGTCAAAGATCAAATCCAAGTGGGAGCATATTGTTGACACCAATCTTGGCCACGTTGACCTCGATGACTTCAAGAAAAGAATGTACGGAAGTGATGGACGTCTGCCTACGCCAATTGCGAGAAGAATGATGCGCAATGGAATTGTTCATGCAGCTGGATTTCCGCCAGCAAAAGAGTGTCTGGAACTTATGGTGGAATGTGCATTGCACTATAATGCACGAGAAAGGCAAATAGAAGCTCCTGATGGAAGAGTTCTCGCATACTTGTCTGAGCTAGCCATTCAAGAAACTTTTGGAATTCCAGTTTACAATAGAACGTCCTACTGCACTAAGGAGGATGCACTTAAGCTTTACCAAAACCAGCAAGACCTTTGTGCATCAAACATAAACAAGACTTGGTTGTTGAAGCCCAAACCTACTGCAGGGAAGATGCCAAAGAAATTGGTCAAAACACATTTCAAAGAGGAAAATGGTGACATCGTCTTGCTGCTAAATAGAATAGTAGGCAATCCTCATGGTGCACCTTTCGAAAATTGGATGTATTATTTCATTGATGAAATAATTACCGGAGTCAAGATGTTTAACTGGTCCAGAACTCAAGATGTTTAACTGGTCCAGAATGATCAGTGATAGCCTCCATGAGCAGTTGGTCAACCTGGAGGAAACCAAGACCTTTCACATGAGCTCGTACGTCATATATTCGCTTGAGAGGTATTACAAGTATTCTAGCCTGGTTTGCAAGGGTGTGGTTGGCAATGGTGAAGGACAGCTTAAGGCCTATGATTGTTATCCACAGTTGCAACTAAAAGAGAAGTCACATTTCCGAAGAGCACACGACGCCTTCCTTATGTACATCACTCGGCTTCTCCAAGGCGGAACACATCAAAGACTCACCCATGAGGCCAAGAGTCTAATCAGCCGATATGGATCTTGGTTCATTCAGTATCCCAAGTTTACTTACATCAGGATTCAAGGATTTTCAGAACGTCCTTATAGATTGCCCATCTATCCGACCAACAAAATGATTTTGTTGGAAGTTCTAAGGCAACTGGAAGCACATCAAAATATCCAAAGGCCAAAACAGAAACAATCTGTCACTTTTCCTTTTTTCATCGACAATATGGAGGAATCATGTCCAACGGCGCAAGCAGCAGAGAGTGCCCGACTGGAGATACAAAAAATCCATTCATCTCATACAAACCAAGGAATAACTTTGATCCTCTCCATCACATTGGAACGGTGGACGGAGAGAAATACAAGCACCGGGTAGACTTAGAAGACTTCTGGGCTAATGCGGCTGATGAATATGACGTGAAGAAGAGGTTGTGGTCAAGATTGCCACTAAGTATAATCAAGGCAACGGAACTTTTCAAAGTACCTGATCAACTGGAGGATGACGGAGTATATTTGCAACCAGGCTTCAATGAGAACGAGCAACTCCCCCCTGTGAAATGGTCTGAACCTGAGATGGGTGACCTGGCAACATTCATGCGGCCTATTTTCAAATATTCTCAATGGTGGATAGATCGGCAGGTAGAAACTCTAAGGCAAAGAAATGTGCAATTCACGTATGAATTGATGGGCGTTACAAAGTCTTGTTCTTCAAATGTCGGTGCATCTCGTGGAGATGGGCCAACAGATGCCGCCAACTTGAGAAAGAGGAAAGAAATTGGTAAATCTGCAAAACAGGACAAGGATAAAATGATAGATGAAGGGCCTTCTCGAAAGAAGCACAAATCCAGACCTCTTCAGTCGGCCACTTCCAGAAATATAGAAGAAATACTCGCCATGGATAAAGAGTCTTTGGAGAATGTCAGGATTCCTTCCCCAGTCGAAGATGTGGAGCCAATACAACTGGAGGACGATGCTCAACCTTCTCCTACAGGCACTGAGATCCTAGAATCAGACAATGATACAGATATTATGGATGGAGAATTCAAGGAAGGAATGATTTCCGCCCTCAAAGGAATCCAAGAGGACCCATCCGTGCAGGAAATTCCAAATATGCAAGAACTTCATAATATCCCAGAGATTCGGGAAAAGCAAGAAGTACGGGATATTCAAGAAGTCCAAGGTCAACAAGAGGACAAAATTGAGCAGCCAACCATCCCAGAGTGGCTAAAAGAAAGATTAAAGAGAAAAGCGCCAGCAGAGGTTTCTGAAGAAGATGACGCCACAGATTTCTTGGCCAGGCTAGAGCAAACTGCCACAAGAAAGAAAGCCAAGAAATTTTCCACCATCCAAAGGGATGAGGTTGGCAACCACACAATACAAGTTGCAGTACCTACGGCCGATAAGTTCCAAGATGAGATTCCCCAGATGAATATGCCATCACGACCATTGACATGGGTCCAACAACGAAAGAGCAAGAAGTTGAGGACTTAGACAATTCTGTTGCCACCATCAAGTCTAGGCTGGAAAGGGAAGTGGCCAAGAAAAAGGAATATAAAAAAGAGATTGAGCACCTAAAAGACTATATCCAGCATCTTACCATGCCACTCAATCAAGGTGACCAACTGGCACCTCGACTTCCAAATTCTTCACTAGAACCAATCAAAAATTTTGAGGAAGAGTTGACTACAGCAAGAGAGGCTAAAGACTGGATGGATGGAAGGAAAGAAGAGGCTGTGGCATTTGCAGAAAAGCTGGCACATGTGTATGAACAAGCTTCCTTTCTACTATCGCGAGTTGTAGACTTAGCGGAATCATGGGGTGGCCTCGAAGATATTCAGAGTAGGATTATCCCATGTATTCGAGAATTAAAAGGCATCTCAAAGCAAAGGTTGATTGATGACAGGGTTATTGAAGCCGGAGCTGCATATGATTTCAGTGGCTGGTACTATGCTCTGATTTCACGAAGTGAAGTCCTGGAATAGGTAAAGCAGGATGGCGCCAAAGTTGAAGAACAGGCAAAAGATATTTAGAGTAAAATTTACAAGATGGCTACAGATATGCTTGACAAAGACACTGTCCGAAAGAAACACTTGCAGCCAAAGAATTTAAAAGAACAAGTGCAGAGAATTTTCTCCACCATCTCTAGGCCAATCATGAAAGAAAACTTCACCAGGGTATTCAGCTTCATGACTGTTAGAAATACTTTCTTGCTGCAAGATCCAGAATGGGCGACCACTTTTGCAGAATGTGCTGAGAGCTTGGACTTGCTAGAATACAACGTCAAAATGCTGCCAGACATTGCCATGGAGGAGGTCAGCTTGATCGTGTCCAGGTTCGCCGAACGTGATGCCTTGCAGGTGGATAAGGATGCAGCTCCAAATGTCTGAAGTTCTCTTCAGTTAACTGGTTGATGTTTTGGAAACCCTAATTAGGGTTTAGTCATGTTAAATCTGGGCCATTGATTTCATTTTGATCTCGGCCATTCATTGTAATTTGGGATTGCTATATAACCCCCTCCTCTCCCTCTCTCATTGGGAGATCAATTCGAATTCACTAGAAGGCATTAGAGAATTAGAGATTCATTAGAAGTTAGATCAGATTCAAGATAATTAGGTTGTAGAAAATAAAGAGAGAGTTTTTATGACACTGTTGTGAAAACACTATTTTGATAATAAAGTTCATCATGCATGAGGTGCCTTGAATCCTTTGATTGTCAAATGGTTGCATGGTCGCATATTCTCTTTCTCGTCCAGTAAATTTGAATTAGAATTTAAGTGTATGTTAAAAGAATGATAGATTGATAACAAAGATTAGTGAAACCCAGCTCATACTTTCTTTGAGTGGATGCTTTTCACCCAATGTGTAAAGTTAGATTGAGCTTTATCGTGGATGCTTAACTTCTGTTTGGATAATTATTGTTCGATTTGATGGTAGTTATTCATTGCGTGAAAATCATAAAGCACATTCCCGGAAGATTGCACTTGCTTTGTGTAGTTGTCGTCTAACGTGGCGAAGCAGAGTATTGTCTATTTGGTTTCATTCAACCTTTGTCGTCTCTTGATTTCTTAGTAATAGCATAGGATCTCTAAAAACCCTTACTCTTTTTCATTTTTTTTTAAAGTCAGAAAATCACAAAATGATACTGTATTTATGTCTCTGCTTTTTTGAGTAACTTGCAAAAAGTAAATCCCAATTGCGCCCCCAGCAAATCACATCCAAACCACAGAGCTTATCAGCATTCATCTTAAACATTGGAATTACCGTATGATCTTACTTGCAATCTTAGCATACGAGGTAGTTTTTCAAGAGGGGATAGAGCGTCTTGGACACTTTATTCTAGAATGTTTGTTGTGTCATAAAACACGCATCAACACACATGAATTGAGATCAACTTGATCACTCTTGCAGAAATCTGGCCATTAATGTGCGATGGTTATAGAGTAAAACGGCTATCATGTGTCGTTCGCCAACTTTGAATATTACCTGTTGATCCTCTAAAGATATGGTAGATCGAACGGTTCACCCTGGGCTGACCAGGTTTGAAATCCAACAAAGCCTCGCTGGTTTGCTCTTGGCAAATGGTAGTGATTCACCTTGGACAACAATTTCCCCGTCGGCGAGCTTCGTATGTCTCATAGATTGAGTGGTTGGAGGCACGTGTCGTGATCTCACTCATCTCGCTAGTCTTAACTAGCGTTCACTTTCTCCCAGTGAACTAGCGGGGAAAGGTGGAGATTGTTCTCGAGATCTAATCTCGGCCATTTGTTGAAGGTGTCAAACGGTGGGCATGGTGGTGAGGATTGGGTCCCACGGACATACAAGGACACGCGTCCTTATCTCGCCAACCTTGTTGCTTTTAACCTGCTGGCACTTAATTCCCGCGAGCTGGCGGGGTACAGCCAAGATCTTATCCCGGATCCTCAAATCTTAAAACCTGCATTCCATACAATGTTAGCATTAAATAGAAAGGACTCTATTAAGCCAACAACAACATTACCCCTTGAGGATAGATGACTTAGGCTTAAATCACCGGGAAAAATTCAAAACTCGACTTAGGGAAAAAGCTCAAGTCGGTGGAATAATTGGTGACCGGTGCTTCGAGCTAACGGGGCCGATAAACTGATGTGCAATGTCGCTCAAGAGATGACTTAAGAGATCAGTGACCGACAAAGCAGGTCAACTTGCAATTATAATGCTTGCATACCTTTGTAAATAAAACCCTACTCATTCATGGGGACAAAGGTTTCAAAAATGGAGACTAAGCCCATGGGGCAAAGAGAAAATTTCTCAGAATTTTAGAAGCTCCATCAGTGGCTCATGCTTGGAGACGCATACCCTTGGTGGGTATGGCGAGGACAGAATCTTCGGTTGAAGCAGACCAGGGCAGAAGACCAAAACCAAGGAACTCACCCGAACAAGGTAAGCAGACCCAACAGAAAGCAACAAACCATACAAGCATATGTACACTACTTACAGAATATACATTGTGGATTATTTCCATAAGATGGAGCCCCAGGCCCCCAAAGTGTCAGGGACAATTCTTCCCTCTATCAAAGACTGTGGCTTGCTTATCCTACAGTGAATTCATATGAGTATTGTGTAGTCCCAAGTTATCAACACTATCTTGATCAACACTGCCTATAACACTTGAAGTACCATTACCACATTTTTCCCTTTCCATTATAGGCTCATCAAACTGAACAGGAAAAAGGAATCCTTCATATTCTACACTGTCATGAAATATACCGTCATGTTCCATCTGTTCATCAAACTTGAAAAACTCATATACACTCTGGCTCAAACTAGGCCAATCCTTAGTGAATTCAAGCAAGAAAGCATGACCAAGTCTATTGTCAGCATGCTTACCACAAATGTTAACCCCATGAGGTAAAAGAAGTTCCATAATCAAATCCATCGGATAAGGAGTATCCGCAAAAAACTTCACTGCAGCTTCACACTGTCCTATATTATGTTCATAATAATCTGTCTTTGGATTGCCCTTTACATGGTTGAAAAAGTACTGTAATATTTGCATCCTCTACAAAATCATCAAGTAATTCCTTCTCCTCAACACAAGGTAGTGTTGTTGGAATATCCATACAATCATCCTCTGGAACATGAATACTTGACCTTTCAATTGTTTTTTTAAGTGTACAACTCTTCACCCTAGGAGAGTCAATGCAGCCATGTGCATCCTTTTTGATATCCACACCGTATCCGGAGCTGACACCATGTTTGGGAGCTTCTTTATTAATGTTTGCATCCCCACACCTTCCATGCAATTTGGAACTTAGCAAGTCAGAAGTGGCATCTTCATTGACACAACTACCTACATCAATACCACTTTGATCTGTACACGGACCGTCCACAACATTTCCACTAGTAGTACGTGTCAAATACTCATTAGAGGTATCTTCAAAAAGTGGATTGCTCCTACACCAATGGGGATTGTCATTTGCAACATCACTGTACAAGGCATCTTCATCAAATAAAAGATTTTGCCATACATTAGTTGGATGTATCTCATCATCTTTAAAGTCACGATGCCAACAATTCAGACTATCAGTGTACTCAAAGTTAGTACAGTCACTTAAGGAACAAAGAGAGACAATCTCAACATTCTCCTCATCATTTGTGTTTGCAACAATTGACCCATATTCAGATAATTCTTCACATGAGGAGAATTGCCTACCTAGGAAACACAGACCCTCAAGTCTATTAACATACCCCCTACTAGAAGCAAGGGATTCCATCTCTGCTTCATATGAAGAATCATATTCAATGGTGGATTGCTCAAACTCAATCTCTTCACTTTGATTCCTCATGTGTACCATAGCATTGGGACCAAGTGTATTCCCTTCATTGACTGGTGCATCAAGTTGTGACGCTTCATCTTGCATTTCTTTGCGTTTTCTCACAGCTTACAACATCCCAAGGAAGGTAATTAGGCACCACCTCCTTAGTTTCATGTTCACCCTCTTCATCATTTGCACTACTACTGGCTTCCACCTCTAGGTTATTAGTGAAATGACAACATTCAACAGTCAATTATTTTAATTTTGATGCTTCTCTTTGACCTACTAGTCTTTGTTGGCAAAACAAGGACTGACAACTGAGAGGGTGGGGGTGAATCAGTTGTCACAACAATTTAAACTTTTCTTACTTAACTTAAATATCAGATCTGATGAATAAACAATTAACACATCAGAGAGACAAAAAAACACCAAGATTTTTTTTACATGGAAACCCTGTTAGGAGAAAAACCACAGTGGATGTTAGTCCACAAGATTATACTCTACTAAAAGTATAATGAAAAATAATAAGGGGAATCCACATGCATTCAGGCACACTACCTAGAGCTCACTGCTCAAATACAAAAGGGGCTCACTGCCCAATAGAATAGGATTAAAAAATCCGGAGGGTATGAACTGAGAAAATAGCTTCTCCACAAGCCTGATTACAGTTCCAATTAAGCTCAACACTTCTTCACACTTCGCACAATCTTCTTCACACTTCGCACAATCTTCTTCACACTCTGCTCTGCAATCAAATGATATTCGCATATACACACACAGGAGCACACGAAGCACCTTCACGACACACAACACCAATGAAACAATCGCACTTATATATCCGCTACATGAGATTTCACCACAACTTAGTCAGCCAAGAAAATAAAATATTTTTGCAATGTCGGCCCAAATTTTCAAATAAACTTTTAATGTGAATCCACCAAGGTCGGCCACAGCATAGTGGGGACCCAAATTTAAAATTCCAACACAAGAAGACTTCAATTCATTTCACCTCGATGATCCACAACACGCTACCACCATCATGTCAGCCAAGAACAAGAAAAACCGAACATACGGAGAAAAATCTTCGACCACGAGCACACCGATCAATGTGGACGTACCACAAAGATAGAGCACGATCTAGAAGCATCCAAGAACACCAGGAAACAATAGAAAAGCATCTGCAGCAACTGAGATCAACAGAATCACACAATCTTCATTCAGGAACACTGACAGAGACCACAGAAACACTATCAGACCACAACACATTCAAAACTTCATGCAAATATCTGAAACTTCCGGTAGATGATCTAGATATACTCAACAATAAGCCCTTTAATCCACACAAACTAATTTTCAATGAACAGAACAAGACACCTTCAAGATCTACAAAGTTCCACTAGGAACCTAGAACACTTTCTTTTATAATTTTCTCAATATCCTCAACATATACAGCCTTTAGTACACCAAATGCTAATAGTGTTGACATCAATGACAACCGCATATCAACAACACATCCACAGCATCCAACAGTCTTAACCTTTGATCTTCTTCAACATGGCAAACACTGCTCACATCATGAGAAACAAATAGGGGTAGACGACCATGCTCAATGTTTTCCACAATATTAATCCAATCCACTATTTGATCAAGACTATGAGGCTTTAGATCCTTAGACCATTGGCTAGACCCTAACATATATGCTTCACAAAACAAATTAATGCACATTAGATCACTAGGTCTTAAACTCTTGGGTATTTCCATCAGAGCATCCAAAAATCTCAAGAATAAGTCATCTTGTGACTCATTTGCATCTCTTTATTTCATATAGCTTTCTGATAGAAAAAGTTATATCAGACCTTCCCATCCTTGGTTGATGTGAAGTTGATGCTTGCTCACATTTTGCATTTTTGGGGAATAAAGTGGATACAACATTCATGAGATCCCCTCCTTGACAAATCCTTTTACCTTCTGATCTATTTGGTTCAAAACTTTGGGCAATGCTAGGATTATTACTAGCAGTCACAGGTCCCCTCATCATTGAGTATCTCAAATTGTTCTCAATGTCAATGGCAGTGTGATATGCCTGGTGCAAAGTTGTGGGTTCTTTGTCTCTTAATAAGAAGCTCATCTTCTTATCAAATGCTCCTAGATATACAACCAAACATTCTACATCATTTGGCCTTATGTCTTCTGGAATTTCCCTAATTGCCTTTGCAAATCGAAGGTTAAAAACAGGAACTAACTCACCTTCACTTATATGAATTTCCATAAAAAAATTTCTCCCCACACGTGGGTTTACCCTTTCACCGAATTGGTCAACAAAGCTTGTCATGAACTGATTCCATGAAGCTATGGAACCTATTGGCAGATATGAATACCAATCCCTAGCATCATCCTTCAAGGATTGAACAAAGAGTTTCATGACAACATCTTCATGACTTATCTCATAATCCCCCATCACATCCATCAATGTTTGCAAATGTTTAGAAGCTGATTCTGAACTTTGCCTGTGAATTTGGGCAAATATTTCGTAACCTTCTGAGGAATCAAGTTTGGGAAACCTCTAATGCCACTAAAAACCAACAGCATATATCTTTCAATAATAAAATCCCTTTGAGGGCATGATATGGCTTCTTCACCCTACATACTTGTGTTTGATCCTTTACAGGGTAATTCTCTAAAAGGTAGTATTCAAAAGAATAGCATACTTCTCAAAATAATTACAGGCTTTACACATTAGAAGTATGAAGAACCATTATTATTCCATGTCTTAATGCAAATTCATCTAACAGGGAATCATTTATGATCTTAAATCTTGAAAGTTCTCATAAACTTTTGTCCAACAGAATAATGCTTTTTCTAGATTTATGAGAATACCTAGAAACTTGTAGCAGCTATTATCCTTTCTTCCTGGCTGCAAATTCTACAAATCTGGAAATCTTCTTCACAATTCAATTGGTTCTTTGAACAGAGTCGCCATCTCCTTTCACAAAGGAATAAACTTCAAGAGTAAATACCGTTCTAGGTATCATCCACCAACGGAGTCACACTCATATCCTTTGATCTTTGCTGCAACTAATATTTTCCAGGCCCAAGAACTTCTCAATTATCTGAACAAAGATGCTCAGATATACTGAATTCAGAATGGCAAATGGTATAACTCTATGCAATGACTCTTTAGGCTTAATTCTTCAAGACTTGAATGACTCTTTGACAAGGCAATATGCAACCGAATTTTTGAGTCCATTCCCCAACAGAGTTGCCATTTTGTTGGTTGTTTTACAGTGCACCTAAGAAATCTCTAAGGGATAGCGAACTCCTATGTTTAAGACTCCTAAAATGACTGGCCAACTAACAAGATCTAGTCAATGACTGAGATCTTCTGCACTTTAGCCTCTATGGGGCCAAGGAGGGTGTTCCTATTGTGTTCATTAGAGAATATGCTTCATAGAACACATCATTTTCAAATATCGTTTTGAATGAAGGATAATTATGTTACAATTACTACAAGATTGGCTTATCTTTAAGTAAATTGCTTACCCATTCATCAAAACAAAGGACATTCTACATGATAGTTGACAAATACATGCATCGAGATTGATGAATTTGAAAAATGAATTTAAATCCTGAATTTAGGTCGATCATCGAACAATTATTTGATCAACCCTTTAGGTGAATCATTAAGGAATAGACCAGTGCCTTGTTACATTGGGCAATAGAGTCACATACAAAAGAACCAGTAACACAAAAATGACTTTAAAATTTGATGGGATGGACTGCTCTCATAACAACTTTGCATTATGGAGTTCACTCTTTCTGATACATAACTACTTATCAAATCCCTTGCGAATAATTGTAAATTTGAGACTCCATTTAAGCATTTAATTGATTGCTTGAATCAAAGCAAAAACAAAGACATACATTTGAACAGCTATTCAAAGAAGAATGAAAATATCATTAACATTCCATTCAAAATTCACACAAATTCACATAAGGAGAGAAAATATATCAGAATTATATGTTCATTCATGTTTATCAGTTATATCTGCATAACAATTTAAGATAAGTTGCACATGTTCTTCTAAAAGCTCAAAACAGACTATCTATTCTATTCCTATCGTTCTACCCATGTACACCTGACTCAAAACCTAACCAGGATTTTCATCCCCTTGCAAATGTGCCCTGAATTCCCTTTTATAAGACAAGGGAACAAAACAAGCTTCAAGCTCAAATGCAATTTCATTACAAAATTTCATTTCACCCAGAACTTCATCTGCATTTCAAAAATTCCCACATACTGATTATGCAAAAGCACGTTGAACACGGGGAAAATGAAAATTACAGCCGCCATCCAAAGGAGAAAATACAAAGGCCCGCCAAAATCTCCCTTTATCACCCGGTACACACCACATCAAATGTCCACATCGCCATGAGGGCACACATTCAGCATCAGACTCAAAAGTAATAGTCACATATGCCGAAGAAGAGACTAACCGCCGCAACAATATATCAAAACCAAAATTTACCATCCCACATGGCAATTCTTTATCGACCAACCACCCCACTCTTACCAGTGTCCAGACCACGATATACACGCCCGCTCCGAGTCATCGCAAGGGAACGAGAGAAAACCTCGGCTTCTTCCTCATCCTTTTCCTTACATAGCACAGTACCAGTCCACCCGCTTGGAGTTCTGACTGCCAGTGGAGGAACAAACAATATTTCTTTTCTTGGGGCCTGAGTTCAACCCAGAGTGTCGAGATACCGCCGATACCCGGAGTCTGTCTCAATCTCGCTATCTGACGGGCTCTCAATAAGGTCAATGGGCGAATGTTGTCGCCTGAAGGAGCCACGCCCATACCTGATTCTTTTGTGTCCTCCAGCAATGAAGCGCACTGGTTCTTTGCCTTTATCTTCGACTTTTCTAGTAGCAGCATTCTGGAATTGTAATCTCCGGCTGCACCTTGTGGGTGCAAGTACAGGCTTGTCGGTAGGAACATCAACCTCCATAGTTGAAGCAGCTTCCAGTACACCAGCACCAGGCCTCTAAGAGCTCAGGCGAACAGACCTCCTCATTGGTTCACTCATTTTCCTTGTCTGACAATTGCTCAAACTCACCTTGTCTTTATCAAGAAAACTTCTAACTGCTAAGTGTGAATGACACGAATAGCAACTATTCCTTCTATATTTATCGTGTGAAGTGAAGGCACCCACAATCAATGTTTAGCAAAACACATGCGTAATCCAGGCAGCTCGTTGGCGTATGTACTGTCACCGTTTAATTCCCAATTGCATGGAAATTCGTAGATCACACTTCATGATTGCCAGCATTTGCGTTTCCACACGAATTGAGATCAACTTGATCACTCTTGCAGAAATCTGGACATTAATGCGCGATGGTTACAAAGTAAAACGGCTATCACGTGTCGTTCGCCAACTTTGAATATTACCCGTTGATCCTCTAAAGAGATGGCAGATCGAACGATTCACCATAGGCTGACCGGGTTTGAAATCCAACAAAGCATCATTGGTTTGCTCTGCGCAAATGGTAGTGATCCACCTCGAACAACAGTTTCCCCATCGGCGAGTTTCGTATGTCTCATAGATTGAGTGGTTGAAGGCACATGTCGTGATCTCGCTCATCTCGCTAGTCTTAACTAGCGTTCGTTTTCTCCCAGCGAACCAGCGGGGAAAGGTGGAGATCATTCTCGAGATCTGATCTCAGCCATTTGTTGAAGGCGTTAAACGATGGGCATGGTGGTGAGGATTGGGTCCCATAGACGTACAAGGACACGCGTCCTTATCTCGCCAGCCTCGCTGCTTTTAACCTTTCGTCACTTAATTCCCGCAAGCTAGCGGGGTACGGCCAAGATCTTATCCTAAATCCCTGAATCTTAAAACTTGCATTCCATACAATGTTAGCATTAAATAGAAAGGACTCGGTTAAGCCGACAGTGACGTGACCCCTTGAGGATAGATGACTTAGGCTTAAGTCACCGGGAAAAATTCAAAACTCAACTTAGGGAAAAAGCTCAAGTCAGTGGAATAATTGGTGACCAGTGCTTTGAGCTAACGGGGCCGATAAACTGACATGCAATGTGGCTCAAGATATGACTTAAGAGATCAGTGACCGACGAAGCAAGTCAACTTGCAATTATAACACTTGCATAACTTTTTAAATAAAACCCTACTCATTCATGGGGACAAAGGTTTCAAAAATGGAGACTAGGCCCATGGGACAAAGAGAAAATTCCTCAGAATTTTAGATGCTCCATCAAGTCGGTGCCTACATTCATTGTAAAACTTATATAATTCATAAAGTACATTATTTGTACCGTGGTTTTCTCCTGTAAGGGTTTCCACATAAAATCTAGGTGTCAACTTGTTCATATGGTTATATTCTTGCATAGTTGATATTGGGTTAGAGTTTGAAGTTGATAAAAGTTGAGAGGGTAAAAATTTGTTAATATACTGATTCACGCACACCCCCCCCCCACCTCCTCAATATATTTTTGTGCTCTTCACATATAAGGAGGTTCGATTTTGAGAAAAGATCATTGCAGAAATTTAAAGATTACTTGCAGTCATTCGATCCATTAGAAAATCATTTCAGCAGAATTGAGTTCTATTTAGGAAATCAATTATACATATTATTGAGGGATGACTTGTTGGAGAAGTCGTGATTTTCTAAGCATTAGTGGTGCTGCCATTTGGGAGGACGAATTCACTGATTTAGTCACAGCATTTGGAGATTGCATACAAGTTTGATTGGAAGTTGAAGCAGGCATCCTGGCGCAGCCTTCATTGTCTTATAAGCAGTTCTGGAAATATCCATTACAGGCTTTCCTGGGTGCAGCAATCTGATCTGATAAGAGTTCAATTCTGAGTTTGAGGAAGGATGAATTTTGCTGGTAAATCAAAGGGGCAGCATCTTTCATTATTGCTGGTTCGATTTTGATGACTGGAGGCATATCAAAATTTGATTTTGCTTGAAGAGGGATCGCAGGCCATCAAGAAATAGGCGCTGCATTTTGGCACATGTATAAGCGATTCTAAAGAAGTTGTTTGGGATTGGCATTGTTGGGAGAAGACATCATCCTACGGGCATCAATTCAGGTTCCATTCTATTATAGAAATTGTATTTAGAACTGTATTTGCATTATCTTGATATCGCTGTCAATACAGCAGTTGTAGTTGCCTTACAAGTCATATATTGCATTATCTTGGACTCAATGCATAAAGATGTTTGGATCTAGGTATGCTCTCATGAATCTACATATCAACGCTTTGTCTTTGAGTAACCAAATCCTTATACCCAATAATTCACTAGTGAAGGAAATTGTCAAAGCTATATTTATTTTGAGGTATCAATAATTTTCCTTTTTTCACCTAGATTTTGGACTCATGATGCTTCTTTGATAATGGTTTTGCATAAAAATTAAAGCTCTTTGTGGAATAGCTATGGTGTTTCACTAGTGAGGATTGTTTTGTAATAAATAGCTACAAGGAAGCTTCATTTTAGGAAGCCACGGCCTCCTCACTAGGCTCACAAGGGTCTATTTGAGAGGCCTTTAAATCATGAGTGAAGTGAGTATTCACTAGTGTTGAGTTGATATTCTTGTTGGAATGGATTATCATGATGTCAAAAGAGTATGGGAGATTGTTAGAATATTGTCATTGATGTCAAAGCGAATGAATGAGAATATTGTCATTGATGTCAAAGTAGCAATATCATTGTATGCAAGGTGTAAATGTTGTCATTGGAATCATCATCATCATTCGAAGGCATATCTAAGGCAAGTTGGATCAGTTTAATAAGACGAGTTGATGAGTCAAAGGTTTACAAATGGTTAATGAGAATAAGGAAGACTATGGAAGAGAATTTGAAATGATATTATAAAGGGCTGATTTTAGCTTGATAATGGCAGCAATCAAGTTTATGTTTGATGACAGTGATCTCTATATGGAATCATGGAATCATGGATTCAAAACTTATGATTAATAAGTATTCAAGATGGCCGACTTCAAAGAGAGATTAAAACAAATTAAAATAAAGTTTAATTGCTGTTAAGGCCAACTATATAAGAAGCTATATTAAGGAGCCGACTTCATGTATGCAAAAAAGGCATATATAAATATGATCTGAATCAGCCAAGTTTAATGAAAGAACAATTATTAAAGAGTGGCAACGAATAATATAAGAAGAGCAGCAAACATGTTCCAAGGTAAATAATGATTTAAGCGCCCAGGTCTATAGAGCATCGATTAAGATTCATAAAAGGCAGCGATTATCATAAGGAAATGATTCTACTATTAAGAGGCAGCAATTCATATTATTTAAAGTGTTAAGGGCAGTGATTCATATTATTTAAAGAATGAAATAATTAATATTTATTCTATGTCAATGCTTATGTCTAAAGACAACGTTTGTATAAAGGATGCCTCCCTTGGAGAAGGCATGAAGATAGTGAAGAATTGTGTCTTTCAAAAGGAGTAAGAAAGTATAAATAAAAGAAGTGTAGAAAGGTTTAAATAGAGAGAAAATACAATGAAGATCTTTCAGAGTTAGAGCAGAACTAGTACAGAGATAAATATGAAAAGTATTGCAGATGTGTACTAAAGGAAGGTGGAATTGATCTAAGGCAGATTTATAGCAGATCCTTGTGAAGAATATGTGCAGATTCTTGTGAAGAGTATATGCAGATTTTATGAGGGAGATTGAAGTGGAATAAATGCAGATTTTATATATAGTAAGGAGTGCTTAAGATAAAACATATACACCAGCAGAGATATGAGTGTATACATATAGATTTAAAAGAAGTATATGCAGATCTAAGAGAGTATGAGTATGTACACTTGAAAGAGGAAAGTATATGAAATCAAGTGCATCAAATTTGTGAAGAGTATATCATTTACAAGAAGAGTTTGTGAAGCAAATCAATTGTCCATCTGTTGAAGAAGCAACATTGTGAAGGTGATATCATATTGGAGAAGTTGGTGCCTCACATGGAAAGAGGTTGGTGCCTCATACCAAAGAGATTGGAGTCTCTTGCTGAGTTGGTGCTCAGTGACGGGGATTGGTGTCTCCAGTAGGTTGGTGCCTACAAATTAAACAGATTGGTGTCTCTTACCGAGTTAATGCTCAGTTGTGGGGATTGATGTCTCCCATAGGTTGGTGCCTACGAAATTGTAATCAGTGAATTATATAAAAGCATTATTTTTCTGTGGTTTTCTCCCGCAGGGGTATCCATGTAAATTTTGATGTTCCCATGTTGCATTATTGTTAGATCTTATGTGAACGATATTGTGCCATTGATATCATTTTTGTTGTTAGATTGAAAAAGTAAAAAGATTGTATTATACTGATTCACCTCTCCCCCCTCCCCCCTCAGTATAATTGTGTGCTCATCAATCCTATGGTGTACTTATTTTCTGTCTTTTGATTTATCATTTTGTTTTCCTTAAATCTCATGCTGATTGGTGTAAGGAATTGGATGATTGTCCAAATCTTCAGAGTTTTGTTTGATTGCCAAAAAATGTTGTCAACAAAATATATCCTAATGTCCATGCCTTGATTAGATTGAAAGAAAGCAACTAGTGTTTCACGAATGACTTATAATTTTGCATGAACCAAGAGCCACCTTGAAAGGCTTTACCAATCTTCTTTAAGAAAAAAAACTCCATTATGTAGCCTTTGGGCATCATTTATATCTCAATTGATTTCAAAGGTTTCAATTCTCTTGGACCCAATGTCTTAATGCTTTTGGGACCTAGGTATGTTCCCATAAATCCACATATCAACATTTTTTCTTTGAGTAACCAGATTAGTGTACCCATTAACATGGGCCCAAAACAAATTAGATTTTTTTTTTTTAAACTAGAGAGCAGGTTTGAGTTGAGAGACAACACCCCTTGTGGGAGTCGAAGAGCAAAGCCTTGAATGAGGTTGCCAATAGAGTGAAGGAGCACTACCCTTCATAGGGTCCAAGGGCAGCACACCTAGTATGTTCCTTGTTGTGATATAGGACAGGGTCAAGGGGTAAAGACCCCACCACCAAGCCCAAATTAAGGCCTTCTAGACTACATGAACCTTCATGCTCCATACCATTTGTAATAAATTTTATCACTGTTTTCTCCAACACCAAATCCTCATTATTTCTAACCGAATCTTCATTCTTAAGGGAACAAATGATGAATTAGGGGTAGCTAACCAATCTAAATTATATGGGTTACAAAATTGAAGACAAGAATATCTTCATTCTTCAATCCTTGTATTTATTTTCTTCTCTATTTTTGGAAACTCCTTAAAATAGTCAACAAAAACTCAAACATTTACGAAAACTTTATAACATGTGCTTTTTTTTCATTTTCTTCTCCATTATATCCTTTGGTTCATGTGTTTTTATTTCATTTAAAGCTTGTCCAATATAGTGCATGGGGAAGGAGTATTTCAAGGCATGCAATGGTTGTTTCTCGTTGCTTTGTGCTTCCAACGCTTGTTATTGTTTTGGCATCTACAAGTAATCTAGGTGTTTTGACTCTACTTATTAAGGTGTTTGTTTGTTACCATGGCTTGTAGATAGTAATCCTGCAAAAGCCATGATCCCCTGCAAAAAGGGCAAGTATCAAACCTGAAATTGAAAGCCACTTTTTCCTACAACAATTTGGTCGTGCTAGGGTTTATAAAGGAAGTATTAGGTGATTAGGGATTTTGAATTACAGGTCTGAGGTCAAAAGCTACTATTAATGAGGATTTTGTGGAGAACTTGGCAGCAACTATTCCCATGCAAGGCTTTGACTCTAGCTTCTTCAGATCTTCTTACCTATCCACTTTGGTGACATATAGTTATTGTCTATTTCAGAGGTATTAGGTGATAAAGAAAGTATGACAAAGGTGAAGAAAGAGGAGATTCCTCCAAGGAATTCATTTCAATCTATCAATGGGGAAGGTGAACTTATAGATTCAAATATGGTGCATCAAAAATAGCTTATGCTTTGAGCATTCTATGGGGATATTGGGAAAGCTTTAGAAAGTCTCATGGTGACCCATAATAAGGATCACCTTGAGGTGTCGAGTGACTTTACCATCCCCATCTTTTGTGGTAACTACTTTCACTGTGTGCAACATAGATGGGAGCTGTTCCATGGTGTTCAATTTCCTCCCTAGATGAGTTGACACCAGCACCTTAGGAGGATGCTAGGAAGCAGGTGAGTGTTGTTCAAGTTGAAGAAGTAGTTGGCTAAGGAGGTGAGCTAAACTTAGGAATGAATTGTTAGGGTACATGTTGAAAGCCCCTGGGTATTGTGGCTTTTTCTCTCTTGTGTTGTATGGTTTTGTCTTCATGGAGCTGGTTTTTGGCACTCCAGTTTAGCTAGTTTTTGGGGAAAAAAAAATGCTTTGAATGGAAATTTGTTGCTCTTTCCTGCAAGACTTTTTAGATTTTTATTGTACTAGATTTGTATATATTCTGCTATGTTAAGCTTTATCTAAGGGCAGGAGACCCACTACTAGAATTCCCCAACTAATATATATATATAACCTGATTTGAATCATCTTTTTCATAATATCATAGCAATAGCGGAGTTGCTGTCTCAATTCTAACAAAATGTCAAGCCCTAATCTATAAAGCCTATGACTAAAGTGTGGCGACCATTCTGTACTTCAAAAAGATACAAAAATAAGCCTAATTTATGACCTTGACAATGAGCTTTTCTACTTTCCTCTTGAAATTTAATCATGTTAAATCTGTCTCAAAAAATTTCCTCAGTGAAAACTAAAAATG
Source organism: Sequoia sempervirens (assembly GCA_007258455.2). Taxonomy (NCBI): domain Eukaryota; kingdom Viridiplantae; phylum Streptophyta; class Pinopsida; order Cupressales; family Cupressaceae; genus Sequoia; species Sequoia sempervirens. The sequence goes on from VDFB02281492.1 coordinate 693,442,875, forward strand.
TTGTTTTAATTCATTTGTAAGCACTAAAAAATTGATGAGTTAATATAAGCATTTGGTTCATCTTCCTGCTCTAGATATAAGTGTTATGTGGATTGTTGCTTCAACTTCAGCAAGCAATCTAGTATATTTGAATGAAACAAAGAGGTTGTCAAGAGTAAATTTAAAGGTACAGTTGCAAGGTAGAGCAAGGGATTTTGACAATTCTCTAGGAGGGCACTGACTAGGGACCAGAAACACAATCATATAGAGCAAAGTAATTTCAGGTAGGTGCAAGGTAAGTAATTTCATATAGAGCATTAAACATGATTTTTAAACTCGTCATATCAGACAATTTAAATTGAAAAGCATGCAGCAAACTTTTAAGATGTCTTTCTTACTGTAAGACATGCATGCCAATACCCAACAGACATCGTCTAAAAGCACAAGGAATTGATGGCAAATGTGCATCAATGTAGGTTATATACACAAAAGGAAATGAATATTAATGCCATAATAAACATTTCAACATTAAGGTACGAATACCTAAAAGTAAATAAAATATTTGTGTTTTTGAGTTACTTTTGACAGTTTATTGTTTCATGAGACACTTCTGGAATAATCTGAATAGTATTGAAGTTTACCAACATCTTCCTTAAACCAGTGAACTTGAATATTATGCAGATGATTCTAGAAGACTCACATGAAAATGAAATGTTATATCAATTGATAGCAATGCAGGAAACAGATTGACTAACTGTATTCAGAAAAAAGCAAAGAAGAGACAAAGTATTGTCGAATGCAATCATTACAGGATACCAAATGCAAAAGGTGGCAAGGCTGGAAAACTTTTTCAGAAAATGAAATTATAATGTCTTTGGTCTAGCCAGTACACCTTTGCTAATTGTCTCAAGCATGTGAAGCACAGGAAGCACGAAAATTGGGAATAGGAATTCATGGTGAGAGTAAGAAGGCCAGATTTGAGATTATTATCCTTGCAAGCATGACATGGTGTAGAATATACTCCAAGAATTTGAAAAAACGCCTGTCAACATATGTTCAATATATGGTAATGCATGAGCGCAGTGATAGCAGCAGCAGAGGAGTATATAAGAAGAAGAAAACATGCATACAATTGATTTAGATGGGTCAAGGGTTTAAATCAGCTCTTTAACCAATGAGCACCTCTCTACAATATTGTAATTCTGACCATATAAATAAAATTTTAATAAGCAAAAATGAAAGAGTCGATGCAAAAAGTACCAATCCAACTGTAAAACAAAGCAAAAGAAAGAAATGCAAAAGAGTTGAGAAGTATCAATCCCTTACCTGATAACCAAAAAAAAATTCTACAATGGGAACTCGAAATTTCTGTCATAGGAAACCCACATAACTAAGTGCTTGGCAAAAATCACATAGATTGTGCTAAGACCTGATAGAAACAAAAAACAATAATAACCAATGTTATGGGGAGATCTTAAAGAACTCTACACAAACAAGAATATCAAAATTATAGTTAAGACCTAACAAAAATACCTACGAAATTTAATAATATTTTTCGAATCACCTTGTCTCCACAAACCATCAAAATAAAAAATCCAAAGTGACTGATAGCTTAACCTTTGTCAATGTATATTCGTTTGATGACAAGGAATAGAGCGAGTGATTGTCCTTGGAAAAATGCAAAGAAAAGAAGGGACTGAGCATTCTGGAAAACAACGATAGCAAGATATGTACATAATGGAAAGGGCAATGGGGCCAAAGAACTATTTAAGGTAACAAAATAGAATTACCCTCAAACTTACAGTACGCATTTTTCAGTTTTCTACAATATCTACAGCCCAAGTAATGTGTGCAGAATACACCCTACGTGTTTTACAAAATGTCTTGCATAATATATTCAATTGATGGAGATGCAGAAATAAGTGAATGACTGTAATAATAGAAAACTAGCATGTAAGAAGTGGAATGCATGTGTGCAAGTTCTGCAAATGGATTACAGGTTCGAATCACAACCCTGGTCAGTTGACACAAAATATGCCTGCCTCCCTGCAGCTTATTATTCTTATTATGGTAGTCAGATTTAATAATCAAAGCAAAATGGTCAATGTAAAAAGTACTGAGAACAGAGTAATTTAACCATAAAATTACACAAAACAAATCAAATGCAAGAGTTAAGAATCTTGACCTCGTATATAGAAACCTAAAATAATTCTGCAACGGAAACCCAAATTTCTCAAACCTAGAATACAGAGCAATAAATACTGAGCAAGAAGACCATGCAAATCATGTTTATCTCTACTAGAAGCACAAAAAGAAAAACTAATGTCAAGTTGAGATCGTAAAGGAGAAATTAGAGGCCTAAAATTTATGCATGTGAATGCGAAATATATCAAACTAGCGATGAAATTATATATATCAAAATGATCTCAATACTCGAGTTGTGAGAACAGAGGAACTGAGGAACTGACTTTTTGCAAAATCCCAAAGAAGATACACAATGATAAGGATGACAGAACCAGTGATAACATGCCCAACCCAAGAAGCACCAGAATTGGAAATGGGATTCATTCTGAAATTAGCACTGAATTATTTGACTGATAGCTTTCCTGTCAGCATACGTATAAATTGATAAAGATACGGAACAATTCCCACCTGCCTACGACCTTATTACTTTTTATACAGCAATTAAATTTAACACACACAAAACAGAATACAGATACTTTTTCCTTCTTTGTTCTAATGCAGAAGCAAGCAGAATTTTGCAATGTTTCTCCCACAGCCAAATCAGACCAGCTCCAGAATTTTGTTTTGCAACGAACAGTACAAACCAGGAATTCGTTTATATTTTTTAAAAACACTTTTGCATGTTTTTTCCAAGCGGAATTGTGTTTAAGAGCTCTGCATAGTTAATAACCACATATGTGCGTTTTTGCTTTTTTAGCTTTTTGGGGAAACGGTCTTATTTTCGCGCATTATTTACTCTGCTTTTTTTTGAAACGGTGTTTTTAAAGCGCCAGCTCACCAATTTTCTTTTTAAATGATTTTTAAATCGTTATTATTTTTTTCCAACAAATAACGTAGATGTGTCTTCTGTAGTTGTTTTTTTAATAAATATTATATTTTTATTTTTATTTAAAATTTTAGTTTATTTTTATTTATATTGTTTATTTAAAATTATTTTATTTTGTATGTAATTTTGATTAATTATATAATTATATGTTATTTTTAATAATCTATTTATAGATATTAATATATATTTTTGATGTCTTTATATATATTAACAAGAGACGCATATGCGTCATGTTCCTGCCGATTGCCAGTTGTGTTTGGTTGTCTGTGATATGTAGTTGACAAAAGCTGTGAGGAGGGTGCAATGTCACTTTGTGTAAATATTACACATGGAGTTTTCATTTTTTTTTTTATTGTAAATCTTTGATGAAAGCTAAAGCCTTACTTATTATAAGCAGAATCAAATATTTGTGAATAGAAATATATATTCATAAATATTTGTGAATATAAATAGATATTCATAGAATTAGCATTGTATGATAGAGATCATATAATTTGAAAGTTTATACAAATAATGGCATGCATTATCGTAAATAATTATGCAGCTGAAGTTTATAGTTTAGTATTAAGCCATGTTGCACATACTATCAATTTCAAAAGTATAGTGAAACAATATTTAATACAAAAATGCTTTAGTCAAAAACAAAGCTCTCCAATCCTACACGCTTAAAACAATAATACGATTTCTTGTCCTATTTATAAATATTGTTAGAGTGCTATTGATATATTTGTATGTAGATGATCGGGTTCCAATTTTGGACTTGTAGCAACATAAAAGGATGTATAAAATTAAAAAATGAAAGAAAAGTGTTTTTCAAAGAAGCTAACTAAATTTCACAAATTAAAGTTGACATTACAAATAATTGAAGTGCACAAAAATTTAACTAAATTTCAAGAATTAAAGTTGACATTGCAAATAATTGAAGTGCACAAAAAAATTTATTAAAAGAAATAATTTTGAAATTGACAAACAAATAACAATAATTAAACTTAAAGAAAAAATAAGTATTTTTGAGTAAATTTAAGGTTTTCAAAAAAATCCCATTTAAAAAAAAAAAGCTCCATTAAAATTGAATTAACTTGTTTGGGAAAAAACTATACAAGTATATATTATTTTTTTATGTACGTGAATGACAGGTACATGAACATCACTGGCGATTAAATTGTCAATTCTATATTATGAGTCGTCAAGACATACAGCCATGCCTTACCTAAAAAGTTTGTATTTTTGTTGTTTTTATTTGAAAAAGTTAACTTGATGGGATCCTTTGGTTGCCATATAAACAATTAGTCAATCATATTCTATTGTAGAATAGTGAAAAATATGACACTCCACAACTATTGTTTATATTATTATTATTGCTTGCATCATCCCAATATGGTTCACAAGTATTAACCAATAGAATTGGAGAAAAATGGATTGTAAATATAAAAATAAATATGAAATAAAATTGAACATTATAAAATATGGTCAACAAAATTTAGTTCTCGCATCCTATTGGTTGATGCTTGTCAAAATATTGAAACTAGATGAAAGCATAAGTATACCTACCTACGGCAGGAACTAATAAGTCTCATGTTATTATTGTATATATAAAAATTCAAACATAATTAATATATGTTTTTAAAATTCTACAATGACATGAAATCGTATCATTTGATTATGGTGTATATAAAAGGTAGAACACAACCCACATATATTTTGAAAACTAAAACAAAATAAATTAACTTGTCAAAATAAAATAACTCCTATTCTACAAATAAAAATAAAGTAAACAATATAAGTAAAATAGAAAAATTCTTAAATAAAGTTTAAAAAATAACTATTAGTATTAATCTCGAGAAAAAAGATTATTTGGTTTTTATTTTTATTTCGAATTTTTATTTGAAGAGCTATTTTGTATGAAATTTTTAAGTAAATAAAATAAAATAACTCTTTAATAAATATATCTATAGATACATTATTTATATAATATATAGATATGTAAATGATGTTGTTTTTATATATTTTAATTACTAAATTATAATATATTATAAATAAACAAACATGGTGGGGCTAATTCTAACAAATTTGATAAAAAGAATGAAAAGGATGAAAGTATTCTAGCAAAAGGGACTTCTTGCAAGAAAGATGATGTAAAGGGAAAAAAGGAAGGCAAAATAGGAAGAGTGAGTGGGAGGAGTCCCCCCTACTTCACCATAAGTCTTTTGGAAGGTAGGAAAGGGAGCAAAAATGTTGTAGATAGTGTAGAACTAGATATGATGTTTGATGTGCCAAATCAAGAATCAATCAAGGAAAGGGAGGCACAAGTTACAAATCAAAAATTATAGAATAGTGGTCTTTAATGTCAATGTGGAATCAGATGATGGCATCCCTTGCATCAATATTCAAAACAAAAAAGTGAATTTAAAATTTTACAAGTTGCAAAAGATAGCAATGATTGCCAATTTTATAGGGATTTATTCAATCGACAAAAAGGATCAAATCTTGGATTAGTCAAAAGTGGTTGAATTTTCCCAACTCTTAGGCAATTTTTTTAGCACTAGAGTTTATTCAGATTGTTTTCCAGTCAAAGAGAAAGAAAATCTCAAAGGAGGTCCTTGGTTTATGGGAATGTGGGGCTCTATGTTAAGGATTGGTCACCTATTTTTGACCCAAGGAATTAATTAAAAAGAACTTTTTTATGAATTTTCATGTACAAATTTCCTCAAGAGTTGTGGTTGAAGGAAGTGTTTGGACCAATTAGAGGTGCACTAGGGGAGTTCATCCAAAGCTCTACTACCGTTGAATGGGATCAATTGGCCACGTATGCAAGGATTTGTGCAAAGGTGTATTTGAGAAAACCAATTAAATATGCCATCAAATTGAATCTTATCCTCTGAGTGTGGCTACAAGAATTTGACTATGAGTGTCTTCCAATAAGATGTTTTAAATGTTGGAAGGTTTGTCATATTGCTAAATAATGTAGCAAATTTAGGGGTTGGAAGGATGGGAATTTACAAACTAAGGTCAATGTTGGAGTGTAGCAAGATTTGGCGACATAGAGTCCTTGATTAATCAAATTAGTGGATTTTCCAAAATCATGGAGAGAGATAAATAGTATAATTCTCGTCCTTTAGGGATCAATACTATAACTCATAGAGGGGAAATATGTGAGCTAGGGGAGATTATATAAATAGGGAAGGATAGGATTATTTCCTTTGGCAAAGAGGAAAGGCAAGTGAATGCCAAGAACTCCTTGGATAGTGATGAGGAATCATTTAAGTATACCTCTAAAGATATGGAAATCAATATGGAATGGTATGTGGCTACTTGAAAGGATAAAAGAGCAAGGGGAAGAATTTATACAACACAAGATACATGAGGTGTAATCTTACAAGGGGAAGGAAAATGGAATTCATTAAAGCTAAGATGAAGGTAATGGAAGATTTGGTTAATGGTACACAATCTTCTATTTAGAAATTCATTAAGAATGGAGACAAGAACCTACTTGCTCCCAAGAAATAATAAAGATAATTTTGGTTTGTTTTTGTGCTATAGGCTCCAACTGATTCCTAAGATAACCTAAATGAATAGCCAATTCTTATGCTCAATTATTTTAGTGGTTGGACAGCAAACAAGAGAAAGATTTCAACAATTTTCTCCTATATACTTCAGGCTCTCCAAAACCTAGGAGGGCGATAATATTCAATATCATCTAGGATTTCATACAATTGATATCAGATTTTGTTGCAAACAAATATGTTCTCTTTGTTGATCAAGAATTACAAATGAACACTTCAAAAGGGATATATTCTTGGGGTTCTTATGCATTTTAGGCCAAAAAACATGAGAATAATATTATAAAATAAATATTACTTGAAGGGGAAATTTAGTTTTTGAATTTGATAATCATGAAAAACATAACCAAAACCTTTTCTCGAAATGGTGCCTTAGACCTAAGCCATGGAGTCGAGGGAAATGTAATTGAAAACTTATACAACAATATTCATTCTAACTATGTTAAAGCTTAATGATAATGCCTTATAGTATCATCTCTTTAAAACTTTGTAATCAAATCTAATTAGCAATCCTTGAACATACCTAAAATATTCAGCATTTTTCACTGTTATGGCATAAAATTGCACCCTTATGCAATTTCACGTAACGTCAGCCTTCACTTTGGATAAATAAGATGATTATGCAAAAACTTTCCTTCCTAGCCTTCATTTTCATCCCTACCTTTTCATTTTTTGTCGATGGGAGAACTTTTTTCTTGGACCCTTCCATGTCACACAAATGTTGTGATAGGATTCTTGCTTCAATGGTCATTGGCATATTATACTATCACCTACCCACAAAGTGAAATGCCTCTGCAGTCACAAGCGCACCCGAGAATCACTCTTTAGTGCATACAATTTGAATATTTTATTCCCTCTCATTCAAATTCTTCTCAATTCTTCCAATTCTATCTCACACTCTCGCATTCTAACACTTCATTCTCACATTATCTTCAATCTAGCTCTATTCTTGTAGCTCTACACCATATTTTCTTACAGGTTCAAGCTTTCTACACCACATTCTTGCACAACCCTCTCAAGCTTCAAAGGAACTACTCTTCCTCTCAATGAACACCAAGCTCATTGAAGGGAGGGTAAATTTTACTTTCATTGCATTATCATTATTATCGCATAGCATATCATTGTTGTGCATATCCTGCATCTTGTCTTGTCACTTCTATATCTACATTTCTATATTGTTGTCTATTTGGTTGTCCATTGAGGTGGAGACACCAAAGCGAGGGTTTGACCAAGGCAAGCCCCAACACTTTTCATGTTTTTTGTGTGTGCAAGTTTTTCCATGAGGAGCTTATAGGAGGCTATACCTACCATGAGTTAATCCATTTTCTTCCACTACTCATCATTTTGCTTAATAGTTAGTTTACTTGTCATTTAAGTATTCTTCTTATTATACTTTCTTACATTTTTTGCATTATGTTCAGTTCAATTAAAACATCAAATTTTAGCATTTGGGTAGGTAGCAAATCCTAAGTGTTTTTGGGTGGTTGACACTATCTCTGGTCCATACAAGACGTTAACACATTGCATTATCATCCTTGGTTTTCACTTTCATTCTCTAGTCAAGAGCTTATTTGTTTATCTCTTGAGACCTCTGAGATCTGTTCACTTGTATCCTAAAGTCATTTTTTTTCATAAACAATCATAAAGCCCAAAAATATAGTATAAAAGCTCCTTGAAACCATCACCCATCACTTGATATTTTGTCCCTAAGGTAACAAAGGTCCATCTTCTCCCTTCAGACTCTTCCCTATCCTAAATATTTGAGAGTAGCATATCCTCTATGTTACATTCACAAAGCAAATAAATTCACTCTTTGAGTAAAATCCATGAAAGAAACATTTAGTTGTAGAAAACCTGTAAAGATGAACATAAAATAATCTTTGATTAGATTGTATTTATAAATGTTAAAGAAATGTACATTTAGGAGACAATTGACTGCAAAATTGTCATTGTATTTGATGTTATGATCTAGTACTATTATAAAAAATTAATAGTTACATTGACATCCTTTTCTATCAAAACCTAGACCAAACATATATAGAATGAAATACAAAATGCTCTACTCACAAAAATTTCCAAGATCCTAACAAAATGGCCCTAAATTCCCTTTTATAAAAATAAGGGAGCAAACAAGCTTATGGCCATGGATAAATGTCACATTTGTATTTGACAATCTTGTCCTTTAAGGATTAGACAAAACAAGTTACAATTGCCCCATGGGGAAAAATATTCTATTACAAGAAAAAATAGTTGCATATGTTGTTCAAGAAGATTCTTATTTATCCCAAAATGATGAAAGAAGAAAGGTGGAAGTACAAATATTATTTTTCACTCTCCCATCACCTTTTACAATTTCAAAAACATCTAAGGATAAAGTTGACTAGGCCATATAGGACAAAATAGACCCCACCTCTCAAAAAAGACAAGAAGAGCATGGGAGATATCTATTCAATGTACTTTTCAACCCATGAACTATACTCTTCTTTTGAAGGCCAGTTTAAATTCAAGAGCTTCTACACTTTATTTTTGTGTGCATTATACCTTACATCTATTATGGCTCTAGTCTTTTTTGCAAAATTATCCAAATTAGTCTCCAACTTGAATAGGTCATCAATTGAGTTATTCAGGAGAGCTAACTCTAGCTTGCCATCCTTGTAGATATATGATGACAATGATGGGATTATACCTACAAAATCTACCTTCCATACATCTAGAGACTTGATTTCACTTGAGTTGTCCATGATCTTAGGTATAATCCCTTGCTCCATGCTTTCAAACATCTTTAATTTGGACTCAAATTGCATATCAATCTTTGTTTGAAAGGCAGACACTTCCCCCAATAATTTAATTTTCTTATGAATTTGTGTCAAAATCTTGGGGGCACTCCCATCAAAAGATGTCATTTTTTATCATTTATTTAATTGAAGTGGCATTGAGGATCCACTTACTCAATGCATCCTGAAAGTTGTTTTGTATTTTCTTATGCTTAGCATAATCCTTGTGAAGCCCATCAAATGCACTCCAAGCTCCCTCAATCTTGTGTATGACACATGATAATTTATGACCCAATAGGTCATCAATAATATCAGTGGCAATATTTTTGGCCTCCTCCTTAGCATTCTTTTCAATCTCCCTACTTTGCTCCAGTTGTTCTTTCAATTATTTGATTCTTAGAGATAAAGTCTCTCTATCTTGGACCAAGAATTTAGTTGATGTGGATGGAGGAGGTGGTAGAGCTACAACCTGAGGTGGTGGAATCTTAGCTACCACTTGATTGTATTGACCTTGCAATTTTACATGCTTAGCATTTAATCTCTTATATGCCTCCTCTTGCCTTTTAGTAGCTTAAGCACTGAAAATGGTTGTATGGACAACCAATTGTATTGCATCTGGTGGTGAAGTGTTTGATGTTCTTTTGATGATCACATTCTTTGTGATCTCTTCCACTAAACTGGTCACTCTTGGCTTATTTGTGGCAGGGGCCATTTCCCATATGGCCATTGTCTACATACTAGGGCTAGATCCAAATCCAAAATATAATTGCTCTACCTACTCATATGATCTGAATTCCCCTTCATTTTGATTCCTTATTGTATTGAGGGAAATGATTGATGTGAGGTCTCATTCAGGCAATAAGAGGATTCCACTTTCTTTGAATAGTCCCCTCCCTTCCTATGGAGTGAACTTTGATGCATCAAAGTCCATTTCTTGAATGACTTGTTGAGTTACCTCTTCATACCTTGATGGATACACTACTTATGACAATCAGGAGAGGTCTACACACCAAACAACACAATCTCAAACAAGATCAACAACTCTTCAAATCTCAAATCTTAAAATTCTCTCTATCACATCAATCCTTCATTGTTACTTGTAGTAGTTCTTCTTGACTCAATCAGGTATATATTTTAGAGAACTTCCTCTCAAAATAGGACCAGTACTTTTACAAAGGCCCATCTAGGCACACAATAACATATCACAAAGCTTCAACAAGTTTCTTTATAACAACTTCACAAATTTAGGCCACCTACGCTAACCTAGCCCTCAAATTAGGTCTCTTTTACAAAGAAAATTGTTTCAAAACTTATTTCCAACCTCTAAAACCACTTGGGAAGCAATCCACAAGTTACAAAACCAAATATTTCACAACCTTTCTTTAGTAACACCCTCTCCAAGGTGCCTAGACCAGAAACCCTCCTTTTTAGAACTCTTCCTAGGTTTTATTGAAAAATAAACTTACAGGCTTGCTCTAGCCCTAAAACCACATCAAACACCTGCAAATACCTATGCACATACTCATTCAATCAACAAATAATGTTGCACCAACCATTTTCATGCTTTATCATGCTCTAACCTCACAATTTCATAGGAAAGCACTCTTTTTCTCTTTTAGGGCATCATGCCCAACACTTTATTCAACCTCCCTTGCACCCAAGAATCATGAACACACCTAAAACTAATTAATTCTACCCATTCCATTGAGATATAGTCTTCACAGAAGGTGGAATGGGGCAGTTTTCATATTGAAATCAACAAAACCCTACAACAGGATACTCACAGGAAGTTACAGAAAATTGCCTCAAACTCACACCAAGGTTAATATTAAATCCTCAAACCAAAGGAATTTTAAATTTAACACATTCCTTGAACAATTCTACAAGATTTTAGGACAAAAATCTACTATATAGGATCATACAGGGTCCGCAAATAGTGATTTACCAAAAAAATTGTAAGAAAAACAAGGTTCTCTTTATTTGTTTTGCTTCAAATCTTCAAAATCAACCTTACATCAATGCTTTCCATCAAATATATGATTTTTCCCTCCTAAAATAACTGACACAATGCCTAAAACTGACTTTTGAATGACTCAACCGTTGGTATTCCCAACAATATGCCTTTTACAACTTTTTTGCAATTTTACATCTTTTTCACAAAATGGCAACTTTTCATTATTTTGCAATATTATCAACTTAGACCTCCTAATCACCTAACAAGACTCAAACATGACTCATTACAATATAAAATGGTCCATGTGACCTTATTTAATGCATAAGACTCAAAATCTTAAAGCCTACTAATCAATAGCCTTGATTGGTAACATTTTCCCAATGGAGCCCTTGTACCAACTACTCTTTTGCCTTATTCAATTTTTCATTGAATTCATTTTATTTGACTTTGATGATGAAGTCCTTTAATTCCTTTGAAGTTACAAAGGTATCATCATCTATGAATTGGATGTAGACCAAAACTCTAACAGGGAAAAGTACAAACCTGTGTCACACTTTATAAAGGAATCGGCCAACATGAAAAAAAATCTCAATTTTGACCACATAAAAGTGGCCTTTATGTTTTGAATTTCAAAATGATGTAAACTAATAAAATTTAGGAATCTTGTTGAAGTTTATTCCTATAATTTTTTAGATTTTTTAAAAATTGTTTTAATATTTCTTTTATCAATTTAAGAGAAGATTTTTAAATGTTGAAAATTTTAAGAAAAAGTGGCATTCAGTTGACATCAAGAAACAAATAGAAAATACTTCATTTTCTCCTGAATATTTCTTTTTCCAAATAGATGACTTCAATATCTAAGGCATAGGGGAAAAAAATTGAATTTTTGATCTATATTTTTCTTATAATAACATTTTAAAGTCAAACTTACCAAAATTTAATAGTTTTCATTTGACGTCAACTATTTTTTTTTTTCAAAAAATAAATTATACCCGTTTGAAGAGGATTCTCTCCTCTAGGGTACCATATATTTTCCATTTTTATATCATGTTTTACTATTTTTTTTAATTTCAAATTAGCCTCTTTTTGAACTTGAACAACCTACTTACATTATTTTAAAATATATATACTAAAACTAATCAAAATATAAAAAAATATATATTTGGATTCAACATCGTGAACTCTACAAAAGGGTATTTTTCTTCTTTTTTATAAATAATTCTGACTAAAGAAATATTTATGTGTAATTGGAAGCTTCAAAAAATGGTCAGTTGGCTGCCAAGTGGGATGCCACTTGGACAGCTTTGGTCGAACCCTTTTGACCGAAAGGGTTCTAGTCGAAAAGGATTCAATCGAAACTATTCCAATCGGAACACTTTCGGTCAAAAACATGTTTTGTTTTTTATTTTTTATTGTTTTGAATTCTTTTTAGTTTATTTTTAATTATTAAATTACAAAAATTTGGAGTAAAAAAAGCACTTATTTCGACAGGAGCAAATTTATATTCTCATATACCATGATTTGAAACGAATTTTGACTAAAAACCTTTTTTTTTGCTTTTTTTTGCTTTTTTTAATTATTAAATTATAGAAATTTAGAGAAAAAAACACCAATTTCGATAGGGGCAGAGTTGTATTCTCAGGTACCATGATTTGAAATGTGTAACTAATTAAATTAGTGATTTTTTGAATGTAAGTAGATCTCTATATATCAAAATTAGAGGTTAAAGTATTTGTATGTGTTATTTTTGTATGCAGGCGAATTCAAATTTGAGCAATTTATGATGGGGAATAAAAAGACAAGAACAAGATTGTATGATCGAAGAAGAGATACTACAAATGTGGATGAAGGAACATCTATTCAAGAACAACCCATGGAAATTGTTGATGACCAAGGAGTATAGGTTCCAGAACAATTGAAGGTGGTGATAGAATTTTTTTTTATGGTATGGAAAATCTGATGGAGATGGATGAGGATTCTCTTTTCAATAATATTTCATTTGAAGATATGTTATCTGAAAGAAAAATAAAATTACACTCTAAAAGAATATTGGATGAATTTTTGAAGAAAATTCTATAATTGAAAGAGCACGGTTATTTGAAAAATTATTTAGGAGGAAAGAAATAACCCTTGTTTTGGAGTTGTTAGGGGTTGATAATAAGAAAAATTCATCAAGTTCATTAAAACAAAAAAAAATTGAAAACCTGCAAAAAGCATTGAATTCTATTGAAAGCAAGAGTTGATCTATTGATTTAAGTGTTGCATCTAGAGCATTGATGATTGTAATTTCTAGTAAGAAATTATCACATAGAAGAGAAGTTCAAGCAATTTCCCAATTACTCAATGTTTTTAGGAGAATTTTTCAATAATATATATTGCAAAGAGAAATAGATTGGATGGAAATATTGAGAATAATTGGGTAAATATTTGTAGGATTCCCCAAAAAGATAGAATCTCATAAGATGTAAAGGAATAGGTGATTGAATATTGGACTAGCCACTCGTGTTTCTTCCAATAAAAGGGACACTATACAAATAAAAGGTGAAGATGGTACAAAAATTCCACATCTAAAACATTTTATAGATACAACACAAAGTGAACTTTTGAAGCATTCAAGCAGGAATTTTTAGATGTGAAGATTTGTCAAAAGATGTTTGAGAGACTACGACCAAGTTTTGTACGTATAAATAAAGTACGTGAAACTTCTTGTTATCGAAACCATGTTGAATTTCATCTACACCCACTGTGATATAAAAAAGCTATGGCATTAATTAATCCAAATATAGTCATCCCTAGAAGTACAACACAGTTTGTGAAGTCTCTTCTCTGTGAAAAAATAGAAGATTCAAATGAATTCAAAGTGCAATGCATAAAAAATATATGTAATGTTTGTGGAAATTTGAAGAATCTTTTACAGGTTGACAATTGTTACACCTCATTTTCTAGTTACCGATTTACTTTTACCTTCATGAGTGAAAATGATAATGCAAAATGTGACTTTCATATGTTTAGTAAGAGAATGAAATACTGAAATATGTAATAAGATCTTATTAATTTCAAAGGAAAAAATGTTATGTATTGATAAAATGTAATGCAAGAATATGGATTGCAATGTGAATATTCTAATGCTTTGTCAATACAAATGTTTTATGATACAAATGGATTTAATGTGAACATCTAACTACCTTGGTGTTCTACTAAGTTGAATATAGTAACAAGTTCAAGCCTCTGAAAGAGAGGGGAAGGATCACTTAGGAGAGGGGATTGGTCTGGTAACCTTTGATAAGACCTAAACTAAGCTTTCACACACACACACACACACACACACACACACACACACACACACACACACACACACTTCTAGTTTAGTAAGGTCCAGTCAGTAGTTTGGGAATCAGGTAAGTAATCTTTGGTTGTAGTTTGGGGTTGAATTGTATGACTTTGGATTAGTCTCTGATTTCTAGATTGTTCTTGATTTGGGTTGTATGATTGAGTCTCTTTAATATATTTGAGTTCTCCTTCACGTATTTACTAAAATGATGATTATGTATATATAGAATATGTGTGTGTGTGTGTGTAGCGGGGGACAGGGGTGGAAATGATAACCCATGCAGGGGTACATCGTATGCATAGGGATATCGAATGGGCCAATATCACACACACATATATATATGCATGTATGCATTCGATATATGTATTTATTGATCAATCAGTATAGATAATAGGATACGATATATGTATAGATGTAATCGTAAATGCGTGATTGATAAATAATGATTAATATTATATAATAAAATTTATTTTTGTGTATATATTAATATATATAATATAGAAGTTATATTATATATATTGTTGCTTTACATTTTAAATATTTTTTAAAAAATATAGTGTGGGCTATACTAAGCCCTTCACCAATTTTTAAATAAAACATGCAAATCACTTATAAGTGATAATGATATTCAAACATTGTGAGTTGAGTCAATAACAGGTAATGTGTTAAATAAGACCATATTAGTCGTGAAAGAGGCCTCACATACATGGAAAATTGATTCAAAGGTATCGCGTTATGTTATAGTGTGTGGGAGTCAATTGAAACCAAACATATATGTTAACCATTCACCATGCCCATGACCTCTTCAACAATGACTCCACATGCATATACATTGTCCTATATTCTTGCATTTGGCATGATGACCACCATTTGGTCTGCATATTTTGAATTAAACCTTTGTGGTCTCCTTGCTCACTCATCATATTTGTCCTTTGTTATTTGCATATAAAGCTTTCTTAAGGTGTATATTCTATTTGCTTTTTTTTTTGTGATCTTATTTTTCTATAAAGCTTTCTTAAGGTGTATCTTATTCCTTTGTAGTAATTTTGTTTAATAAAGAATTCATGTTTAAATTATTTCATCAATTGTTATTAGATTCAAAAAAAAATTGTATGAATCATAGAATCTTCATTAAAAATAACAAATGAATAAAAAGATAAGAAATTAGCGTGGATAATTCAAATATAATTGTTACTTTTTTCTTAATCATCCAATTAGACGTCGTCAATTAATTGTAGGGAATTTTTAATTTTCCTACATTTTTGTGGACCCCTAATTTAAAACCTATCCTAATTCTTGACTTTAGGATTTCATAATCTATAATTTTTTAATTTTAATATATATATTTTGTTCAATTCACCTCTTTTTTAGATTTGAAATTTAATTTATTTTCATTATCTTAACTATTCATTTGGTCAAATTTCATACTAATATTTGTGTTACTTTTGCTAATTGTATGGTATTGAGTAGATGTTTGACTTCTGATAATTAATTAGTCTTTGTGCTAATATTTTTTGTTACTGCTCAAGCACCTGGTACTTGGATTTTTCTGATATTGGGTTCACCTTTCCTGCTTTCTAGTTAAAAGCATACATGATGTTTTACTTTATTTGTTCTTTAAATTCATCGAAAATTTTGTGAGGGAGTTGTACCTCGAGAAAAATTCAAAGGATATCAATCTTGTTTAAAGATAGATATTCAAAGTTGGTGGTTAATTTCTTGCTCTTTGTGGTATATTGATTTGTTAATTCTTAAGAGTGTAAATCTATTAGCCAATAGATTTTTGGTGACTTTGCTAGGGATTTAGATTGTTAAGTTGGTCAACTTATCCGGGCATACATCATAAGTTAATTAATCAACCCTGGATTTTCATAAATTTACTAGAGGTGAGAGAAGTAGAGGGAACTCGGACCCCATTTTTGAGACTTTGCAGAGAAATATTTTTTCTTATATTATTCCCTCTAGGCGAAGGGCTAGGAGCCAACCGACCTCACCTACTAGAACACCTATAAACCACTCTATTGCTCAAATACTTGTTCTACACGGGACTTCCTTACTAGTTGCAGTTAACTTTCCCCTCGCCATGGCTAATCAGAAACCTATCCCTTGGGGTGTTGCTATTAGTCCTATGCAATTAGGAAATAACTTGCATGATTTTCCTAAGGGGTCTTAGAAGAATTTTCCTAAGTTTAGTGGGGATGGTAAAATTTCACCAAAAGAACATATTGATGCCTTTTTTGTTGCATGTGATGTTCTTGAAGTACAAGAAGAATCTTGATGTTGTAGTTAGGTTGTTTGTGGAATCTTTAACAGATGCAGTGGCACAATGGTTTTACCAACTACCACATGGATGCATCATCAATTGGGATACTATGTGCAACAAGTTTGAGGCTAGATTCAAAGGTGCAGATGACGATTTAACGCTGCTAGCTCAGGTTACTCATTTGAAAAGGGAGGAGAATAAACCAATGAGAGATTTTGTAGCAAAGTTTAACAGAATAATAAATCAAATCACGGTTGAAAAATACCCTCTATAGAAACATAAAAATATTTCTTCATCAATGCACAACACCCAGACATTGGCCTTCTTTTGAAAAGGCAGCCATAAAATAATCTTGAAGCTACACAAGCATTGGTTGTGGAATTGGAGGATGATTTTATTTATATCAAAAAATGGAAAAAAGGAGTTGCATAACAGTAAGGCACTTCCTACCACTTCTTTTGATCCTATGATTCAAATATTAGCTAATGATATAATTTCCCTCAAGAGGCAGATGCTGAAAAGTAATCAGTTTTACCAAGATATACCTAGGAAGGCCAACCTTCAACCAGGGAATAAAAGTCTTCCCTTGCCTTCGACTCAACAAAGGTTAGCAATCGAAGCCCCTCCTCTTGACAACAAGAAGAATATGTGTGTCTTCCATCTCACAACTGATCATGATGGTGCAGATTTTCCTAAGATGAATAGGTTTATACAATTGACCACTACTAAGGAAGTCATAGAAGAGGATACAGAGGAAGGCACATCATCCAATCAATATGGCCACTCTGTGAATGGATATTTAGAATATGAACCCGATGATGATCGAGGAGGAGATGTATACATCACTTTGGATGATGCTACTTGTGTTGCTATCACTAGAATTCAACAACATTCCAATCAAAAAGGTATTTCTAATTCTCCAAAAATTTTACTCACAAAGGCCAGTGCAACCTCAAAGGGAAAAAATGCTTCATCTAGTATACTCAATAGCTCTTTAAGAAGTTCCACTATGTCATGCTTTGAAATTTGATTTGGAGCTTTTGATATCATAGAATTTTGTAAATCTACCAAAATTCAAGTATCCAAAGCTGAATATTTAAAAATGAATCCTAAAGAACTAGATAGGCTGATTGAATATGTTAGGCTAGGGCATTCTGAATTACATGCAAGCTTAGATGAGACAACAGTTAAGCCTTAAGATCCAACTACTAATGTTGTATCCTATAGTAAAGCATCTTCTTCATCGCCCTTTGATGTGAAACCATACGTTTTCTATGTCTCTTTATTTGTGAATGGATTTAGGGTTAGTAATTGCATCATTGATTTGGGTGCCTCTGATAATGTTATGCTTGCACAAATTGCTAAAGTTTGGGATTAGAGATGACCAAAACATTTGGAAAATGCTACTCAATGGATTCCAAGCAGGTTTCCTTGCTCGAACAGATAAAGGATGCTCAAGTAGCACTTGTTGCTTACCCTAATAAGTGACTCAGACTCACCATACTAGTTGTGAACATACTTGTTAGCTATGGTATGCTACTAAGCAGAAGTTTTTGCAAAGATTTGGGTGGAGAAATACAACTAGATTGATCATATGCAACCATACCAGTTGGTAAAGAGAAGGTGCATCTTGAACCTGAATCAAAAGAAAAGATAATAGTGCTTAAGTTTGAAGACCCTAAAGCTCAAATATTATACGAAGAGAATGAATTTGGGAACTATATGCTTTTCTCTAGTGAAGAAAATGGAAATTCTTTATGTGCCTCACATTCGGAATCTGAGCTCTGGACAATGGAATTTGATGGAAGTTGTTCTCACGTTGGTTCATGAGCAAGTGTTGTTCTCATTTCCCCTTCTGGTGAGAAATTCCCTTTTGCATATAAGTTGGAATTTGATAACACTAATAATACTGTCGAATATGAAGCTCTTTTGTTGGGTTTAATTGATGCTAAGTGTATGGGAATCAGAATGCTCAAGGTTTTGGGGGATGCTGAACTCATTGTTAAGAAAGTACGAAGTGTCTTCACCATTAAGAATGAAAGGATAAAGCATTATAGGAATAGAGTATGGGATGTTATCAATAACTTTGATGCCTTCTCAATTGAGGCAATTCCTAAGGAACTTAACACAAAAGTTGACTCTTTAGTAGTCTCAACTTCTCTGCTCCTTCCACAACCAGAATTCAAAGATAAATCTTATAGAATTGAGTTAATTTATCCATCAAGTGTCCCTAATAATGTCAACCATTGGCAGGTTTTTGAAAATGATAAGAAAATCCAGACTTTCCTAGAAAATGCTAGAGCTTTTGCTCAAGTATTCTTTGAAGGAAGTTACCATCAATGTAAGGATTTTTACCTACATGATGTAACTGATCACCAAGATAAGGTTATTCAATTAAAAGGGAATAAGATACCCAAAGGTTTGGTTTCTCTTCAAGATTTATTTGATTTCCATGACCATTCCATCAAGAAAAAGATGAGTAATTTTGTTGCACACTCTAATAGATTTGAAGCAGTGAACATCGAAGATTCTACTTCTCCCAAAATAGTATATATTGGTAAGTGTTGTTCCCAAGAAGAAAGAGAAAAATTGATAGCCTTGCTAACCTAGTATAAAGAGGTCTTTTCCTGGTGTTATGATGATTTGAAGAATTTTATGAATGGAAAATTTAAGCATCATATACCACTCAAAGAAGGAAAAACTGCCTTCAGGCAAAAACAAAGGAATTATAATCCCATGGTAACTGATGTCATCTTCAAGGAGATTGAAAAAATTCTAAAGGAAAGGATCATATACCCTTTACATCATTCAACCTGGGTGGCAAATATTGTTCCAGTGCGCAAGAAAAATGAGGAGATTCAAATATGTGTTGATTTTAGGAATCTCAATCAAGCATCACTAAAGGATAGTATTTTGCAAATAGTTGCTAGCTTAGAGATGATGTCCATGTTGGATGGCTTTTCAGGATATAATCAGATTAGCTTCTCAAGAGAAGATCAACATAAAATTGCATTTACTACACCTTGGGGAACTTTTGCTTATAACTGAATGTCATTTGGACTTATTAATGCAAGAGCCATTTTTCAATGTGCCATGGATTTATCTCTTGGTGACCTCCAAAACAAAATTATAGTCATCTATCTTGATGAATTGATAGTGTTCTCTAAGAAAAGGTCTGATCATTTCCAAGATTTGGAGCGGGTCTTCCAAAGGTGTGTAGAACATAGCATTTCTTTGAATCCTAAAAAGTCCATTTTTGTTGTTACAGAAGGAAAACTCTTAGGCCACATTGTATCTAAAGAAGGCATCAGAATAGATCCAGACCAAGTAAAAGCTATCTTACAATTGAATCTTCCTTCAAGCCAAACTGGTGTAAAGTCTTTCTTTGGCCAGGTAAATTTCCTAAGAAAATTTGTTTCAGACTTTTCTGAGATTACCAAGCATATTGTAGACATGATGAAAGAAAAATTGAGCTTTAAATGGAATGAGGCCAGAAAGAAAGCTTTTGAAAACATTAAGGAAGCAATTGCTCGGGCCCCTATTTTGGTCAATCTAGACTTTAAAAAGGATTTCATTATTTTGCTATTCTTCAAAACACACCACATTTGTCGTACTATTATAGGAGAATGAAGATAAAGTTCAGGCACCTATTTCTTTCATGAGAAAACCATTAAAGAAGTTTGAACTTAATTACTCTCCTATTTAAAATCATGCATTTGCAGTGCTTAGAGTAGTTAAGCAATTTCAGTTCTATATTCTTCACTCACACTCAGTGGTTTATGTACCAAACCTAGTTGTCAAAAGCATATTGACCTAAGAGGATCTTAACTGCAATAGGAGAGGTAGTTGAATAGCTAAGGTACAAGAATATGACCTAGACTTAAAGCCTACTAAGTTAGTAAGAGGAAAAGGACTTTGTAATTTGATGGTAGAGAATTTGAGGGAAGAGGAAGAAAATGAAGATTTGCCATTGGTATTAACTGTTGGTCTACAAGATGAATGGTTCTTTGATATTGCGTATTTCCTTACTTATGAGCAATGTCCAAATCACCTCTCAAGAAAACAAAAAAGGAATTTAAAGTTGAAGGCAGCTAAGTATGTTGTTTGGGATGACACCTTGTACAAGAGAGGTATAGATGGAACCTTCTTAAAATGTGTTGATAAAGCTCAACAAGAATGGTTGCTTTATCTTTTCCATAATGAGGCATGTGGTGGTCATTTCTCTTCTACAGTGATCGATTTCAAGATCCTAAGACATGGTATTACGAGCTTGGGATGTTTAAATATTCCTATCACGGGGTTGGTAAGTGTGATAAATGCAAATTATTTGCAAGAAGGTCTCAATTAGCAGCCTTGCCACTCAAACCTATAGTTATTGATGGACCATTTCAACAGTGGGGGCTTGATTTTATTGGTCCAATCAATCCACCATCTAGTGCAAGTCATACCCATATTATCATTGCTATTGATTACTTCACTAAATGGGTGGAGGCAATTCTAGTTAAAAGAACCACTTCTGAGGTAGTCTGCGAATTTATCAAAGAAAACATTGTGGTCAGGTATGGAGTTCCACATAAACTAGTCACTGATAATGCCACCAGTTTCTCATCTAGTGAATTCTCACTTTTCTACTATGACTATGGGATCTCTATTTCCCATTTAGCTGATTATTATCCACATGGAAATAGTCAAGTAGAATCAAGTAGCAAAAATTTGATAAATATTATCAAGAAGCTAGTCAGTGACAATCAAAAGGACTGGCACACAAAATTATATGAAGCTCTGTGGGCAGATTGGATAACTCTGAAATGAGCTATTAGAATCACTCCCTTTGAGTTGGTGTATGGAGTGGAGGGAACACTTCCCCTTACATTGGAATTGCCAGCTCAAAAATTGCAAACTACTATAGAAGAAGTTGAGTTTAGTGATGCTTTAGAGAGAAGGATTTTGTACCTAACCAAGCTACAGGAACAACGTGAAGAGATGGTCAACAAGATAACCATGCATCAAGTGAGGGTCAAAAATATTTTTGACAAGAAGTTCCAACCTAGAAAATTCACGCTTGGAGATTCAGTTTTGTTGTGGGATAAACACAGAGAACCTAAAGGTGCCCATAGAAAGTTTGATTCACTTTGGATCAGCCCTTTCAAAATTATTTAGGAACTCGAGCCTAATACATTTCAATTGGCATACCCTAATGGGACCCCTCTGCCCATTCCTTATAATGGGAAAGATTTAAAGCTATATCAACTGTGATGGCCTTCATGGCCTGCCCTCCTTTGTACATAGTTAATTTTAGGTTTGGGTTTTTGGTTTTGTTTTCCCCTGTTTGTTTGTTTTCTTGTTGCTAGAGAGTATATCCTACCTTGATTGACTTTGTTGCCCAATAGATAAGACATTGATTCACTTCCATTAAATATAGGTTTGTTGCTTCATTCTTATCAATCTTTGTCCCCAATCAAAGCTAGTGTTACCATTATTTCATTCCCCATCTCATTAAGTTTTCCGCTAACCCATATAATCCTTCATTTAAATGTGGGCAATCTTTTATGTCATTATTCTAACTCGGGCGAGGTTTTTCATAGTTTTTCGAACTTCTCACTTTGTTGCCCGAGACCCCTTTGTTTCTTTCAAGTGTTACATAGGGTGGTGTT
The DNA here is from genome assembly GCA_007258455.2 of Sequoia sempervirens. NCBI lineage: Eukaryota > Viridiplantae > Streptophyta > Pinopsida > Cupressales > Cupressaceae > Sequoia > Sequoia sempervirens. The sequence goes on from VDFB02281492.1 coordinate 693,465,460, forward strand.
TTATGTACTTTATTGAACTTCATCCTTAATATAATAGTTTTGAGCTTGGGCGGCCTTTTTCGATTGCGCTTGAACTTGGGCACATATTTTTGAAGTTTTGCAAACCTCTTTTATAACTGCCCATAGACGTTTGTTTTCAAATTTTTAAAAGACGGTTATATGGGGAATGTTGAAAGCGACATCTACCACGTGTCATAATTCTAAATTGGGAAATTAATGCCCATCCACCCCTATGTTTTTTCATGTAGTTGTAGTTAATAAAATAGCGGAATGAGAAAACATTCTTGTCGCGGCAATATTTGGGAAGAGCTGGAGGAAGCACGCAGTTTGAATTACAGAAATTACCACCAAAGGTATAGTTTATCCATTACAGCTTATTTTCTGAATTGTTTTGTATTCAAGATGTATATTGCTGAAAGTCACAATTGAACATGGCGAGGGTTAAATACATAGGTTATGAATATGTATCTGGTTTAACTTATGAGGGGCCTAAGATTGGCGACACTCAGCTAGGGTCGGTTAACCTAGATTAACTGAGAAACAAATATAATCAACCCAATCCTCTACCTATCATTGAGAGGGTAAGGGCTAGTGGATTGATTGAGGCCGTTGCATTCTTGATAGCCATGCAAAGTCTTGAATTAGTGTTGGAGTGTATCAAGCATTACAATTCACAGACACGGGAAGTTAGGATAGAGGACAATAGGCTGGTTCTAAAAATTCAGAGGTCTACTTTCGTGTCATGTTTGAGGACTTCGGAGAGGGAAGAATATTCACCAATGGACATGACCAATTCTCAGATTGAATTCACTGCTGAAAAGGGGATTTATAGGAACGTGATAGAAAACAATTGGTTAGTTAAGCCCAAGAAGGGTAAATCCCAGTTGCCTCGCAACCTGCACATAAATCACCTGATAAATGATGTAGTTGACATTATTGTGTTGTTGCATAGGGTTAGGGGCAATGAGAATGTCCACAACTTTTAGAAGTGGATGCACTTCTTTATTCAAATTATACTAAGTGGAGAACAATTTCTGGATTGGGCTAAGATCATTAGTAATCGTATATGTTGTCCCTAATTTTTGACTTGTTAAAAATTGGGATAACCTATCAAAATTTTGATAAAATTTGAAGATTTTCTCTTCTAAGGCACGTATTACGAGGTGAAAAGGTTAGAAAATTTTAGTTTTGGGTCTATAGTCCTTTTGGTTAACATTTTTTACTCACTCTTGTCCATTTTCGTGAACTTTTGAGTCATTTTTAGTGTTTTTTTGGTCAATTTCAGGTTTTTTTGGCATCATTGCAAGTAGGGGATTTAGTTTCTTGTTGCAAGTCAATAATAGGAACTTTTCATCTCCATTACAAGTGTTTTTGCTTTTAATTTTCTTTTTTAAGTCATTTATAGGAACTTTTTGTATAACTTAAAAGTGTATGAACTTTTAGAGCACATTACAAGTTACTTTTTAGAAAATGAACTTGTAAATGCTCCTCAAAAGCCCGATTTCACTTAAGTCACTTGCAATGACTTGAAAAAGGTACGATTTATTTTGTTTTACTTGCATTTGCATTTGAAAAGTCTGATTCAAGTTAAAAGTAACTTGCGACATGCATTAAAAAGCCCGATTTGAGTCTTTTAGTGAAAATAAACTTGTCAAGTGTCTTGTGAAACTCAATTTGAGTGTTTTTCACTTGTAAAATGTTCAAAAAAGTTTGATTTTACAAGGAGGTCGACTTCATTGCTTGCTCTGAGTCATAAAAATCCTAACGCCATTGAAGAGAGGGAAATTTGTATTCGAATTTGCTTCTTCTCCTCTTTTCATGGCAGATTCTTAAATGTTTAGCCGCAACAAAAGAGCCCTCAGTTTTGACAAATCATTCAAATTTATTTGGCTGCATTTTTACAAGGGCGCCCAGGGTTTTCTTCTTCTTTTAATTTGCAATCTTTTGTTGCAGGTACGTTTTCTTCTCTTTTCTTTTTTTCTTCTTGTTTTAAGTATGTTTGTATTGTGTTTTGATGGCGCCATTGTTCGATATTTATCTTATAAATAAAACATTTTTTTTTTAAACATTTTTCTCCATATAAAAAACATGTTTCCATTGCATACGCTTTCCCATTCGCCTCTCCACATTTCAAACACCTCCATTTTATAAAAAAGTGTTTTCTTATTCCATTATATTTGATACCTTCCATGAAAGCGCCCCTTATTTTATATCAAAATCTGTTTTATCAAAAAACATTATATCTTCATAAAAAATGTGTTTTCATTGTTCTCATTCCATACGCCTTCATTTGCTGGAAACATCTTTCATTTCTCCTTTCATTTCAAAACACCTTTCATTATTCAAAATGCCATTCATTCAAAAATGCCTCTATTTCATAAAAACGTCATTCATTCATGTCAAACGTGCCTTGCTATCAAACACTTTTTTCTTCATGTACCATTCATTTCCATCCTCTCATCCATCCATCATATCCCTTCACCTTTCATTTTATTCACTGTTCATTCACATTCATTCATTTCATTTACATGTCAACCACTCCTCCATAATTCCATTTCCATTTTCTTGTAAAGAGAAAATATAAAAAAATGTTGCCTTTGGAGGAAAATCAAGTTTTTCCCAACACATTGCAAGTAGGAAGTTTTGATTAAGGATGCAAGTTAAAAATTTTGAAAATAAAACTAGCAATGACCTATTTTTCCCACTATACATTTTTCACTTGCAATGGCTTTCCAAAATCCCGAAAATGCACTATTCACTTGTAGCCAGCCTCTAAAATCCCGAAATGCCTTATAAGTGCCTAAAAGTCAGACTTTTTGAGCTTGATCGCAAATGCAAGTTGAAAGTTCTGACTTGCACTTTTCAAAGATGCAATTTAACTTTTCCATTTGTCATGAAAAGCACATGTCCCTTTCACTTGCAATCAGCCTCGAAAGATCCGAAATGAGTTATAATGCTTATTTTCTGCCCTCATACAATAAAAAAACCATTTCAAGTTAGAGCCTTTGCCATGTCTACACCTGTTAACATTGATGATGTCTTAACTTTATGGAATTTTCATCACAGCCTTGCAGATTCTTGTTCGATGACGGAGGAACCAGCTTCTCCACCAAACAAAAAGATGAAGTACAAGTATGACAAGTATCAGAATGAGATTCTTCCTTCTCATGTGGTCTCAAACATCGAAGAAATCAGAGACACGAAGATCAGACATGTTGATATGTCTGAGTATCTGAAGAGAACTGTGAAATCAACTTCTCATGATATGCAGTTGTTCTTGAGAAGTCACATCCATTTGGTTTCCTCTTTTCCTATTGCTGCCCTAGAACCAGAGTTTGTCCTTGCATGCACAACTCGCTTTGACAGAGAATCCAGAACTATCAGAGATGATGATGGCAATGTGGTCATTAGGCTTGATCCAGAAACCATTAATAGGATTTTTCAGAGTTCCAAACGCGCCAATATATTTAGACATCTCAATTAAAAGTGTTCTTGATCACTATGAACAAAAGAAAGCAGATTGTATACAACACATCAATACTAAATGGCTTCTAAAAAGTTGAACTTGTGTGTCTCGGTGGCCTAAGCTATACTGATCTGAATTCAAAGAAGAGATCAATGATATAATCACACTCTTGAGTAGGATAATGGGGTCAAAATTTTCAAATGTTTTTGAGAAATGGATGTACAAGTTCATAGTGGTGATAAGGAAGGCACATCGACCAATCTTTTGGGGTGAGATAATCAACGATAGTTTATGTGAGCAGCTTGCACAAGTTCCCACTACGCTCACATTCTACATGAACTCCTATTTGGTCTACATAGTAGCTTCATTGAGACAATTTGCAGGCCTTTCTACCAAAGGAGATAGATCACTAGTTCCAATTTCGGAGTATTATGATCAACTGCCTTTGAGACCAAGCAAAATTCATTATAGAAGAGTCCAAGACACATTCTTTGGCCATCTCATCTGTCTATTTCACAAGACCTTGCAAAACAACAAAGTATCTGACACTGCTTGGAAGAATGTCAATGAATATGGTTGTCTCTTTCTCCAGTTTCCTACTTTTACCTACATGAGAGTTCGTTGTTTTGAAGATCAGCCATACATGCTTCCAAGATATCCAATAGATAAAGTCATTCTAATGGAGCTTGTAAGGCAGTTGATGACAGTACATGCACGACAAGTTGTACAACATAACGCTGGAGTAAGTATCTCGTCTCATAATCCATTGCAAATTGGGAGATACTCTTTGACAACTACCTCAAAGGCAAAAGCAATGGAAATCAAAATTTAGGAGATCAAATTAAAAAGATTCAAGGCAAGAACAAATTTCGACTATAGAGGAATGAAGGACAAGATAAAGAGAGCTTCCACACATGTACATCGCCTTAAAGATATTTGGATAGATCATCGAACAGAGAAGGAAATCCATAGAATGGATTATTGCAGACTCACAGTTGAACAAATTATTGATCTTAATCTGACCTTGATCCCAGAAGGAGTGATTGATGATGGGTAGATTTTAGATCTAGAGTATGAGGAACAAAGGGTTGCTGACGCTTCTAGTATAATAATACAATGGTCTCATAAAGAATCAAGTTCTATCTTTAATAGATTCCAATCAGTCTTGGCAAATACTAATTCTTGACTCAAGAGTATAGGTGTCAAAACTATAAAAATAGAGTTAATGATGATGATGATTCAGTTGGACCTGTTGGATTGAAATCAGAAGTCAGAGATAAGTCCAAGGAAGGTAATTCTTCTTCAGGAACCAGAATCAAGTTAAAATTCAGTCGTACTGTGGAAAAACCTTTGGATAAAACAACATTAAAAGGGAAGGAAGTTAAAGAGACGTAGATCCAAATCATCGATCAACAAGAAGGAGAGGTTCTTGAGTCTCCTACTGCTCTAAATATGATGTCTCCTCATATTGATGTTGCACCAGTATCAATATTGTCTCCTATGTCTCAAATTGATAGTGGTGTTGATTCTTTCTCAATGGTTTTTGTTCCTTCTATTGCTCCTACAGAAGTTGCTCTTCATGCTTCAACTTCATCGACATTGACCACTTCTATGGAGAACATGCATGATAATTTGGAGAATGCTTTTGATGCCAATCCGATGTATCCAATGACATCACAGATGACACTTCCAGAAATAGATACATCAGCTGCAAGTTTTGATTGCTTTATGGCTAATGTTGATCACAATACGCCATCCGAACAAACTTTTGTTGCAATTCAAACTGAGACATCTCCTAGAGTAACAACTATGGTACAAAATGAATTTGTTTCTGCACAAACCACGAGCTTTGTTTCAAATTCAAATACATTGGATCTTCCTCCATGGTTGAGTTCAGTCACTTTAAAGAGAAAGAAATAGACAATCTCTCTTGATGTCTTTGATTGCTAGCAATTGAAGAAATCAAAGCCAAAGGTTGCAAAGAAAGCCAAAATGGTTTCACGGGTGGTTGTGGACAGCAATAGAATGAAGTATGCAGAAATAGCTAAACCTTTTGTAGACAAGTCACCAGAAGAGATGCAAGTATCTGATTACAAATTCACCAAAGTGGATTTAGGAAAACAAACACATGCTAGCATGATGCAAGATTCCCAAAGTTCAGTAACAGTCTTGACACATAGTTATAATGAACTTTTGGCAAAGAAAGAAAAGTTGAAAGAGGAGAATGCACAACTTGTTTCAATAATTCAAAAGATTACCAAATCTTTAGAGGCGGTTAATTCATTGTCTTCCTCTATTTCTAAAGAATCCATCAAACAAATTGAAAGGCTGGACAAAAAGCAAGGGCGGTTGATTTTTTGGTCAATCAATTGATAAATCAAAGTACTCAAGTGGTTAAAAAGGGCCTTGATGTGATCACTAAAATAAAGATAGCAAAGTTGAAACTACGCCAAACTTCAGACACTTTCAAACAAAGCTTGGAATCTATGGAAAGAGATTTGAAGAGTTGGTATACTTTGAATGAAGAACGTTTGGAAATCTTATGTGCCAATGCAGTAATACCAAACAGAGAAATGTATATTGAAATTGAAGAGCTCTTGTTAAACAAAACATTGGTATTCAAATAACTCATTTCAGATATACAGGCTGCTCAAGAGATAGTGGTTGAAGCAAAACAGGATATCACTTCAAACTTTGAAAAGGAATCTTGCGAGCTAGAAGATCAAAATGGTGAAGTACTTCCTAAAGATGCTATACTTTCAGCATTAACAACAAAATTTCATCAAGAACTAGAAGCTGAAACCTTTACTGCACAATCTATCAACATATTTGTATATCATCATGCATTTCTTAATAAGATGTAGATTGCATTGGAAGAGCATCAATTATCGATCATCAAATGTTTTGATACTATCATCAAGACAGTTGTTGTTTCCAAGAACACTCAAGGACCGAATCCTGATGAACTATAGAATTCCATTCACAAATTCCAATGTTTCAAAGACAGCCATGAAAATAATTGAAGTATTATTTAATTTTTAGTTTTGTTCCTTTGGACAAATTACATGTAAAGGTAGAAATTGTAATTACATGTAATCAAATTACAAGTCAAGATAATTTAGGACTGTAATTTAGAATAAGTCAATTGCAAGTAGTTGGTGGTTGAGCAAATTTCTCAAGTTAGTTGGGATCCTCCCACCTTTTTCTCATGACCTCTCTCCTATAAATACTTGAGAGGGTCCTTTGTAATCTTTATCTTTTTGGCAAGCAAGAAAATTCTGCAGAATTTTGTACTCATAAAGACTTTGAGCTTTATAGTTATAATTTGTTATTTTTCAAGTAATATCAAAGAGTTGGAAATTTTAGACTTTGTGTTGAAGTCCTACTTTGCATCCATTGTGTTCTTATGTCATTTTGGAGCATTACTTTGTGATTATTTAGAGATTGTGGAAAATTGTTATGGAGAGCTTCAATTGAAATTGTAGACATAGAAAATATACAGATTAATATCGCACACTCGATCCTAATCTACTAACATCGCCTCATCCTGAATTATCCCTCTATCTAACCATTTAATCGAATAAGCCTTATTTGATTAAATTTGTCATAATTCCCCTTGTAATTAAATAAATCCCTCGATTTAATTAAATCATTGTCTCTGTGTAATTAGCTAGGTCACTTCATCTTCCTATCTTCAATTTAATTAAATAATCCATATTATTTGATTAAATCTCTAAAGTTCATCTAATTAAATTAAATAAATCAAACATTTATCTAATTTAATCTAACATCACCCCCTTTGGTTAAATAAATCAAAAATATTTATTTAACTAAGTCTAAATCATTCTCTTCTCATTTTGAGTTATTTAAATCCTAAAATCTAAGTCAAAATGGTCAAATCAACTAACATCATTTAAATTAATCAAATCATGATTAATACTAATCCTAATCACTCCAATCCTCTATATTTTGCAACTTGCACAATTAAATTATTTATTTGATTTAATAAATCTCTATTTTCCTCATAAGGCATCTTTTGGAATATTCTCTCAATTTGAATTCAAAAATTCCAAGTCAACATGTACATCCAACAAGGCAATAAATTCATCTTACATGTCCTTTTCCTTGAGCCAAGTGGCATTTATTACATTTTTCCTTCCCTCTTACATGTCATTTCAAAAATTGAAATTCAAAATTATGCATTTATTGGCACAAACCCCAAATCTTGCACATCTTTCCATTCATAGCTTGACAAGTGGCATCATACCATTGGATGAATATTAGTCCCACATTGCTCAAATTTGGACATTCATCCATCTTGGAATTCTATAAATGAAGAGCTCATATCCTCATTTGATCATCCACAATTTATGCAAAGTTACCATGCTCAAATATCTCTCAAATTTCATCCATTATCCTTGAGTTCATAGCTAGGTTTTGCAGATTTTTGGCTTGGAGCACTCATCTCTCACCAACAAAGTGGATCAATCATCTTCAACACATCAAGTTTGCATCTTAGGAATTGGGAAAGGGCCAATTTTCACATCAAATTGGCACCAATTCCCCCATGGGATCATAAGTTTGCACATCTAATTAGGATTCAATCTTTGTTTTATCATTTCCATTGTGTTCTTTAATATTTTCTTTCTAGTTTGAATGTTGTAAATGGATTTCATGGGGAATCCTTGTTTTGACTTGCAATCTCTTGTCTAACTTGTTTATTCTTGTTGTTTTGCAGGTACCAAGGTTGGGTTTCACACATTTGGTGCTAGAAGGAGGGAAAACCAAAAGTTTAAATCATATTTTTTCATCAAAATTCTGTGTTTTTTCTATTTTTTTGTGTCTATAGCAAGCAGAGCCTCTGACAGCCCAACGGTGCCATATAGCACCGCTTAAAACTCCAAACAACGCCGCTTTTGGCTCCAGCGTCGCTATTTGAGCTCTAGCATCGTTGTTTGAACTCAAACAGTGCCGCTTTTGGCTCCAGCGTCATTGTTTGAGCTCCAACGTCGTTGTTTGAACCCAAATAGCGCCGCTACAAACTGCACCGCCTTTGATTTGTTGCTTTTTTATGCAAACTTAAAATGGCCATATCTTGGTCATTTTTTTGGTCTTTTTCGAAACTTTTTTTTTTGAAATGGGGTAGAATTTCATAAGCTATCCAATGGTGTAGGTTATTATTAACTTTGATAGAGTTAACATTTTCAAATTTTCACTTAATGTCAAATCACAATGAAACTTGGTCTAAATTTTAGGGTTTTTATACTTAATCATTTATCTAACCTTCATATCTTTTTTTTCCTTGATGTCATCTAACATTTGGATCTTGTATTATAGGTTTTAAAGGATCATGGAGTATGGAATTCAAATAAAAAATCTTTATCACATCATTGTATCAATTGTTTTTTAACACTTTGGGGAGCAATTATAGTCCCACTTCTAAGGATTTTACCCCTTCAGGCTTTTAGGACCTACTAAATTTCTTTTGGGCTCTAAAAAGAAAATTTCAATTTTTTGCTACAAAAGGGCTAAAATGAACATTAGGAATACAACTCACTAGAGTTTGTTTTTTGGTTAACAATTGAACAAAGCAACTCTCATTTATTTTTTGGTGCTTAAAAATAAATCACAATTGCTTTGGGGATCTAAAATTAACTTGTGCAACTTTGTTTTGTGATGGCTTACTTAAACTAACCTCATTGAAAAAGGATGTATGCACTTCTCTCGTGCTTTATAGCGATCTTGAGAATCAAAAGGCCTTTTTCATGATTTTAGGTTAAGACAAAGCAATCACCTCCACACTTCATTTTTTGGGTTTAAAATTGAACAAAATCTTGTGCGAGTGTGAATGAATTTATTGCATGTGTTCTCCCTTTGTTTCTAAACAAGGTTTGATTGAACTATGAATAAATTTATTCACTTTTGTCTATCTTAGAGGGCCTACCTTGGGGAAAGAGTACTCGCCCAAGGGAATGACTCAACTGGTAACACTCTAAAGCCAAGAGTATTTCCAACCGGGATATAAATGTGGGTATTGGAGTAAACGCCAATGCCACGCGGTTGATTCTGACAAGATGGATCCGAAAGGGGACTCTTGTTGTATGGGTCAATCTCCACAAATGGAAAGTCTGAAATAGAACCCTTGTTTTATAGTGACCAATTGACCCATTGAGCGAGTTTATCAAAGTGGTGCATTGGAACTTAGATTCCAAGAAGTTACTTGCCATGTTCGATCTTGGTTAAAGTATATAGGTTATGACTTCATTCTTAACATACCTTTATACTCTTTCCTTGATTGCATGTAAAATCATCTCTTCTTCTATGAAGGGCATGAGACAATCCCACCAAGAAAAATGTACCAATTGAGCTAGGATGTGATATTGCTTGTGAGTCAGTTTGAAAACATAGTGCTTTGATCGAAAACATCGAAACCAACATTCAACGAATCATCAAAATCTCAAACCCTTTAGGAGAAGCAAATATCCTTGAACAAATTCACATGTTATTGCTTTTCCTTTTGATTCATATCCTTAGAGGCTTCTAAACATTTGGATTTCATCTCAATTTTCACCTACTAAGGTCAACATTAGGAAACCTTTGCCTTGGTTTCCTCGATTTCCACATAATGCATTTTCTGGGATGAAAGAAAATTAGGACATTGGACATTCAGTTGAAAACCTAATCAAGAAGTGTTTGTGATAAAAAGAATCCATTAAGCAAAGATTGAATAAATTGGACCCCACATATGTGCTTGGCATCTTTTGGTCATATGGTTTTCATAAAAACATTGATCTTTTGATTTCAAATTACTTTTAGAGAAAGGCATGTTCTTCACTATCTTGGTCTTGTAAACAAGTCCTTCCTAGGTTCATTTAGGATCAAATCAAACACTTCATTCATCCAAAAATCTATCAAAATTCATCCCACAAGCGACTTTAGAGCTTTGGAAACATCATTCTAGACTTGGGTAAATCATCAAAATCAAAACCACCTTGTTTAGTTAGGTGTATGGGATTGCATCCTTTCTCATAAATTTAATTGAATTAGCAATCCTTTGAACAAGTTCATCCTAAGATCACATCCAACATTTTAGGGTTTACAAGTTCATTATCCAAATCGAACAATTAAAATCAAAACCTAAGTCTAGTGTTGATACAAAGTCCCTAAACGTTCAACACTCATATTATTCACCCCTTTTTATCCTTCATCTTGTCATTGGTCCTAAGAACCTTAGAGGTCACTTTTGCAACAAGGTCAAAACACAAGAGGAACATGGAATATAAACTTGATCCATACATCATGGGTAATCCAAATCAACTAAACTTTCAAAACCTTACAACGCTGATTGATTATCAACACTCACACTTATACAAACCGTACATGGGAGCATTTCCTTCGACAAATATCAATAGTACAACAAATGTGAGTATGCCCAAATCAAAGTTTGGGACACCTTTCCCAATTGTAGATTTAAATCCAAGTCCAAACCTACAAATCCACCAACTGAACAATCAATGCATGAGACTTCAAACGAACAACGTCATCCCACCAAATTCCTACATGCCAAATGAGAATATACCAAGTACAAGTTTTCCAAACATGAATCCAGAAAACTTTGGGATAAATATGTTTGCAAATCGTACGAATATTGTTCAAAATCCAAACAAGATGTTAACGACTCCAAGTCAAGGTAACACCATGCAAAATTAAAGTTACCTAAATTAAGGCAATGTGATTCCCAACATCAACAATGTTCAATTTCAACCTATCATGCCAAATTTGAACATCATCCCAAATCAGAACATTGTCCAAAATCAAACACAAGTACACACTCCAAATTTGCTTAAACAAAATCCAAATCAACTATATCAAGGGAGTCAAGATCAAATTTGGCGAGATCAAATTGCTACACTTACCAAAATAGTTGAGTCATTGTGCCAAGAGACATCTCCACCACCATTATCTATATCAACATCATTCCTTGGTTTATGGCTTCCCCCTTTACCTAGCACCAATCACTCCATCCAAATCAATCCACCTAACACCAATCAAGCCATCACATCAAATCCTTTGAATATACCATCAACATCGTACCAACAGATGGTATCTAATCAAATGACAACATCAATCCTGACAAATCAAAATATGGTATCCCAAGGACCTATCACCTTGGTCATTCCAACCATTCCTATCACCTCGATCACTATAACCACCCCTATCACACCCATCATATCTCAATCCCTCACTACCATGATCGCTCCAGGCATATCTCAACCACTCATCACTACATCCAGCACAATTTTGAATCCGCCACCACTACCACCAAAACCAAATGCAACAAGAAAATATAACATTGAACTAAAATCTCACCAAGCCTACCAAAAGGCCATCCAACAATATCTAGCTACGCAACAAGAAACACAAGCTCAACAAATGCAACAAGCCTCTCAAGCTACCCAAACACAAACACACAAAATGATAACTATTGGGGATAATGATGAACATTCAACCACTGGTGATAAAATTGACAATCTCTCCACCACAATTATTGAAAACAATGTTCAGGATCTCTCAATTAAGGAGCATATTGAAGATGTTTCTACACCATCTGATGATCAATGCACCATACATCAAGAGTCCCTTTTTAGTGATCTATTTCAAGGAGTGTTAGGATTGTTTGATCCTATCGACATAATGCATGATCCATTGACATATGATCATGTTGAAAATGTCTACATTGCCTTATGAGTTAGAAGACATATCTCAAGAATTTATCCCAAAGCATGATCAACATCTTTCACTAAGGTCTAGCAATGGTCCTTTCCAAGACATTTTGACCCGCTTTGACCTCATGGTTACAGATACTGAAGGAATCCTCAACTTGACACTTGATCCAAGTCCACTGAAAGATCAAGAAGATATTGAACCATTCCCCATGCCTAATGATGACATCCAAGAACCCTTTGTAAGCAATCCATCCTTTGAAACTGATCCATGTCAAGAACTTGATCCAAAGCATGTCGAAAGCAACCCCGAAATCATTCAAGATCAAAAATTTGTATCTTCAAGATACTACAATAATCTAATGGACACTCTCCTAACTATGCAAGATGATCATATCCATGTAGCACATACTCCTCCATCTACCCATGAGATGCTTTCTGCGGATGGACACGTAGATGATCTTCATTCAGAACGGGATTCCTCTACTCCTGATATTATTACACAAAAAGAGCAGGTTATTAATTCCTATAGTCAAACTGAGTTGTCAACATCAAGATCAGATATGTCCCAAACTCAAACTGAGGACATCATGAATAAAGATATCCAACATTATCCACTCAAGGAAACAAGTCAGATAGAACAGTATAATTCAGAGTTAGCGGCTCAACAGCAAATCGAAATAATGTCACCTATGGTGGTCATTTATCAGAGAATTCATTCTAAACAAAAGCTCTTGGAACAAGCAGAACCAAAGCATGAAGGTACTACTACCACCATACTAGGGGCAATTTTTTCTAATGCAAACATCAACATAGGGAGCACAAATAATCTTTATGGTGAAACCATTGCCAATACTACAACCAGCCACGTCATGAATCTTCATCCACCCATCACCCCATCCACGAATTGGGACCAACGTCAAAAGGAATATTTGAATCAAAGTACGAAGAATATTATCAAAGCAAAAGAAGCTGAGAAGAATAATGGACAAATCAAATACACATGGATACAAAAGAATACAAAGAAATATCATCCCTATCAAACTCCATTAGTCAAAGAAACTATGGGGAAAAATAAAAAAAGGAAAAGTATCCATCAGAGATGTCCACAAAAGCAAAAGCAGGTTTTTCAAGTGACGTACAAATTATATCAAGCAGTTGGTCCTAATTCCACGCACACTTCCATAGCCACCCATCATTGTTCATCTTCCTAAGTTTGGAGAGTCAAAGGTTCCAAACTGTCAACCAATCCATCTCTTATCCCTAAACACACTCCATCCATGCCTCCACGCATGATATCCAATTCTCAAATTGACTATGTATTGGAAACAACCCTTCATCATAAGGATTCTGAAGGCACTCTATTGCGATGTGCGCATAGAGACAAAATCAACTCCAGTATCAACGAAGCAGATCAAGAATCTCAAAAGTTGTATTCAAGTGCATATATCTTGGCAAAGCAAATTCTTCAAGTAGGATATCAATGGAACATTATGACAGGGACATCTATATCAACAACACCTTGTGATTCAGCATGAGCTTAAAATCTTTCAAAAAAACCAAAAAATAAAATAAAATATGAAAATCCAAAAAAATTAAAAAAAGGATTGAAAACAGTAAAGATAAAAAAATCGTCCTCCAGTGAAAACCACTATGGTGGCGCTTTGGGAAAGATCATGATGAAAACTTGGAAAACATCATGTGTAGAATCGAGCATCTACGTGCGACAGTTTAGATGAAAGCATCTCATCCCATCCATAATAAATCCAGCATTCCATCCATCTCAGCCATAATAAATCCAACATTCCATCCATCTTAGCCATAATAAATCCATTCATCCATGAACCATTTAATACATTTTTATCCATTTGCATCCATTTTCTGAGTTATCTTGATCTTGGTAAAAGTTTGGTGCACACTTTGCACTTGCTTATGGTAAACATCTTTGACATGGTTCATTTTCATTGATCCTATCCTATGCAACGTTATTTGAGCCATGAAGCATTATTCAAATGAGCATTATTTATCTAAGCACCTTATCTTATCGCAAGATAATCCTTGGCATCCTTTGTGTGCTTACCATATCCATCCATCCATCCATACACCTATCTGAGCATCCACCCATCGTATTCCATACATTGCTAGACATTGGGGGCAGATATTTACATCTTGCTTCAAGAATAAATCTTGATCTATATCCTCCAACTTATGTGGTGATCCGAACATTGGAAAACGTGAAATAAAATTGGTCCACCACTTGTGAGAAAAAATCCAAATCACTAGCCCATGGCATATTTTAACGAGAAGGCATTCCTTATCACGCTTCATCTTTTATCAAACATTGATCCAAATAATCAATATTAGTCGCATCTAATTTGCACATCAACGAGACATCAAATCATCCAAAACAACTTTTATTCCAAAATCAAGCTTCATCAATCATGATCAATCAAATCCAATAAAAAAATCATCTTAGGATATCCTTGTGTTGCTTAACACTATCCTTGCATTGTTGTGTATCCTCAACAATGTTATCATCATCAATTCAATCGACGTCTCAATCCTTGTGTTGCTTAACACTATCCTTGCATTGTTTTGCATCCTCAACAATGTTATCATCATCAATCTTGATAAATCAAATCCTTGCATTGTTGTGTATCCTCAACAATGTTATCATCATCATCAATCCATCGATCTGATCAATCAACCTTAGCTTGGTTTTTAACAAAAATCCTAAACAGAGAACTGATATCGTCACACATGTCCATATCCAAATCGTTAAAATCATGCAAAAATCCAAAAACACTCATAAAATAGAAAATGTCAAAAACATTAGAATCTGAACTACATCATCTCTGAGCTTAAACGTAGGCAAGGCTAAACTTTGATTAGCCCCTGAGACATCAAAATCCAAAAACATTCAAAAAACATTAAAATCCAAAAACATTCAAAAAATACAAAATCCAAAAAAATTCAAAAAATCAAAAATAAAACATTTGTAAAATCTTGAAAATACCAAAAAACAGCCTCAAAACATTCCAAAAACGTCAAAAACATCCAAATATTTGAAAAAATCCATCTGTCTCATTTCGTTTTCACTCGCAATAATCAATCATCCATAATAAACTGACCATCACCTCCATCCTTTGACAACACAAATAGAAACAACCACAACAATCAGCAAAAGCAAGCTTCAAATGTAAAATGAAAATTGAAACAACAAACCTTTAAAACAAAATCAAACTCTTGATCATTTTTAAACATGTCAATCAACCTTATATCAAAAGCCTATCAATCAACTTATCAACCCATCATCATCCTATACAATGCATGTCATAGGATATATCGTTCCAACAATGGGCATCATTTTGGATATCACCTTGGATTCTTATCCTATCAAAACACATCCCTTTGGCTGAAGGTATGAAGAACATTGGCTTGTTTGTGTACTTGATTTTTTCTTTTGATTTATCTTATTGCGCTCATTCCAAGGACCTCTCGATGATATCCGAAAGAAGGATTTAGAGAGATAGGAATGGGGCAATGATCATTATCCTTTTGTTTGTTGTACTTTTTGGACGTTCTTGTAAAATAACTTGGCGAATACTTGCTTTGTTAGGTACGTCCTAGCAAGGTTTCCATATGTCAAGTGTGAACAAGAATACTCCTATTTGTTTTTCAAGTCAAAGTTCATCGCATTAAGCACAACGCCATCCTGATTCTTTATACCCTGATGCATCGTGCCTACATGTGTTATCAAACATAAGGTAATTGGCCCTTTTAAAAATCCCAACTCCTTGGTAAGCAAATCATCATCATTATCATCATCTCATGTCTTGTTGGAATCTCTTGCTTTTCGCGCTAACATGGTACCATGGCAGTTAATCATAAATCATCGCTAATGCATCCATCTTGCATCCACAAACTATCTGCATATCATATCATATAGAAAGAATTAATCATACCACATGCATTCATCCCCATCATTGCATAATATAGATTGGTTATTCTAAACATCTCATAAACCATACATCTATCACCATACACAATCATAAAAGCATCATTGTATCATATCATGTGCATCCATATCATCCATTGCATATAAACATCATAATCATCTCATCATTAATAGTGTAATTGTCGTGGTACAAATTAGGATCAAGTGTGTGTAATATATCAAAATAGGCGCGAGGCTAACCTTGGTTGATGACTGTCTACATCATCAAATCTGTCTACCTCAAACATTCAAGTTGAATTGATCTTCAACCTCTTTGTTGAGAGATTGACCCTCAAATCAAACATTTTCGCTCGATCTCTCGAGGGGGCAATATACTAGCATAATTCTTCTCGTTGGGGCAACAGTGGGGCATCTAAAAAATCAATTTTTTTTAATTTTGATCAAGACAATTTTTTCTTTGAACCAACGCAACAAGTGCACTGCTTCAAAGACAGAAAATATACAGATTGATATTGCACACTCGATCCTGATCTACTAGTATCGCCTCATCCTGAATTATCCCTCTACCTAACCATTTAATCGAATAAGCCTTATTTGATTAAATTCGTCATAATTCTCCTTTTAATTAAATAAACCCCTCGATTTAATTAAATTATTGTCTCTGTGTAATTAGCTAGGTCACTTCATCTTCCTATCTTCGATTTAATTAAATAATCCATATTATTTGATTAAATCTCTAAAGTTCATCTAATTAAATTAAATAAATCAAATATTTATCTAATTTAATTTAACATGACCCCCTTTGGTTAAATAAATCAAAAATATTTATTTAACTAAGTTTAAATCATTCTCTTCTCATTTTGAGTTATTTAAATCCTAAAATCTAAGTCAAAATAGTCAAATCAACTAACATCATTTAAATTAATCAAATCATGATTAATGCTAATCCTAATCACTCCAATCCTCTAGATTTTGCAACTTGCACAATTAAAACATTTATTTGATTTAATAAATCTCTATTTTCCTCATAAGGCATCTTTTGGAATATTCTCTCAATTTGAATTCAAAAATTATAAGTCAACATGTACATCCAACAAGGCAATAAATTCATCTTACATGTCCTTTTACTTGAGCCAAGTGGCATTTATTGCATTTTTCCTTCCCTCTTACATGTCATTTCAACAAATTTGAAATTCAAAATTATGCATTTATTGGCACGAACCCCAAATCTTGTACATCCTTCGTCCATTCATAACTTGACAAGTGGCATCATACCATTGGATGAATGTTAGTCCCACATTGCTCAAATTTGGACATTCATCCATCTTGGAATTCTATAAATGAAGAGCTCCTCTCCTCATTTGATCATCCAAAATTTATGCAAAGTTACCACACTCAAATATCTCTCAAATTTCATCCATTATCCTTGAGTTCATAGCTAGATTTTGCAGATTTTTGGCTTGAAGCACTCATCTCTCACCAACAAAGTGGATCAATCATCTTCAACACATCAATTTTGCATCTTAGGAATTGGGAAAGGGCTAATTTTCACATCAAATTGGCACCAATTCCCCCATGGGATCATGAGTTTGCACACTTAAATTAGGATTCAATCTATTTTGTTCTTTTTATCATGCTTTTCATTGTTTTCTTTCCTACTTTGAGTTTGTAAATAGATTTCATGGGTAATCCTTGTTTTGGCTTGCAATCTCTTGTTTAACTTGTTTATTCTTGTTGTTTTGCAGGTACCAAGGTTGGGGTTCACATAGAAATATTTGCAGACTTTGTGCTATGAATGCTGAAGGTTGAATTCATAATTTCAATTTAGAAATAAAAAAGAATTGCAAGTCTTTGTGCTCATAATAATTCTCATTTGTAGTAATTAATAGATACATCATACTTGCAAACTTTGTGTTGTCTTGTGTTGTATATTGTCATTAGATTATTTTTCAAAAGGGTAGATAGGATCTCAAATTTGCAAGACTTTGTGCTTGAAATTGTTTTCTCATCCGGAAGGAAGTGACGGAAGTCTTTGAGCTTTCAAGAAACTTCATTTCCTTTCTCTTGATTTTATTGCAAGCTACTGTAAGAGTTTATTTAAAAGTTAATGCTACTTTTTTGTGAAGAGAAAAGAATTTAATCTTTCCTGAAACCAGAGGAAAGGTTATCGTTCCCCCCATATTTGTTTTAGTTAGTGGGAAAGGGGGATCCTTCCCTTAATTAGGAGAGTTTTATCTCACACACTTTGGCTGAAACCACCATTTTGCTAAACCTCACAAGTTCGCAAAATATTCAACCAACAGTATACATGAAATGATGTCACTTTTTGTTCTGAACAGGTTCTTTTTCATGTCATCTTACTTAATATATGCCCTTGTGAGTACTCGACCATGGCCTGGATTAAGGCCAAGTGACCTACCGATAGATAAAGTACCAATCTATGACTACTTTGATAAGATTCAACTTCATAAAGTTTCTTTCATTTCAAGAGAATTGTTGGTACTTTTACCATGATTTTGGTTAGGCAATTGCAAGGACATCTAGCAATAAGATTTTATTTAGAGGCCATATAGTTTGTAAGTTTCTATGGTTGTCATTTTATCCAATTTCAGAGGTTTTCTTATATAAGAGTAGGTGGATATGTAGGCTTTCCTATTAAATTGCCCAGGTACCCCAAGGATAAATGGGTAGTCATTAGGTGAGTAGGAAATTAGCTGATGTGAATAGATTATGTCAAAATAAAAAAAGACTTACTGTCAGTTTTCCATTTGGATTTGGTGCATACAGCTGCCAATCCATGTCTAATGCCTTGAACATTGAGGCGGAGTTGTCCAAGTATAATATGCCCTCATATGATGAGTGTTTTCCTTGTGACCTGAAGGACTATGTAAAAGAAAATATGAAATTAGGTCCTTTCAATCACCAACCCAACCTTGAAGACTATTGGGTTGATTGTTTTGATGAATATGAGGTAAGAAGTAGAAGTTGGATGAGGTTGACGGTAGAACAAATTGTTATTTATGACTTGAAGTGGGATTTGAGAGATGTTATTGAAGATGGGTCTAATATGATTGACCCAGTATATACTAAACTCATAGAAAGCAGGCCCATCCCCACCATGGACTGGAACTTCAAGGAAAAAGAAACTATTGAGGTGAGAATTTCCAATGTTCGGACTAGAACTAGGGAATGTGTAACTAAGAAAAAAATTAAACAATCTCACCCTTGTACCAGATCAAAGGATTCACGGGGTGCTGAAGGTACTTCCCAGGCCTCTACTAGCAAATAGTCAACCAATAATGTCCCTCAGTCTTCAACAACAGGTGCTCAAGGAAGTGGTGATGATGATCCACCAGACAAAAATGTGTACTCACAAACTTGTGGGGATGATATTTTTAATTTACCTATCTTGGAAAAAGGGAACGAAGGAGATGAAGAGGAAGAAGGGTTAGAAAGTTTAAATGTTGATTCCCCTCCCTCTCAGGATGACTCACCTATTAGAGAGATAAACCCTTCTCAGGAGCCCAGAACAACTACATTTGCAAAAGATACTTCTCCATTTACTCGAACTTTGTTTGCATCCCCAGGATTTAAAGCAACTAAGGTTACAACAACCCCAGCATGGCTAGAAGATTCATTATCCTAGAAAAGGAAAGCCATACAATCAAGCCATCATAAGAAAGATATGGTAAGTCAGCTACTACAAAGGACTTCAACTCCTAAGCCTAAGAAGCTGAAAACCACCGCCAGGCTTATAGATGATATTGAATCAAGAACACTTCAACTAGAGATTGTGCACCCATTTGTGCAAAAAGATGCTTCACAAGCAGTAGCAGGTGATTTTGAGGTGAATAGGGTTGACCTTGGACCTCCTACTAGAGATGGAGATGTTCAAATTTTCCAGGTTTTAGCTGCCAGAATGGTGGAAAGATCAAAGAAATATAAAGAAAGCAAGGATGAGTTGAATGCTCAAGTTTGAAACTTGACTGCTTGTTTGAAATCCATTTTTGAGGTTGTTCCTCAACCCATTTCTGAAGCAGAGGCTTCTGTTGAATCTCTCACTGTGGTTGGAAAAGAAGCCCTAACAAAAATCAAAATAAGTTAGAGTCCAAGTCGAGCCATAGATGACTGGAATGAGTCCCTTATCGAGAAGGGAAGCCTTGTTATTTCTGAGTCTTTAAAACATTTTCAAGAAGCAAATACCCTAAGAGCTACTTTGGGAGATGATATTATGGCCAGTGAGAAGGAAGAGAAATTATGGATAAATTATCAAATTGAATTGAAACTCTTGATCGACTCAGATATGGAAAAGTTGGTCGCAAATCAAATCATATCAAATGCTTCAGATGCTCGCTTTTTGTCATGGGCTAAAGGAGTAGAATGGAAATTGTAGGTTGCCAAGCAGAGTTTACAAAACTTAAAGAGGTCATAAATGAGTGTGATGTCATTTCAAATGAAGCATTGAACACTTTGATAACCCTTGGTCTGTTACAGGATAAAAATGAGATCAAAGATAATGTAGACATTAGAAGTTTAACCTCTAATTTCCAGAAAACGGTTAAAGAAGCTCTTGATATATCCACTTCCAATGCTGAACATTTACAGAAGCTAAGTGAATTACACTCGGTATCATCTCAGGTCATTGATCACTTGAAAATTTGTGAACAACGCATGGAAACGGCCAAAGATACCCATCTGACGTGGAAGGTGAGGATGACAAATGTAGCTATCCCTCAACACAAAGACCTGATGCTTGTCCTGAAGACCTTCCAAGCATGGCGGAAGAGACCTTTGGCAACTCAGGAAGCTGGAAATGAAGCGATACCGTCATAGTGACCTATCTCTTCTTGATTCCTTTTATGTGTCTTTTGATTAACGGGCTATGAACATGAAGAGGCGAAACTCATTCACCTATTTAAAAGATGTATTTTTTTTCAAATTCTCTCTAGACATTATTCTGCAAACTTTTGCTCAATACTATTGATGAATGAAATTACCATTTTGTTTGTGTACAATTTGTTTGAGCTTATGTGTTTCTTAAATATTTGTGTTTAAGAATATATCTTGCATATCTTGTCTTGGTATGAGAAGTGCAAATTTTACATCTGGTTTCATTTCTCGTATGGTATTGAGTAGATGTTTTAATTCTGCTAATTAATTAGTCTTTGTGCTAATATTTTCTATTACTGCCCAAGCACCTGGTACTTGGAATTTTCTAATATCAGGTTTACCTTTCCTTCTTTTTGGTTAAAAGCATACACAATGTTTTACTTTCTTTGTTTTTAAGTTCATTGTAAATTTTGTGAGGGCGTTGTACCTCGAGAAAAATTCAGAGGATATTGATCTTGTTTAAAGATAGATATTCAGAGTTGTTGGTTAATTTCTTGCACTTTATGGTATACCGATTTGTCAATTCTTGAGAGTGTAAATTTGTTAGCCAACATTATCATAATTAGCCTCTTGCTATTAGCTTCCCAAAGCAAGCTTATTATCTATTTAAGAAAGGTATTCAAAAATTCAAAGATATCTAGGATTTTAACACATTTGACTGGGCTTCTTGGCATTACATCAAAGAGCAGTATGGGTTGAATGAAAGTTCAAACATTTTTTGATATTTGTATAGTCCTTGGTACCTGTTGACCTCTCTATGAAGCTTTGTACTCCTAGAGATTGTAAAATTTTCAAGGATTGAAGATGGTTGTCATTTAGTTCGATCAACTTTTTTCCTTTGAAGAAGGTTTATTCTCAAATCCTTTCTTGTTGGCCTCTTACTCCTCACCTTAATCATAAGTGGAAATGCAGATTTAGTGCCAAATTTTAGATGAAAATTAGTGCTCAAATATGGAAGTCAAAAGTTGATTATGATACACAAGTTTTGGCTTGGAAAATTTTACATTGCAGACTACCTGTTGGGGATAGATTGAAATATATGATGGTTCAGCAAAATAGTTTCCCATTTTGTCTTTGCACTGAGAATATGAAACATATATTTTGGGATTGCATTTTTGTTAAGTAGCAATGGTCAGTTGTGTTTAATAATTTTCCAGCTATCTTCTTTCATGTTCTTAATCGGAAAGAGGCTATCCTTGGTTTGGGAATGCACAACAATGTTATTGTTGATTCTATTAGACGAGTTATTTTGAGGCATATATGGAAAACTAGATGTTCTCCAATGTTTTCTAAAAGCTTTCATCAACCAACCGAGACTTTAAGGCTTTACTCTAACATTTTTCTTCAGGTGGTTTTTTTGTTCTCATAGCTTCCAATTTTATGCAAGAAGAATATGACACCAAAGGTCATCTTCAACAAATTAAAGACCAAGTGCTGCAATTTCAGTCGGCTAGTAATGTTTGACAAAGTAAAATCGTTCAATATATGTAATGAACTTGCAGTCTTCTAGCTGTTATGTTTTTTTGTGATGATTAGTCATGTTCATTCTTTTCAGCTGCCTATTGGTAGCTCTTATTATTTGTAATCTGCTTTGTTTCAATTAAAAAAAAAAAAAACATTCTAGGTCCATAATAAACTCATTAGAAACTATATTTGAATTATTTAAACTTACCAATAGGAAATAGTGAATAAATATTATTTCAAATATTATGGTGATGGAAAGTGACATTTTAAACTACTAAATTTTATAAAACACCATTTTAAAACCATTATTTCAAGTGTCTAGTCCAATATTTCAAATAAGAGGTAAAATTAAATCCAAACTAAATCAACTTAGATTTTGGAGCAAAAAATCCATATTCAATCCTACATGCAATCTAAAAAGTTAAACTCAAGAATTTAGAGCTTGCATATTGATTAAACAAAGACCAAGCCAAATTTCACAAAATAAAAAATCAAGTTGAAACCATGTAACAAATTATCCATACCCACTCATGAAATAGATTTCACACACAAAATATATTCTATTTACGCACATGACTCATAGGTAGTACGATCAACAATACATTCAACTCACAACTCAAAGATTGAGAGTTATTGCAATCAGAAAGTAAATGAAACTCAAAGCAAATCAAATGTTCCTCCCTCAACTTCAACATGGTGTATTCTCCAGGAATTGAACCCTCGTTGAATAGTTCTTTACCTAGATATAGGGGTCATATTCCTCTATTTGACGGTTACCGATCAATTGCAGTAATGCTTTCTTGTCGCCTAAGTATCCACCTTGAAAACCGATGATCGGGAAATAATAAATAGCCAAAATGATTACATCGCTAATTATAAGACTTCAAGCGATTTCCGAGCATTTCTTGATTAAACTCATGCCTCATGGCTATCAATTCTTGAGCGGTTTGCATGCTTCACAAATTAAGCATTAAATAATTGTCGCATAAGTGCAAAAGAAGCGCACGTGAAAGTTATCTAGAAAAACCATCAATTGGAAATATAACTTAAATTCCAGTCATATCAACGATTAATTTCAACCGCATTACCATCCTATCACCTTGATCATCCTTAGCTCAAATGTCTCACCAACCCTCTATAAATTCAACAGGTACCACCTCACTTCGCCAACCTGAAGTGTTAAACATGGCTAGTGCTCAGAGTGGAGTGTCCATGAATAACTTCATTGTCATTGAAGAGATAGAATGTAGCCCCCTCTTCAAGTGTTCATCCAACCAATTGAAATAGGTCTTCATTGTTCAAAGTGAAATTGAAGAGGAGGTGCTATGCAGCATACTAGGAGAAGCGTTTTTTAGCCAAGTGCATGTGCACAATGCAACGCTCTTGGAGTGTTTTGTGTACACTATCATTTGCACCTTCGGGTGTCATAACTGGAGAATGAGAGTAGCAAAGCAACTGGTTCAACCTGAGTTTCTCCACCGAGTGAATGTAGCCATTGTTAGCCTCAACAACTACCCATGAAGCGGACTAGTGGGCGACACCATTTGCATTGCGACCACGACTCAAAATGGAGCCACCGAAAAAGCAATGACCCTTCTCCACGCGAGGTTGGTGAGGAACAACATGGGGCTATTTGCCCAATTTTTGTTGTCTCATGAGAACCTGCTATCTCCTACCCAGATAGAGTGCCTTCAGGGGGTGGTGGAAGCGATCTATGTGCTAATGTTTGCCCTTTGTGCATGAAGAAATCGTCGTTTTGATATTGTTTAGCACCTTTTTTGTAATTGACAGAGTTTTGCATTTCCACCAATATACATATATATTAAAATATATAGTTTTGTATCTCTAGTGTCACCTCTCTTTTTTATGAACAATTCTGTATTTGATTTTGGTTAAATTTTATGTATTTGAATGGCATCTATTTATTCATTTCTGCACAAATGGCTTCTTGTTTATCTGGAATGCACCTAAACTATACTTCGATGATATTATGGGGAATTCACAAAATTGAACAAATCACCGCTAGAGTTTTAGAAACTGCTCCAATTCTCGCCTAGCTTGAAAGACTTCAAAACTTATCGCCAACGATCTTTTCAACAAATTCATAAACATTAATTATAGACCACTAACCTTTTGAAAGAATGACTAAGAGTATCTGAGAAGTTATAACAATACCTTAAAACACCGCTCGGCTTAAAAAAATAGATAAGTAAAAGACAAAGGCAGTAAAGTGGGAAGTTAGACAAACTAATGAAAACACTGCCCAAGTTAGGAATACTTAATAAAACAGCACCTGGCTTAAAGACTTAAACGAAATTTTGACATGGGGCAGCCAATTTTAAGAGAGGGACCCAAAATATAAGTAACAAGACATAAATAGCTTCAACTATTTTTCTAGAGTTCTTTGAAATCTTTTAATGTTACATATTACAATACAATAATATATGTTAGCATCCTTCTACTTTCAATCTTACACCAAATTCAATCAACAAATAGTTAGCAAATTACAGCCCACAAGCTTGGTAACAAAAATCATTGGCCACGTAGTTAAAATGCTAAAGAACTTTAGGTGAAACCAAATGAATGATCCTTCCAGTTTAAAATTGTGAATTTATTAGAATTTTGCAACAACCAACTCCAGCACAAATGTTATTAATGCAAACATTTTGCATGCTCAAAATGGATAGCCTTACAAATTTGGTGTATTTGGTTCTTGCACACACAAACATTCATTGTCAAATTACTTTTTGGAAGATTTTTTCTTACATAATGAGCTAATTTATGAATGACAAGGGTCAAACTTCTGTCGGTGGAGCTTGAACTTGGGACAATGAAACTCTATTACTTCAGATTACACAACGGCTTATGATACAAATCTGGTGTATTTGGTTCTTGCACACACAAATATTCATTGTTGAATTACTTTTTGGAAGATTTTTTTCTTACATAATGAGCTAATTTATGAATGACAAGGGTCAAGCATCTGTCAGTGGAGCTTGAACTTGGGACACTGAAACTCAAATATTACTGCAGATTACACAACGGTTTATGATTATCATGCATAGCATACCATTCCAATTTGAAAAGAAGGATTTCATAGTGAGAGATTACCTCCTCTGCAATGTTCTGAATTGAGAAACTACTTTCAATCACATGGATATCTAATTCATGTCACACTATAATCATTCACCATCCAAATTGTTTTAGGCAGAAGTATATTTGTGATGCAGTTATGAGTTAACAGATGGCATGGATATCTCTAGCATTTCATATTTCTCTCACCTACAAATGGTAAGAAAAAAAAAAAATGGGCATCTCGAACCAGAATAGAAAGGGAAGAGAGCATTCAACTTTACAAACCATATCCTCAGATTAACCAACCAAAGTATGACAAATATTGATTTCAAATAAACTGCAATACTTTCATATCAACCACCAAACATGTATTAAATAACCTTTGAAGAGATGTGCAAAAGGCTAATCATCACAGATAAGTTACAGAAAAGTGATTGAACCAGAAGGGGGTCTCATTATAATGCCATCTTTGGTTCCCACTTCAAGTATTTTCCAAGGACAAATCCGCCATTTTTAAGCAAATGATCCAAATTCAGGCATAAAAGAAATAGCAGAATATTAACAATTCTCTTGATGCCTGTGTTGTTACCTTCTAGAGAATAATTGCCTCTCACAGGCCCTGGACCTGGAATTCAGACAATAATATTATAGTAATTGGTTTTAGCTTGGTTTTCTGGAACAACTTGGTCTTTACTCATCACCAAGAAGTGTAGATAAAACTAACTGCTGAACAAAGTTTGCCCTTTGAGTTGCCTGTTTTATCTTTTGTGCCCTCTCTTCTGAACTCAAGGATGGCTCGTTACTGCAAAATGGTAATATAATCAGAATTGTGCCAGAATAATTTCCATACAGAAAAATGTATTATCATGCAGCAAAAGCGAAGTGCAGATGCAGATATAATTGACAAATAAAAACAAACAGTTACTTCAGAAAGCTATTAAGAAACAATTGGAACAGGCTTAAACATACATGTAGAGGCTTGCAGATACAACAAACAAAAAATACTTACCCCACAATATGTGAATAATTGCAAAACAGAAGACATTTAACTTAGATAATGTCTTACCAGACATTTATTTCAGAAGCCCATCCCGATATATATTCATTAACTTTCATGTCAGATTTCTTGATTCCTAGTCCTCTGAATGGAGAAGCACATTCACAGATTTTGTGATGTCTAGTATTTAGCAACAGACATTCAGGGAACATATACGTCAACTCCACCACACATTGAATTAGAAGACAACGATGAAAATATCAAAACTCACAAAAGAGTTTGAAAAGTTCAAGCCTGACATGTAACATATGATTTATGACATATTTTACATGTAATTC